>CM077659.1:4604497-4721997 GCA_039707465.1 Rhabdophis nuchalis | reverse complement strand
AAAGAGCCAACTTTGCAGACCCCTGCCCTACAAGATCCACTGCTAAGAAGCTGTTAAAAAAAACCCCTCCAACAACTCTAGGGAGTGCGGTTGTTAGCGGTTTCTCTCCGAAAACCAAACTAGGATTTCTGGCTGAGCTGAAAATGAAGGTTGGAAATGAAACCAACCAACCAACAACAAGAAAAAAAGGCAGTTAATTGATGGCAAGATGGGAATCTGACACCTGGTCCCTGCCTCTCCAGGGGAGACACACATTCAATTCGGAATATCCCAAAAGAAAACGCCTGATGAACAGCTGCAGACAAGCCGCCAGAGGTGCAAACGAGGCTGGATGGAGGAGTGGCAATTGGCGCAACGCCCACCTGAGCCCATTGCAAGGAATCACGCCACCTGAGAGACAGGTGTGCCACTAGCGGCTCTCAGGGCCCAATCAGAGCCCCTTAATATCCCGGTTAAAGGTAAAGGTTCCCCTTGCACATATACAATACAATACAATAGCAGAGTTGGAAGGGACCTTGGAGGTCTTCTAGTCCAACCCCCTGCGTGGGCAGGAACTTTATACCATTTCAGACAAATGGCTATCCAACATCTTCTTAAAGACTTCCAGGGTTGGGGCATTCACAACTTCTGGAGGCAAGCTGTTCCACAGGTTAATTGTTCTAACTGTCAGGAAATTTCTCCTTAGTTCTAAGTTGCTTCTCTCCTTGGTTAGTTTCCACCCATTGCTTCTTGTCCTGCCCCCAGGTGCCTTGGAGAATAGTTTGACTATTGACTATATGTGCCAGTCGTTCCCGACTCTAGGGGGCGGTGCTCCTCTCCGTTTCAAAGCCGAACCGACTCACAATTATGACGGTCGCAGCATCACAGGGTGGGGTGGGGGTGGTTTCACCTCTGAGATCCCCTTTTGCGACCTCCCTAATAAGCAAACGCCATGGGGCAGCTGGATTCACTTAACAACCGTGTGACTCGCTTAACAACAGCAGGGATTTGTCTCAACAGACACGGGAAGAAAAATCGTGGAAGGGGATCACAACGCACTTCGCCAATTTCTCAGCCACGAAAAGATGGGGCTCAGTTGTGGTCATAAGTTGAGGACCTCCCCGTGAAGGCTACTTCGCAGACGAATGGAAGCTAACAAAGTCACCTTCACCTCTGTGAGCTGAACCCGAATTCATTAATCTGGCAAACAGGATGATAATTATGTGCCCACCGAGTGTCTCTTAGGTGCTTATTTTCACAGTGGTGCTCGGGAAAGTAATTTGATCCACGTGGATCTCCCCTATTAAACCTTCACACCTCTTGACAGACAGCCCCAGGACAAAGCTGGACTTCAGAAGTGGGGATGGCTTCCAGCTCTCTGATTGGCTAAAGGTGTTAATGGAGAGTAAGGCTCTGTCCACATATTATCAACCTGTTGCCCCCCAAACAGTGGTGACATTCAAATTGCTTTTACTACCAGTTGTGTGGGCATGGAAGGGGAAGGATACTGCAAATTCCCTATTCCCTCCGCCCTCCAGGGGAAGGATACTGCAAAATCCCCATTCCCTCCTCATTCCAGGGGAAGGATACTGCAAAATCCCCATTCCCTCCTCACTCCAAGGGAAGGATACTGCAAAATCCCCATTCCTTCCTCACTCCAGGGGAAGGATACTGCAAAATCCCCATTCCCTCCTCACTCCAGGGGAAGGATACTGCGAAACCTCCATTCCCTCCTCACTCCAGGGGAAGGATACTGCAAAATCCCCATTCCCTCCTCACTCCAGGGGAAGGATACTACGAAACCTCCATTCCCTCCTCACTCCAGGGGAAGGATACTGCAAAATCCCCATTCCCTCCTCACTCCAAGGGAAGGATACTGCAAAATCCCCATTCCCTCCTCACTCCAGGGGAAGGATACTGCGAAATCTCCATTCCCTCCCCACTCCAGGGGAAGAATACTGCAAAATCTCCATTCCCTCCTCACTTCAGGGGAAGGATACTGCAAAATCCCCATTCCCTCCTCACTCCAGGGGAAGGATACTGAGAAACCTCCATTCCCTCCTCACTCCAGGGGAAGGATATTGCAAAATCCCCATTCCCTCCTCACTCCAGGGGAAGGATACTGCAAAACCTCCATTCCCTCCTCACTCCAGGGGAAGGATACTGCAAAATCCCCATTCCCTCCTCACTCCAAGGAAAGGATACTGCAAAATCTCCATTCCCTCCTCACTCCAGGAGAAGGATACTGCAAAATCCCCATTCCCTCCTCACTCCAGGGAAGGATACTGCAAAATCCCCATTCCCTCCTCACTCCAGGGGAAGGATACTGCAAAATCCCCATTCCCTCCTCACTCCAGGGGAAGGATACTGAGAAACCTCCATTCCCTCCTCACTCCAGGGGAAGGATACTGCAAAATCCCCATTCCCTCCTCACTCCAAGGGAAGGATACTGCAAAATCCCCATTCCCTCCTCACTCCAGGGGAAGGATACTGCAAAATCCCCATTCCCTCCTCACTCCAGGGGAAGGATACTGCAAAATCCCCATTCCCTCCTCACTCCAGGAGAAGGATACTGCGAAACCTCCATTCCCTCCTCACTCCAGGGGAAGGATACTGCGAAACCTCCATTCCCTCCTCACTCCAGGGGAAGGATACTGCAAAATCCCAATTCCCTCCTCACTCCAGGGGAAGGATACTACAAAACCTCCATTCCCTCCTCACTCCAGGGGAAGGATACTGCAAAATCCCCATTCCCTCCTCACTCCAAGGGAAGGATACTGCAAAATCCCCATTCCCTCCTCACTCCAGGGGAAGGATACTGCGAAATCTCCATTCCCTCCCCACTCCAGGGGAAGGATACTGCAAAATCTCCATTCCCTCCTCACTCCAGGGGAAGGATACTGCAAAATCCCCATTCCCTCCCCACTCCAGGGGAAGGGTGACTTTGGACCAAACACCAGGAGACAGTGAGTTCTAGTCCCACCTTAGCCATGAAAGCCAGCTGGGAGACTTTGGGCCAGTCACTCTCTCAGCCAAGCCCACTCCACAGGATTGTTGTGGTGGGGGAAAAGAAGAGGAGAAAGATGCGTTGGATATGTTCACTGGCTTGAGTTATTTGTTAAACTAATGAATGCAGGTTGCAAATCAATCCATCCATCAAAATAAAGAAAAAGGAATCGAAAAGACCATCACATATCCTCCCCAGCAGCCTACGCTCAGAATAAGCAGGGATTAACACCAGACAAATACGCAGAAAACAATATCCTAATCAAGGAACTCCCAAGGAGAACACCACATCCGCATCAACACCAGCAGGGCGAATTGCTGTACACAAACAAGGAGCAATTATGTTACCTTGTCAGGTAATGAAATGCCTGCAAGCAGCCAACCAACCTCAGAGACCACCAAGGACTTCACACAATCGTTCTTTGTTCACACAATGTCAGACGTGGCACCGAACCTTTTGCTTGGTAACTGAAGTTGCATACAAGGTAGAAACGTGCTCCTTTTTTTTATTCTCAGGTTGAGAAACCCAAAAAGTGCTAAGAGTTGTTAACTTTATCTTGCAAAGCTGCTTCTTCCGTAACAGTGCACTGCAAACTAGGGCATGCAAAACCTTTGCCAGACCAATCCTCGAATACAGCTCGTCTGCCTGGAATCCATCTGTATGTTGGACAGTAATACCATCGCGCGAGTCCAGAGGTATTTCACGAGACGAGTTCTCCGCTCCTCTGCTCACCATAGAATCCCTGGTGCCACCAGCGCAAAATTTTGGCCTTGGGTAACCTAGCACTACGCTGACCGAAGTGTGGTACACAAAATTGTCTGCTACAATGATCCTACCAGTCAACGGCTACTTCAGCTTCAACCACAATAATACACGGGCAAACCATCGATACAAACTCAAGGTCAACGCTCCAAACTTGATTGCAGAAAATAGGACTTCAGCCACAGAGGGGTCAATGCCTGGAATGGTCTACCTGACTCCCTTGTTACTTCCTCAAACCCCCACAGCTTCAACCTCAAACTGTCCACCGTGGACCTCACCCCATTCCTAAGAGCTCCGTAAAGGGGGCGCGCATAAGTGCACCAGCGTGCCTACCGTAATGACCGTCCCCATTTATTGTATCCCTTTCATGTATTCATGTCCATGTTTACTTGTAATGTAAGACTAAACTACTGCTTCACAAGCAATGGTAGTAGGTATTGAATCAAATACAGTCCTTAACTCAAAAACTATTGCTTACAGTTGCAATCCACGATTCTTCCTTGTTCAGTCAGTCACAGCGAGCAGAGAGAGAGAGAAAGAGAGAGAAGAGAGAGAGAGAAGAGAGAGAGAGAGAGAAAGAGAGAGAGAGAAAGAGAGAGGGAGAGAGAGAAGAGAGAGAAAGAGAGAGAGAGAGAAAAAGAGAGAGAGAAGAGAGAGAGAGAGAGAGAAGAGAGAGAGAGAGAGAGAGAGAAGAGAGAGAGAGAGAGAGAGAGAAAGAGAGAGCTCTCCTGGCTTCCTCTTATTGCTGAGTTAATTACAGCTGCTAATTACATTCAAACATTTAAAGTAACAAAGACCATTTGTCATCATGGCTTATATATATTGCCTACCCAACATTAGGATTATACTCCTAACATTTATACTTATACCTGTGATCTTGCACATGTTCGATAAACTAAATCAATGAAATAAAATAAAGTAGGCTACTTTGTGCCTTCTTGACTTTGAAATTGAGAACTTGTATTTGTGTGTGTGTGTGTGTGTGTGTGTCTTCAAGTCAGCCTTGACTTCTTGTGACTGGATAATCCCTGAAGGTGTCTTGGCAAGATTCCAGATGTGGCTTGCCTCCTTCTTCCGAGGGCTGAGACTCACTGTCCCAAGGTCACTGGTTTCTGGATCTGTGCCTAAGGCAGGACTAGAATTCACAGTCCCCTGCGTTCTAGGCTGGGGTCTTAACCACTACACCCCGCTGTCTCTCTCGGGGCAATCCTTAACACACACACCCTGAAAATAACATTCCTCTGCTTTGGTCTCTGGTTATTTCACGTGCAAACCCCCCCCCCTCCAAAAAACTAAATCGAAAGTCTTAATTCCAGCCAAACGCAACATTGGTTGATGAAGGATTCATCTGCCTTCCACTGGCTATGCATAATTGCCTGACAACTCCTTCGTTAATTGTAACATTGCCTGGTTAATCAGCTTTCTCTATCATTTTCCCACCTTCACAGTTTGTGAATGTCATTCTTGTCTTTTAGAGAAAAACGGCTGCCTGCCAACTGAGTTATGCTGCTCTGGAAAACTACGCTAACAATGTGAAATGCTAAGATGCCATCGTTATTGTAGCGCTAGCAATAGCACTTAAGATTTATAGACCGCTTCACACTGCTTTTACAGCTCTCTCTAAGCGGTTTACAGAGCCAGCCTCTTTCTCCCAACAATCTGGGTCCTCATTTTACCCACTTCGGAAGGATGGAAGGCTGAGTCCACCCAGCGGTCAGGATCGGACTCATGGCAGTGGGCAGAGGAAGCCTGCAATACTGCATTCTAACCACCGGGAAGAAAGGAAGGAAGGAAGAAAGGAAGGAAAGAAGGAAGGAAGGAAGATAGCAACAGCACTTAAGACTTATATACCACTTTGCAGTGCTTTCCAGCCCTCTCTAAGCGGTTTACAGAGTCAGCCTCTTGTACCCAACAATCTGGGTCCTCATTTCACCAACCTCAGAAGGATGGAAGGCTGGTGGCCAGGATCGAACTCATGGCAGTGCGCAGAGTAAGCCTGCAATACTGCATTCACTGGGAATGAAGGAAGGAAGGAATAGCAGACTGATATACCACTTCACAGTGCTTTTCAGCCTTCTCTAAGCAGTTTACAGAGCCAGCCTCTTGCCCCCCAACAATCTGGGTCCTCATTTTACCCACCTGGGAAGGACGGAAGGCTGAGTCGACCTTGAACCTGGTGAGATTCAAACTACCAAATTGCAGTCAGCCGGCAGTCAGCAGAAGTAGCCTGCAGTACTGCACTCTGACCACTGCGCCACTGAGGCGCCTTTATCCAGGAAGCCTGCTTCTCCATTGGTTCATTGGCTTCTAAGCACGCTGGCTGAGGAATTCTGGGAATTGAAGTCCCCCCCCCCCCGCATCTGAAAAGTTACAGAGGTTTGGAGAAACGCTGCGTATCTTCAGAGAGAGAAGGAGAGAGGTCATTTGGGGCCCTGAGGGGCCTCCTGTCTCGCTCCTGGAGGGGAAACGGCTAAGAGAAGAACTCCTACAAGGCAGCAAACGAAAGGAGAAAAGGGATTGCCAAAAAAAATCAACCAATGGAACACCTCTTCTTTCTAAGTAAAGGTAAGGGTTCCCCTTGCACATATGTGCCAGTCGCTCCGACTCTAGGGGGCGGTGCTCATCTCCGTTTCAAAGCCGAAGAGCCAGCGCTGTCCGAAGACGTCTCCGTGGTCATGTGGCCGGCATGACTCAATGCCGAAGGCGCACGGAACGCTGTTCCCTTCCCACCAAAGGTGGCTCCTATTTTTCTACTTGCATTTTTTACGTGCTTTCGAACTGCTAGGTTGGCAGAAGCTGGGAGAAGTCACGGGAGCTCGCGCCATTACACGGCGGTAGGGATTCGAACCACTGAACTTTCTGATCGACAAGCTTAGCATCTTAGCCACTGAGCCTCTGCGCCCCAATCCTTTCATGGTCTTTCTTAAAACCACCCATGAAGCTTCCTCAATTTTATCATCTCTGGGCTATATCCATCTGCCCCTTATCAAGTTCCCTAATCACATAACCCACCATGGAATTCAAACCACGGTTACCAAGATTAGCCCGGTGAAATCCACTTTGCTTTCCTGTCTTCACCTTCGCTCCATATTGCAGCCATGAAGTTAGTCAAATATTTACCTTCAATTTTTAGCCTATTATGCACTACCCATCCCTCCATTAGCCTTTTCCGCAACCAGACACTGTCCTAGCTCGGGTGGAAAGCCAGATTGCAGCTTCGGGAGAGGAGAGGGGGGGGGAATGGGAACAAACATCTGGCCCCACCAGCGAATAGAGTGAAATGGAAAGGTAGCATCTGCAAGGCTCAGCAAACCAGCATGAGACCTACATTGTGGTTCTCTGGCATGCCTGTTTCTGGAATCAGATTTTTGCAGCATATTAAACAGCTAAAGGTAAAGGCTCCAGAGCTGCATGTGGCTCTTTCACAGCCTCTGCTGTGGCTCCCTGTCACCGGACAGTAAAAGGAAAAAGGACACCGCTTTAGGAAGAGACTCTATGGTGGGGGGACCAGACTTCCGGTCGGCAGAGGAAAAAGGACGCCGCACTAGGAGGAGACTCTATGGTGGGGGAACTGGACTTCTGGTCGGCAGAGGAAAAAGGACGCCGCACTAGGAGGAGACTCTAGAGTGGGGTAACTGGACTTCTGGTCGGCAGAGGAAAAAGGACGCCGCACTAGGAGGAGACTCTAGAGTGGGGTAACTGGACTTCTGGTCGGCAGAGGAAAAAGGACGCCGCACTAGGAGGAGACTCTAGAGTGGTGTAACTGGACTTCTGGTCGGCAGAGGAAAAAGGACGCCGCACTAGGAGGAGACTCTATGGTGGGGGAACTGGACTTCTGGTCGGCAGAGGAAAAAGGACGCCGCACTAGGAGGAGACTCTAGAGTGGTGTAACTGGACTTCTGGTCGGCAGAGGAAAAAGGACGCCACACTAGGAGGAGACTCTAGAGTGGGGTAACTGGACTTCCGGTCGGCAGAGAAAAAAGGACGCCGCACTAGGAGGAGACTCTAGAGTGGGGTAACTGGACTTCTGGTCGGCAGAGGAAAAAGGACGCCGCACTAGGAGGAGACTCTAGAGTGGGGTAACTGGACTTCTGGTCGGCAGAGGAAAAAGGACGCCGCACTAGGAGGAGACTCTAGAGTGGGGTAACTGGACTTCCGGTTGGCAGAGGAAAAAGGACGCCGCACTAGGAGGAGACTCTATGGTGAGGGAACCAGACTTCCGGTCAGCTCCAGATTTAACAAGGGGTTTCTGGTTAGGACCTTTGTGGCTCTTTGAGGTTTAAGGTTGCCGACCCCTGGCCTATAGTAAAGACATCTTCAGGGCCTCCCTTGAGTGAAATCAGTGTCAGTAGATCCAGGAAAACCCTTCCGTGTTCAATACATTCCACCCTTAGAAGATAGATCCACACTCTTCCTTTTTGCTTCGCTTAGGAGGGCTACTCCGTCTTTACTTACCTCTTCCCACTGATGAATGTACCGGATGAGCCGAGAGAGTCGTAGGAGCCTCAAGAGGCTGAGGATTTTGGTGAAGCGGACAATCCGCAGAGCTCGGGCTGTCTTGTAGACCTCCGAATCGATGCGGGTTTCCACAATCAGGAAGATGTAGTCCACCGGAATGGAGGAGATAAAATCCACCACAAACCAGCTTTTGAGGTACTTCATCTTAATCCTCTGGGGGTCCAGGATGATCTCCGTGTTGTCCTCCACCACAATCCCCGTGCGGAAATTGAGCACCAGGTCAATGAGGAAGAAGGTGTCGGAGACCACGTTGAAGACAATCCACGGCGTGGTGTTCTCGTCCTTGAAGAAGGTGATGCCTACTGGAATGATGATCAGATTCCCAACCATGAGGAGCAACATGGTGAGGTCCCAGTAGAACCTAGAGGGAGAGACGGAGAGATGTGGGTCAATGGGCAAGAAGACAACCAGTGGCATCTAAGGCCTGAGGAAGGTACCCGTTTTGTCCACAAACTGGTCAGACGACAGAATTCTGGGAGTTGAAGTCCACAAGTCTTCAAGTTGCCAAGTTTGGGAACCCCTGATCTAGACAGAAAACTATGAGTTCCGTTGTGTACTTTTTTTGTATGTGTGTTAGGTTTTTGAGCTGATCCTAGTCTCCCTGATTTATTTATTGATCAGCTCAAAAACCTAACACACACACACACACACACACACACACACACACACACACACACAAGCTATAGAACAAAGTAGGTCAAAAGAAACATTTCCTAATGTTATCTAGGCCTGCTAGATATTTTTGTGTGTGTTTGTCTACAAAGAATCTGTGTAGCTGCAAATGAAAGTATAATGCATGACATTATCCAGAACATTTTGCCCCAATTTTTAACATTGCTTTTCCATTGTTCTGCTTGCTTACTTCCTCTGATAAAAGCCCACAGACATTTGCATCATTCCTTAATATTGAAAAAAGGAGATTAAAACTAGACTATTTTCCCCAAATAAAAAGAAATCACAAACGGCGATAAAACTATAATGCCACAAAGACTCTATTTCTTTTTTTTTTTTTAATGGACTTTTGCTTTTTTTTATTTGCTCCCAATTTATAATTACATCTATATCAAATCTTCATCAGCAAGTTTTTCTTCCATGTATTACAACCAGGGAGATACTCTGCAGGTTTATCTCCCACCATGTCAAGAGGCAGCACTCTGAAATATTAATATCAGTCACAAAAGCCACATTAATTCCAGGTAATCTGGAGGGTTTTGCTGGGTTTTTCTCTTTTTTTGGGTAGGGCTGAGCTGAAAGTTCTCGGATTAATTCCCCCCCCCCCCCCCCCCCCGTCCCTAATGAAGCCTCTGGGGAAGTTAACATTATTTCTTTTTTCCACAGGAATCAACCTTTCCATGCACTTTCATTCCATTCTCTCCTGATGTTTCTTGTGCTAATTTGGACTGAACTTCAAGCCAACTTCATGGAGCCAAATTTGGTTACATACCAGAAACTAATCCATCCTTCCTTCCTTCCTTCCTTCCTTCCTTCCTTTCTTCCTTCCTTCCTCCCTCCCTCCCTCCCTCCCTCCCTCCCCTTTCTCTTTCTCCCTCCTTTCCTTCTCTCCTTCTCTCCCTCCCTCCCTCCCTTCTCTCCCTTCCTCACCTGTCTTCCCCTTATCTGTCTCTGTCTTCCCAATCTTCCTTCCTTCCCTCCCTCCCTCCTTCCTCCCTTCTTTCCTTCCTTCTCTCCCTTTTTCCTTGCTGTCTTCCCCATCTTCCTTCCTTCCTTCCTTCCTTCCTTCCTTCCTTCCTTCCTTCCTTCCTTCCTTCCTTCCTTGCCTGTCTTCCCTTCTCTCTCTGTCATCTCCATCTTCCTTCCTTCCTTCCTTCCTTCCTTCCTTCCTTCCTTCCTTCCTTCCTTCCTTCCTTCCTTCCTTCCTGTCTTCCCCTTCTCTCTCTCTGTCTTCTCCATCTTCTTTCCTAAAGGATGGGGTGGCTGAGTGGCTCCAATCAGAAAGGTCAGCAGTTCGGCGGTTCGAATCTCTAACACCCGCGTAATGGAGTGAGCTCCCGTGACTTGTCCCAGCTTCTGCCAACTTAGCAGTTCGAAAGCAGGTAAAAATGCAGGTAGAAAAATAGGAGCCCCCTTTGGTGGGAAGGGAACAGCGTTCCATATGCTTTCGGTGTTGAGTCATGCCGGCCACATGACCACAGAGACGTCTTCGGACAGCGCTGGCTCTTTGTCTTTGAAACGGAGATGAGCACCGCCCCCTAGAGTCGGGAACGACTGGCACAGATGTGCAAGGGGAACCTTTGCCTTTGAATAATTCCTACCCAGCATGGATAATGGGAGTTGTTGTCAATTCCACCCAATCCACAGAAATTAAGATGGGAGACCAGCGTAGAACCTGGATAGCTACTCATCCTAATGTAGACGCGGGAGGGACCTGTCATTGCATAAGATCCCAACGGCCACAGACAGTGGCTTCAACGGTAAGGCCTCCTGTCCCAAGGAAATGTACTTTGCCCCCGTTCACTTTCAGCTCATCCTCTTTAATGCTCTAGGACAGATCTGAGCTGCATTAAATCCCTCGGCTCAGCTATCAATTAGTCATGGAACCACATTTGGCAACCGGGCCTTCAATTCTTTCCAAAGCGGTTCTCATCATGAAAAGCGAAAGCCTCTTAAAAGGGATGCTCCTTTCGGATTCTTTTGGTTCTCCTGCCAAGAAAGAAAGAGAAAAAAATAACAACCCACAGCTAGGCATCTTTCTAAGGAAATTCCAGAATGGGCTTGTGGTGGTGGTCGGTTTGGTGTTGTTTTTTTTTAAACTTGATTAGATTTAATTCCATCCTCACCGCTTTGAAGAAGAAGCTGCTTCACCTCCCCTCTGCCCTTCCTAAAACCACTGGAAAAGGTCATGAAAGTCTAGTTAGTTAGTTAGCACTTAACTCTCTCCGTGGATGATGTATTTCATTAACACTTTGATGAGAGATCTTCTCTTTACTGAGGCTGGACCAGGGAAGAAGAGCATAAGAGTGAAAAGTTCAAACCCACCTAAGAACTAAGGAGGAATGGGGGCAGGACAAGAAGCAATGGGTGGAAACTAATCAAGGAGAGAAGCAACTTAGAACTAAGGAGAAATTTCCTGACAGTTAGAACAATTAATCAGTGGAACAGAAGTTGCCTCCAGAAGTTGTGAATGCCCCAACACTGCAAGTCTTTAAGAAGATGTTAGATAGCCATTTGTCTGAAATGGTACAAGGTTTCCTGCCCATGCAGGGGGTTGGACTAGAAGACCTACAAGGTCCCTTCCAACTCTGCTATTGTATTGTATTGTATTGTATTAATTCCCTGACAGTGAGAACAATTAATCAGAGGAACAAGTTGTCCCCAGAAGTTGTGGATGCTCTAACACTGGAAGTCTTTAAGAAGATGTTAGATAGCCATTTGTCTGAAATGGTATAAGGTTCCTGCCCACGCAGGGGGTTGGACTAGAAGACCTACAAGGTCCCTTCCAACTCTGCTATTGTATTGTATTGTATTGTATTAATTCCCTGACAGTGAGAACAATTAATCAGAGGAACAAGTTGCCTCCAGAAGTTGTGAATGCCCCAACCCTGGAAGTCTTTAAGAAGATGTTAGATAGCCATTTGTCTGAAATGGTATAAGGTTCCTGCCCACGCAGGGGGTTGGACTAGAAGACCTACAAGGTCCCTTCCAACTCTGCTATTGTATTGTATTGTATTGTATTAATTCCCTGACAGTGAGAACAATTAATCAGAGGAACAAATTGCCCCCAGAAGTTGTGGATGCTCTAACACTGGAAGTCTTTAAGAAGATGTTGGATAGCCATTTGTCTGAAATTGAATTTGAATTTTATTGAATTTTTATACTGCACCTTCTCCCCAGCGGGACTCAGGGCGGTGTACAGGCAACAGTAAAAGTCAGTTAGTATAAAATTAATGATAAAAACAAGTAAAATGCTATAAGGTATAAGGTTCCTGCCTAGGCAGGGGGTTGGACTAGAAGAAGGGTCCTCTGTGGAGAAGGGCGGGATATAAATTTAAATAAATAAATAAGACCTCCAAGGTCCCTTCTGTTATTCTGTTAAGGACAGCCTTCCCATGTAGACCAGAAAGAAAACACGACCAAATGAGCTAATTCTACTTAATTGTTACGTCTATATTAAGAGAATCTTAATTTTATTAAGGCTACCTTAAGAGGGTCTTGCCTCTGGGGAGGAAAGCGATGGCAAATCTAGACAGCATCCTAAAAAGCAGAGACATCCCCCTGCCAACAAAAGTGGGTCTAGTCAAGGCGATGGCTTTCCCAGTCGCAATGGATGGCTGTGAAAGTTGGACCATAAGGAAGGCTGAGCACCAAAGAATGGAGGCCTTTGAACTCTGGTGCTGGAGAAGAAGACTCCTGCACTGAGTCCCTTGGACTGCAAGGCCAACCAACCGGTCAGTCCTAGAGGAGATCAACCCCGATTGCTCTTTAGAAGGCCAGATCCTGAAGAGGAAACTCAAAGACTTTGGCCACCTCAGGAGAAGGAAGAAGGACTCCCTGGAGAAGAGCCTCCTGCTGGGAAAGATAGAGGGCAAAAGAAGAAGAAGGGGACGGCAGAGAATGAGATGGCTGGATGGAGTCACCGAAGACAGCATCTCAACTCCCAAGGCCATTCCCACACATACCATGGCATCTAAACCATAAACCTGGATAGTGACAGATGACCTCTTCTGCTACTTTAATATAATTCTGCTCCAAAAAATCATGTCCCCTGTTTTTGTCCGATGACGAGAGACCCAACTGCGGGAGGGAGAGACCCAAGTCAGCAAAATAACTTTCCAGATTTTGCAATCTGCTGGAAATTTTTGCAACTGTGGGAAGCTTTTTACAAAAACGAAGCCTTCCTAACATTTTGCAAAATTCATCCTGGATTATTTTCTTCCGCATTTGATGACACTGTAATCCTTTCAAGGAACACGCCGAGTCTTATTTTCCTCCGTTGCAAGGAACCACTGATAATGTCAACCATAGCCTGACACGACAAGCCGCCATTTCAATAACGCCAGCCACTGCTGGAGTGTGGAGACCAGGTAAATGGTCCTAGACTGGTCATAGAGAAGGGTGCGGTGGCTCAGTGGCTGAGACGCTGAGCTTGTCGATCAGAAAGGTTGGCGGTTCGGCGGTTCGAATCCCCAGCGCCGCGTAACGGAGTGAGCTCCCCTGACTTGACCCAGCTTCTGCCAACCTAGCAGTTCGAAAGCACGTAAAAATTGCAAGTAGAACAATAGGAGCCACCTTCAGGAACAACGTTCCGTGCGTCTTCGGTGTTGAGTCATGCCAGCCACATGACCATGGAGACGTGTTCGGACAGCGCTGGCTTTGAAACGGAGATGAGGTACCCGGGCAAACCATCGATACAAACTCAAGGTCAACCGCTACGAACTCGATTGCAGAAAATACGACTTCAGCCAAGGAGGGGCCAATGCCTAGAAGGCTTTACCTGACTCCGTTGTTACATCCTCAAACCCCCCAACAGCTTCAACCTCAAACTCTCCACCGTGGACCTCACCCCATTCCTAAGAGGTCCGTAAAGGGGGCGTAAACACACCAGCGTGCCCACTGTCCCTGTCCTACTGTCCCCATTTATTTGTGCTCATTCTTTCATTCATGTCCATGTTCATATTTATATCTGCTATCGCGTACATGTTTGACAAACTAATAAATACAAAGTCTTAATTTCTCCCCTCCCTAAAACTATCCTCATGGAACACTTTGCCCCAGAGGTCCAATTCCCCGCCCCTCCTCCACATCTCCCAACTTGCTGATTTTTGCTAAAAACTGCCAACTTCTGCCAAGCTTTTCAGAATTAAGTGGCGCTTGGAATGCTTCATATTGGATTTTGGTGCCTGGCTTTATATTAGTTATCGGAGAGCACAGTCATTTTTAATTAGTATAGTCTGAATTTTTCAGGAGGTGGAGTTCTTTTCATTGCCAGTTTTCTACCCTAACCATCACCCAAGGCCTTGGTGCTGGGTGGGATGCATGGTTAGGGAATAAATTAACAGATTAACAAGAATTGGAAGGGACCTTGCAGGTCATCTAGTCCAACCCCCCTGCCCAAGCAGGAGACCCTACATCTGCCTCTACCTAGGATTGAACTCACAACCTTTAACAGAGTTGGAAGGGACCTTGCAGGTCATCTAGTCCAACCCCCCTGCCCAAGCAGGAGACCCTACATCTGCCTCTACCTAGGATTGAACTCACAATCTTTAACAGAGTTGGAAGGGATCTTGCAGATCATCTAGTCCAACCCCCCTGCCCAAGCAGGAGACCCTACATCTGCCTCTACCTAGGATTGAACTCACAACCTTTAACAGAGTTGGAAGGGATCTTGCAGGTCATCTAGTCCAACCCCCCTGCCCAAGCAGGAGACCCTACATCTGCCTCTACCTAGGATTGAACTCACAACCTTTAACAGAGTTGGAAGGGATCTTGCAGGTCATCTAGTCCAACCCCCCTGCCCAAGCAGGAGACCCTACATCTGCCTCTACCTAGGATTGAACTCACAACCTTTAACAGAGTTGGAAGGGACCTTGCAGGTCATCTAGTCCAACCCCCCTGCCCAAGCAGGAGACCCTACATCTGCCTCTACCTAGGATTGAACTCACAACCTTTAACAGAGTTGGAAGGGACCTTGCAGGTCATCTAGTCCAACCACCCCGCCCAAGCAGGAGACCCTACATCTGCCTCTACCTAGGATTGAACTCACAACCTTTAACAGAGTTGGAAGGGATCTTGCAGGTCATCTAGTCCAACCCCCCTGCCCAAGCAGGAGACCCTACATCTGCCTCTACATAGGATTGAACTCACAACCTTTAACAGAGTTGGAAGGGATCTTGCAGGTCATCTAGTCCAACAGGAGACCCTACATCTGCCTCTACCTAGGATTGAACTCACAACCTTTAACAGAGTTGGAAGGGATCTTGCAGGTCATCTAGTCCAACCCCCCTGCCCAAGCAGGAGACCCTACATCTGCCTCTACCTAGGATTGAACTCACAACCTTTAACAGAGTTGGAAGGGACCTTGCAGGTCATCTAGTCCAACCACCCCGCCCAAGCAGGAGACCCTACATCTGCCTCTACCTAGGATTGAACTCACAACCTTTAACAGAGTTGGAAGGGACCTTGCAGGTCATCTAGTCCAACCACCCCGCCCAAGCAGGAGACCCTACATCTGCCTCTACATAGGATTGAACTCACAACCTTTAACAGAGTTGGAAGGGATCTTGCAGGTCATCTAGTCCAACAGGAGACCCTACATCTGCCTCTACCTAGGATTGAACTCACAACCTCCTGCTCGGGAGGCGAAAGCTCCACCCCTAGGCCACAGCAGCGGTAATAAATGAATAAATCGATGCCTTTCCCCTTTTTCCTTCCTGATCTAACGTTGCTTCCTATTCTGAGATCTTTTCTCTTCTTCCCCAGCAACGTGTCTCATTTCCAGCAGAGGTTGGCGCTCCACGAAAAGCATCTGAGCTTGTCTGCCTGATTCCCATCTCAAATGACGTCCAATTTCTGGACCACTTAAGGGCTCACCTTCTAAATGAGACAATTGTGTACCCACCGCAATGCAAAACAAACACTTCAAAACAACAACAAGCGCACGAGGAAAACGGGGACTTTTGAGGCTGAGACGCGTGTGGGCGGTATTGTATCTTGGCAATTGTTGCCCAAATATTGAGTAATACATGTAGGACTTGCTGGCTGAACTATTCCTGGAGAAATTGGGGGACGCTCACTCCAGACTCTTTCAAGATTTGCAAAGTCAGGCTAGTCTCGTGGGTTTTCTTTGTGGTGTCTATCAACCAGGGATGGGTTCCTGCCAGTTCTAAGCTCTTCTCTAGAAGAGGTTCCACAAATCTACAGGGCCATTTAGAACTGGTTCCAGCTCCCTCCCCCTGCCCATCTGCACATCATCAAGAGGAAGAGTGAGAGGAGGAATTCTGGGAGTTGAAGTCCACAAGTCTTAAAGCTGTCAAGTTTGAACACCCCTGGGGGGTTTTCCCCCCTAAAGGATTAGGGGTGCAAGAAGGGTCTTGTAACTTGACAGCTTTAAGACTTGCGTGCTTCAAATGCCAGAGTTCCTGAGCCAACATTCTGGCTGCTAAGCAAGAGCATTGTTAAGTGAGTTTCACCCCATTTTACAAGTTGGCCACGCCCACCCAATCACATGACTGCCAAGCCACTCCCACCCAGTCACATGGCCAGCAAGCCACTCCCACAAAACAGGCCACACCTACAGAAGAGGTTCTAAAAAAGTTTGAAACCCACCACTGCTATCAACTTATCAACACATTTCTTTCATGGACCATCTCTAATTTTTTTTGATGCAATCATGAATAACATTAGGAAAAGGTCCTTCATCCCAGTTTCTTTGATCTCATTCACGGCCACAGTCAGAAATTTCTCAAAGTTCCTTCGAAGAAGAGGTGGGAAACAGGATGGAAGGGTAGAAGGACAGCATACAAAAAGACAAGTCTTCTAGAGGAAGAATCAGAATAAATTCTGGCTGAAGAAGACAGATTTCTACAAGTCACACCACAAAGGGTCTTACAGAAGGTCAACCAAGCGTGGAATGAAGAGGGTCACACGTGATACAGTTGGGTTCCCTTTTATTAAGATTTCAAAAATGACTCCCGCGCCATCAGTTTTGGGATAAAGAACACACAGGATCAAATTTAGTTAAAAATCAATGAGAATAGAATAGAATAGAATAGAATAGAATAGAGGGATGAAGGAGTAGAATAGAATAGAGTAGAATATAGAATAGAATTAGAATTAGAATAGAATAGGATTCAGTATAAATTAGAATTAGAATTAGAATTGAAGAGAAGAGAAGACTTGGGACCTTGAAGGTCTTCTAGTCCAACCCCCTGCTTGGGTAGGAAACCCAACACCACTTCAAACAAATGGCTGTCCAAGCTCTTCTTAAAAACTTCCAGTGTTAAAATTTCTGGAGTTCTCACTGTCAGGAAATTTCTCCTCAGTTCTAAGTTGCTTCTCTCCTTGGTTAGTTTCCACCCATTGCTTCTTGTTCTGCCCTCAGGTGCTTTGGAGAATAGCTTGACTCCCTCTTCTTTGGGGCACCCTCTGAGATATCGGAAGAGGCTATCCTGTCTCCCCTGGTCCTTCTTTTCATTAAACTAGACCTACCCAGTTCCTGCAACCGTTCTTCATATGTTTTAGCCTCCAGTCCCCTCATCCTCTTTGTTGCTCTTCTCTGCACTCTTTCTAGAGTCTCCACGTCTTTTCTACATCGTGGCGACCAAAACTGGATGCAAATATTCCAAGCGTGGCCTGGCCAAGGCCTTATAAAGTGGTATCAACCCTTCACCTGATCCTTGATTCTATCCCTCTGTTGATGTAGCCTGGAACTGTGTTGGCTTTTTTGGCAGCTGTTATACACGGCTGGCTCCTATTGAAATGGTTGCCCACTCTGATCCCTCTCACTGGTTTCTCTTTGGCTTCTCTCAACCGACAGAAAGTCGGTTGTGTTGCATGCTTGCGAAGGCCTCATCTGGGCCAACAAAACCCACAGAAGGGCAACCGTGCCAAGCCAGAAGGGAACACATGGCTAAGTGTGTGGAAGTTGGCACGGGTAAAATATGCCTCCTTATTAACATAAGGGCACGTGGCGGCTTCCTCAGCAGTCAACAAACATTGTGCCTTCTGCCATCCGGAAGCCAACGAAACACCGAAACTAGAGCTAAGAAGAGTTGGGAATCCATAGGGTTAACAATGGAAATTAAAGACAAGGAAGAAACAGAGTATTATTTAATCTGGGACTTATGGTACCATTGGTTAGATAATAGATAATAATAGACTAGAAAATGAATGCTGAAAGACGATCAGCAAGCCAGAAATAAAGACAGGTAGAAAGCTATAGAGAAGAATTTGTCTTGTAAGCAATATTACAACCAGACGGTTCAAAAGTGTACATCAAAATATATAAAATAATAGCCGTGTTCCGATATCGCAGGGGCTGCCCCAAAGAAGAGGGAGTCAAGCTATTCTCCAAGGCACCTGAGGGCAGGAGAAGAAGCAACGGGTGAAAACTCATCAAGGAGAGAAGCAACTTAGAGCTAAGGAGAAATTTCCTGACAGTGAGAACAATGAATCAGTGGAAGAACTTGCCTCCAGAAGTTGTGAATGCCCCAACACTGCAAGTCTTTAAGAAGAGGTTGGACAACTATTTGTCTGAAGTGGTGTAGGGTTTCTTGCCTGAGCAGGGGGTTGGACTGGAAGACCACCAAGGTCCCTTCCAACTCTTGTTATTCTATTCTATTCTATTCTATTCTATTCTATTCTATTTGTATAGAGAACTATGTTAGAACCAGAAAAACGATAGATATAAGTATGTTTCGCTTCTCATCTAGAAAGCTTCTTCAGTCTGAGTGAATTGTGGGTCATGGAAGGATTTATTCATCCATTCTATAGTCAAAAGAATAGAGGAGAAGAGAAGACATATAGAATGGAATGGAATATAGGATATAGTAGAGTAGAATAGAGTAGAGTAGAGTAGAAGAAAAGAGAAAAGAAGACATAGAATGGAATGGAATATAGAATATAGAAGAGTAGAGTAGAGTAGAGTAGAGTAGAGTAGAGTAGAGTAACAGAGCTGTAAGGGAGAATAGAATAGAGCTGAGAGGGACCTTGGAGGTCTTCTAGTCCAGCTTCCTGCCAAAATCTCTACATCCCTCAATTAAAAAAAAAATGCGGGCAGCTCCCAATGACATGGGCATATTAAATTATTTGAAATCAAATATCGGGCGCCTGCCAAAGGCACTCCCAACGGCCAGCCAAGTCGGAGGGGTCAGGAGAGAAGTCACCTTGCTAGGCAGCTGGGGCAGCTAAGAAACCAGGGCTGTCAGGATGGAGACCAGAAGTCTTGAGAATGTGCCTTTATCAGCTCCCGGAGGATAAAGCTGTCCCCATGTAGAGAAGCTGGGAAGCATTACGAGGCCTCCTGGGTGGAGGCTATCTGCATGTGTGCGTGCATTGACCAAATACGCAGAGTGTGAGCATTTAAAGAGCAGATAGGAAGTCTGAAGAACACCTCCTGTCTCAGCCCTGCCTGCCAGCAGGGTCTCCAGAGGGGGGCGCTATGGCTCCCATTGTGCCCAGAAAAGCATAGTTACAGATAAGGTAAAGCTATTTCCCTCGTATGGTAGTTGTTCCCAGCTCTAGGGGGCGGTGCTCATCTCCGTTTCAAAGCTGAAGAGCCAGCGCTGTCCGAAGATGTCTCCTCCCTCTTCTTTCTTTCTTTCTTTCTTTCTTTCTTTCTTTCTTTCTTTCTTTCTTTCTTTCTTTCTTTCTTTCTTTCTTTCTTTCTTTCCTTCCTTCCTTCCTTCCCTCTCTCCCTTCCTTCCTTCCCCCCTCTCTCCCTGTCCTTCCTTCCCCTCCCTTTCCTTCTTTCCTTCCTTTCCCTCCCCTTTCCTTCCTTCCCCTCCCTTTCCTTCTTTCCTTCCTTCCTCTCCCTACCCTCCCTCACCTCCCTCTCCTTCCTTCCTTCCTTCCTCTCCCTTTCCTTCTTTCCTTCCTTCCCCTCCCTCCCTCTCCTTCCTTCCCTTCCCCTCCCTTTCCTTTCTTCCTCTTCCCTCTCCTCCCTTCCTTCCTTCCTTCCTTCCTTCCTTCCCCTCCCTTTCCTTCCTTCCTCTTCCTTCTCCTCCCTCTCCTCCCTCTCCTCCCTCCCTTCCTTCCTTCCTTCCCCTAGCTGGCTTTCATGGCAGCACTTGAACTCAGAATCTTTCCCTTTCTAGCCAGGTGCTTCAACCCCTAGTCCAAACTATCTTCCCCGTCTCCAGCTACTCTGGCCTTTTGCACCTGCCTCTTTCCCCAAAGAAAACAATGAACGGAGGCCACGTAGCTGCGTGTAGAGGGGAGGCCCACCCAATAGCTGCACCCCACAGGCAAAAAACCCCCCACCAGATTAATTTCAATTCAGTTTAAACTAAATAAACAATAGATACTTTCCAAAATTCTCCATGGGGACACTCAATTAATAACAGCAATCCTAACTGCTGGTTTCAAAGTGCCAACTTGGGAGTCTCCTTTAAAACAAAAATTAATCTACTCAGAAAAGTTGCACTCTCTCCATCCTGGATCGCAGGAGCGGATAGAAGGGAGGAGGCTGGGATGAAGCAGCCCAGGGGTGGAGCTTCTCCATGATAATCTGGCCCCAACTTGGTCTTGAGGATGTCCATCCCTGCTGTCATGGCTCTCCACTTTGCCACTGGTGGTTCCTTTCTTCTCTTTCCTCCCACCGTCCACAATCTAAAAGTCATCTCCAGAGAGATGGGACGAGAAAGGTCGGCAGTTCAAATCCCTAGCGTGCATAACGGAGGGAGCTCCCCTGACTTGTCCCAGCTTCTGCCAACCTAGCAGTTAGAAAGCACGTTAAAAAATGCAAGTAGAAAAATAGGAACCACCTTTGGTGGGAAGGGAACAGCGTTCCGTGCGCCTTCGGCGTTGAGTCATGCCGACCACATGACCACGGAGACGTCTTCGGACAGCGCTGGCTCTTCGGCTTTGAAAGGGAGATGAGCACCGCCCCCTAGAGTCGGGAACGACTAATGTGCGAGGGGAACCTTTACCTTTATGGTAACCCCAAGTCAAGAGCCTGATAGTATCTTTTTGATGGACCCATTTTACAAAGCTTCCTTGAGCTTTTAATACGCACAATTGATTAGTTGAAAAAGGTACCAGTAGAGCTCTGATTGTGGGCTGTCCTTCTAATGGGTTATTCCAGAGGTTAGCCCTATGGCCTATATCAGAGGTGCCCAAACTTGGCCACTTGAAGACTTGTGGATTTCAACTCCCAGAATTCTCCAGCCAGCTTTGCTGGCTGGAGAATTCTGGGAGTTGAAGTCCACAAGTCTTCAAGTGGCCAAGTTTGGGCACCTCTGGCCTATATCTATGGGGCCTGTTAGTAGTGGGCACTGAGGTCACTTCTAATGGGTCTCAACTTTGGGTTACACCTTGGATCCTTTTGGTCCATCAAACCTGAGGAGGAGGGGAGAGTTTCAGGATAGTAAGAAGCTTTGTCATTCTCAGTGACTAACTAGGCATTTCCAGGAGGACATCAAAGGCTTATCGTTAGACAACTAACAATATTCAGAGACTTCCTGAATATGCATGATCTCTCTCTCTCTTTTTTTTGTTTTGTTCTCATGGTGGTTAAGAACTGATGGTGATTAATGCCCCTGATGAATGTGACCTATTGCCTTTTAAATTCTCAGCCAGGAGCTGCAATCAGTCTGGTGGACAAGCAAGGGATTCCAGTTGCTAATCCCAGAGGTGTTTTCTGAGTTGTGCCATCAGCTAAAAGCAAGCGGATTAGTTCACCTGGGCTCCCAAGGTTAGGGAGAAGGAGAAAGGCACTTTACACACACACACACACAAACACACACACACACACACACACACACACCAGGGGTGGCTTCCTGCCAGTTCTACGCTCTTCTCTAGAAGAGGTTCCACAAATCTACAGGGCCATTGAGAACCGGTTCCAGCTCCCTCCCCCCCCGACCGTCCGCCCATCACCAAGAGGAAGAGCGAGAGGAGGAATTCTGGGAGTTGAAGTCCACAGGTCTTAAAGCTGTCAAGTTTGAACACCCCTGGGGGGTTTTTTCCTAAAGGGTTAGTGGTTCAAGGGTCTTGTAACTTGACAGTTTTAAGACTTGCGTGCTTCAAATGCCAGAGTTCCTGTGCCAACATTCTGGCTGCTAAGCAAGAGCGTTTTTAAGTGAGTTTCACCACATTTTACAAGTTGGCCACGCCCACCCAGTCACACGACTGCCAAGCCACTCCCACTCAATCACATGGCCAGCAAGCCACTCCCACAAAGCAGGTCACACCCACAGAAGAGGTTCTAAAAAAATTTGAAACCCACCACTGATACATACATACATACATACATACTTCTTTGGGGTTTTGCCAAACTGATGTCCTCCTAAGAGTTTTCCCCCCCCACCCTAGTCAACTTTGCCATATTTTCATCCATAAAGACCAAATGATTGTAGGAAGGAAGGAAGGAAAGTAAAGAAGGAGAGAGTGACGAGGAGGAGGGAAGACAGTGGGAGGCAAGGAAAGAAGGAAGGAGAGAAAGAAAGAAGGGAAGGAGAAGGGAGGGAAGAAAGGAAGAAGGGAGGGAAATAAGGAAGAGAGGAAGAAAGGAGGAAGGGAGAAAAAGAGGGAGGAAGTCAGGGAAGGAAAGAAGGAAATAAAGAAGGAAGGAGTTCGTATTGATTGTTTGCCCGTGTATTCTTGAGGTCGAAGCTGAAGAAGTCATTGGCAGGAAAGGTGGAGAAACCCAAGAAATCCATTCTCTATCACGTGCTTCATTTCTTAAACCACAAAGGCATCTCTTCCCCCAACTCTTTCGGCCTACTTATTAAAAGCCCCCGGATGCCTGCCTCTTTCATTTTGGCAAAGGTGTTTGTGTAAGCCGATTGTAATTAAAATCAACCTCATCGGGGCTTTTGATTGCACACTAAACCATCCCTCTTGGCCAGGAAAATTGGACTGTATGGCATAAGGTTGCTTTGCAACCAGGTAATTCTACTTTTTTTTGTTTTTAAAAAAATATAACCCCTTCTAGTTTTCCAGGGGCTCAGACACTGAATGGAAAAAAGGAGGGGGGGAAAAGTTAATTTTGGCCACTTCTTTCCTTCTTAACGTCTTTCCATCCCGGGGAATTAAGGCTGTGTGGAGCAAAAACAGAACAAAACAGAAGGCTAGCACGAAAGGAAAAAATGTAAAAGAAAACTGAGGTCAAAAAGACTCTAGAAAGAGTGCAGAGAAGAGCAAGAAAGAGGATGAGGGGACTGGAGGCTCAAACATATGAAGGACGGTTGCAGGAACTGGGTAGGTCTAGTTTAATGAAGAGAAGGACCAGGGGAGACATGATAGCAGTCTTCCGATATCTCAGGGGCTGCCACAAAAAAGAGGGAGTCAAGCTATTCTCCAAAGCACCTCAAGGCAGGACAAGAAGCAATGGGTGGAAACTAATCAAGAAGAGAAGCAACCTAGAACTAAGGAGAAATTTCCTGACAGTGAGGACAATTAACCAGTGGAACAACTTGCCTCCAGAAGTTGTGAATGCCCCAACACTGGAAGTTTTAAAGAAGATGTTGGATAGCCATTTGTCTGAAGTGGTGTAGGATTTCCTGCCTAAGCAAGGGGTTGGACTAGAAGACCTCCAAGGTCTCTTCCAACTCTGTTATTCTATTCTAAATTTTTAAAACCCTAAAACAAAATTAAAAGCACCTGAAGGCCGAATGTTTGAACTTGAAGGAACCAAATATATCGGACAAGTGGAAGGAAGGAAGATTCAGTGGGTCTTATTGGATGTGTGGGTTTCAACTCCCAGAATTCCCCAGCCGGCATGGAGCATTTCCTCACCTAGGTCTTCTGGGACTTGAAGTCCACACATCTCAAAGTTGCCAAGATGGAGAAACATTGATCTACACAGCGTTGCATAAAACCATCCCAACCCACAATTGTCCTCATCCTTCTGGTTTATCCTTCTGACTGTGTTTCTTCCCTTCCCCAAGGCCTTTTTCCTTGTCCCCCCCCCCAACCCACTTTTCCCTAGAGCAGTGCTTCTCAACCTTGTCAACTTGAAGGTGTCTGGACTTCAACTCCCAGAATTCCCCAGCCAGCGTTCGCTGGCTGGGGAATTCTGGGAGTTGAAGTCCAGACACCTTCAAGTTGACAAGGTTGAGAAGCACTGCCCTGTGGGATGCAGAGAAGATTCTGCTGGCACTTAATTAAGTTTTCCCAGGGAGAACCCAACGCGAGTCCTTTCCCCAGAGAACATCACTCCCTCTCCCAGCCCAGCCCAGCCCAGCCCACCTCGCAGGGTTGTTAGGAAGATAGAGTTCGGGTGCATAAGCACACCAGCGTGCCCCACCGTCACTGTCCTTCTGTCGCCCATAGATTCATATGCATTTCTTCCGTTCATATCCCTGTCTGAACCTATACCTGCCACCTTGGACAAGCTAAGAAATATAAATGCAGATGCAAACACCCTCCTCACTCAGCCACCCCCAGTTATGGGTGGAATAAATCCACCTGAGGGAGCCAGGGGAAATCTCCTGTGGCCAAAACTCAAGAACCAAGCGACCCCCTTCTCCAGCTAGTAACTTTAATGGAAAGGGGGTACGCTTCGGATGAGCTTTGAATAGGGGGGAAAGGGGGCGTTTAATTTCTGGGGGTTTTTGTCTCCCCCCTCCCCCATCCCTTGGATCCCAGGACAGGCTCAAGGGTTCAAACTCAACCGGGCCAGAAAGTTGCCCAAGGCATCGCAAGAGCCGGAGCCTCACGCCCCCCCCCCCCGTTCCCCGCCCGGCAGCTTCACTCCGGATTGACTCCGCATCGGGCTACCTGAAGTCGCTGTACGGGTGGATGATCCAGAAGCCGGCCGACTTGACCCTCTCCTGCTCCCTTTCCACCGCCTTCTGGCTACCGAACATCCTCAAGGAGAATTTGTTGACGCCGGGCTGCAGCAGAGCTGCGAACTGGCGCTGCATGAAGCCGGCTTGGCCCAACCGCAGCTCGTCGTCCGGACTGATCTGGTCCCCGGACGCCCCTTCCACCTTCACGAAGGCCGCGTCGGGCGGCGGGTCCTGGCAGGGAGCGGAGGCCGCCGGGGTGGAGGAAGAGGAAGAGGAGGCGGCGGCGGCGGCGGCCGGAGGGGCGTCCGCCAGGCCCGGGGGGCTCCTCTCATCCCCCGGGGAGGCGGCTTCTCCTTCGTGGCCGATCAGGCGGCGGCCCTCGCCCGAGTCGTGCGGGTGGCGGCCGGCCAGGGACGAGCGGCTGCCCTTCAGACGCCGACAGTCGCCGTTGGTACTGCTCTTGGCGCCCGGCCGGGGAAGACCCCCGCCCGACGCCTCTGCGCCCTCCGCAGGGCCGCCTTCCGAGGCTCTGGATCCAGCGCAGGGTCTGGAGGGCTCCGCGGAAGCCCCGGCGGCCCCCGAGGGCGAGAGCGGGTGCAGGCGGATGCTCTTGCGCCGGGCATCTTGGCAGCCGCTGCCCCCGCCGCCCTCCTCTTCCTCCTCCTCGTCCATCAGCGAGGCTTTGGGCGCGATCTGCTGCGGGAGGCTGTAGAGCCGCTTGCGCATCGACGGCGGCAAGCGATCCATGGCCGGGGCCCGCGGGCCGGGCCGGGCCGAGCAGGAGGAGGCGGTGGGCGCCGCTTGGAGGGCGGCGGGGACGCGGAGGCGAGAGCCGGCTGTGCCAACCTCCTCCTCCTCCTCCTCCTCTTTCTCTCTGCTGGCCGGCCGGCCCCCCCACCAGCGCCAGGCTCAAAGGGCGGCCGCCAGCTGCCCGGACGCCGCGCTGCTCATCTCCTGGCTGGCCTGGGTGGGTGGGTGGGAGGCTGCTTGGAGGGGGTCCCCGCCGGACCAGGGCCGCGGAGCAAGGCCGGTAGCCGAAGGAGCGGAGCCCTCCAGGGAAGCCGCCCCTTCCTCTTCTCCCTCCAGGCGGGGGGCGGCTCCCCCTCTTTCCCGGGGCTAGCAGCGGGGGTGCAGCTGGGCCGCCGCCTCGAGGGGCCCACCCAGCCGCTTCAGGAAGCCAGGGAGCCGGGGGCGCCGCCGGGACATCTCGGCCGGGAGGTTCCCCGAGGACCAGCCCCGAGACGCGTCTGCTGCTTCCCGAAAGGCGACATCGTCACAAGGAAGGGGAGGCTGGCGAGGAGGAGGGAGGAGGAGGAGGAGGGCGAGAGGCGGGAGGGCGGCGATGCGGGGCGCAACAGCCGCACACGCGGCGGCTGGGCGGCGCAGGGCTCAGGGCGCAGAGATGCCGGCTATCAGCAGGACTTGCGCGCCCCGGTTGGGGTTACATCACTGCTGCTTGTTTGCTCCCATCTCTCCGGGTTCAGGCAAGCAGCCGCAGCAGCAGCAGCAGCTCCGGAGCCTGGGAATATTCAGGAAGGCGGCGGATCCGATTGGGTTGCCACTGGAGTCCCCGCGTCCAATCGGCTGGGTCTACCTGAGCCGGCGCCCGGCTTCTTAAAGGGGCAACACCTTGGGAAGGGGCGCTGGGCTCTGGGAGGGGGGAAGGAGGGGGAAAATTAAAGATGAGAGAGAGAAAGAGAGATGTGAGAAGAGAGAGAGAGAGGGGGGGGGAGGAGAGACAGAGAGAGAGGAAAGATGTGGAATGAGGAAGAAAATGAAATCGAATGAGAGAGTGAAACCATGAGAGAAAATGAGAGAAAAAGAAAAGGGAGAGAGGGGGGAGGAAAGGAGGGAGGGAGGAAGGAGAGAAAGAAAGAGAGCGATGTAGAAAGAGAGAGAGAAAGTGAAAGAGAATAAGAGAAGAAAGAATGAGAGTGAATAAAAAGAAAAGAGAAAAAGGAAGGAAGGCAGAGAAAGAGAGAGCTGTGGAAAGAAAAAATGAAAGCAAATGAGAGAAAGAGAAAGAATGAGAGAGAATAAGAGAAAAAGAAGAGAGAGAGAGAGAGAGAGAGAGAGAGAGAGAGAGAGAGAGGATCTGGGTTTAGATTGTCCTTTAGGTGCCAATTTTAACCCAACCAGCTCTTTGCTTCTCTAAAGCTTTGGAGATCACTTGTTCCGGGGAAAGGAAAGGGATCCCTAGGACAGGGGTGTCAAACTCAATTCCATTGAAGGCAGCATCAGGATTGTGTTTGACCTGGGGGGAAGGGGGTGTGGCCAGGGGGCATGGCCAGCATGATGTCACTCATCTCACGTGGGGCCACCTGTGATGGCCCGAGCGTTCTGCCATAGCTGGGAGGGCCACCTGCAACCCTCTCCCAGTGAAAATGGAGCTTGAGAGGGCTGCACATGGCCCTTGTGAGCTCCGTTTTCGGCTGCGACAGCCTCCTGCAGTGCTCTGCCAGGGAAAACAGTGCTGAGAGTTCCGTTTTCAGCTGCGACAGCCTCCTGCAACCCTCTCCCAGTGAAAACGGAGCTCGGGAGGGCTGCACATGGCCCTTGTGAGCTCCGTTTTCAGCTGTGACAGCCTCCTGCAGTGCTCTGCCAGGGAAAACAGTGCTGAGAGTTCCATTTTCGGCTGTGACAGCCTCCTGCAACCCTCTTCCAGTGAAAACGGAGCTCTGGAGGGCTGCACATGGCCCTTGTGAGCTCCGTTTTTGGCTGCAACAGCCTCGTGCAAACCTCTGTTAGGGAAAACAGTGTTGTGAGCTCCATTTTTGGCTGTGACAGCCTCCTGCAACCCTCTGCCAGGGAAAATGGAGCTCAGCATTTGCTAGCAGAAGCACCGTGGGCTGGTCCTTTGCTATTTCCAGGGCGGCCTCGGGGACCAGATCTAAGTACCCTGTGCGCCGGATCTGGCCCCTGGGCCTTGAGTTTGACACCCCCGCGCTTGGAAAAACTCCTGGCATCTCAGAAGGCTTGCAATACGCTGTTTTGTAATGCACCCAAGTGTGAAGCAACCGGCTTACGGGCAGCCCTTGACTTAAACCACCTGTTTTGTGTCTGAAGTGACAACGGCGACGACAAAAAGTGACTTGCAACCAATCTTGGCACGTACCAGTGTAGGTTGCAACTCAGCTCCAGGATCACGCGATCGAAAATTCAGGCGCTCGGCGACCGGTGTGTGTATGGTTGTGCGGCAATCCCAATCATTGTTGGTGGTTTCTCAGCTGGCTTTGGACCACCAAAATCTACAGGGGAAGTTAAGATCCACCCGTATGTCCATGTGGTTCACTTAGCAATGGAAATTCTGGTCTCAATCGTGATTGAGGAAGGGTCACCTGGACAAGCTTTGGAAGAGCTTAAAGTTTCTCCACACGTGTCTCTCTCTGGCTCGGGATGATCTGTATTTTGCCCAAAATAAAGGACAATTAGTAAAAGAGGATAGAGGCCTTTTGGGGACGTCTCTGTTTGTGGGTGATTTATGATCTTCCTTTTCCTTGATGTCCAACAGCTGAAGGAATGCCAACTTGAACCGGCTCCCGACAGGCCTCTAGGTAATTGATTGCTAGATAATCCATATAATCTTCCATAATTTATTCGCTATTACTTTAGTGCCTGGCATTGGATATCACCTGATAGCCTTCTTTCTGGACCAAGTGTGGGACTCCGAGGCGATTACCATCCGAACAACAAGACAGCAATTATATAGAAAGCGTTGGAGAGGTCATTTAGCACTCTGTGGCCAACGGTTAGGAGCGAGAAGCCAGGAAAGAGATTCCAGTGGAAAAAGGAGGAGATGGAAATATCTATTTCAGGGCCATTGACCAGGGTCCAGCTCAGAAGAAAAAACAAGTGGAGGATTTGGCCAAACCATGAATCTATTCTTAGGTGATAGTGTTGATGATGCTACCTAGTTGGGTAATGAAACGTCTGCAAGAAAACTCCTCCTCCTCTTCTTCTTCTTCTTCCTCCTCTTCTTCCTCCCCCCCTCCTCCTCCTCCTCCTCCTCCTCTTCTTCTTCTTCTTCTTCCTCCTCCCCCCTTCTTCTTCTTCCTCCTCTTCTTCCTTCCCCCCTCCCCCCTCCTCCTCTTCCTCCTCCTCCTCCTCTTCCTCCTCCCGCTCTCCTCTTCTTCCTCTTCCTCCTTCCTCTTCCTCCTCCCCCTCCCCTCCCCCTCCCCTTCTTCTTCCTCTTCCTCTTCCTCCTCTTCTTTCTCCTCTTTTTCCTCCTCTTTCTCCTCCCCCTCTCCTCCTCCTCCTCTTCTTCCTCTTCCTCTTCCTCCTCCCCCTCTCCCCCCTCCTCCTCCTCCGCTTCTTCTTCTTCTTCTTCTTCTTCTTCTTCTTCTTCTTCTTCTTCTTCTTCTTCTTCTTCTTCTTCCTCCTCCACTTCCCCTCCTCTTCCTCCTCCTCCTCTTTATCTCCTTCTCCTTCTTCCCTCCTCTTCTTCTTCCTGCCTCTCCCCCTCCTCCCTCCTCCCCTCTTCTTCCTCTTCCTCCTCTTCTTCCTCCTCCCCCTCTCCTCCCCCTCCTCCTCTTCTTCCTCTTCCTCTTCCTCCCCCCCTCTCCTCCCCCTCCCCCTCTTCTTCCTCTTCCTCCTCTTCTTCCTCCTCCCCCTCCCCCTCTTCTTCCTCTTCCTCCTCCCCCTCCTCTTCTTCCTCTTCCTCCTTCCTCCTCTTCTTTCTCCCCCTCTCCTCCTCCTCCTCTTTTTCCTCTTCCTCCTTCCTCCTCTTCTTTCTCCCCCTCTCCTTCTCCTCCTCCCTCTTCCTCCTTCTCTAACCCCACTTATGGAATTGATGTTCAGGACCATGGAGAGCTGCCAGACCACAAAGGAAGACCTCTGAGATGTTGCTTCTAGGCTGGAGGCTATCCAAGAAAAGCCAGCCGGTGGTGGTGGTTGTTGCTGTGTGTGCGTCTGTCTGTGTGTGTGTGGTGTTTTTTTTGCATATGGCGATGGAGAAGGATGGCAGCTATTTATTTATTAATTAAACAGATTTTGCAGCTTCTCCAGTTTCTCACCGGATCTGTTTGGCCAGAAGGAGTTTTCTTTTCTTTTCTTTTTTATTTCTATTTATGAAATGGAGTCACTCCCACAGCCGTCGGGTCCGACTCGAGGCAGTTTCACACGTCTAAAAACACATCGGCGATGATGATGCAAACTCGCCCAATGGGAAAGTCAAAGGAGCCAACACAGCACGAAAGCCGGGATTGGATGGTTCCGGGACTCAGCCGCTAAAGCTGCCCCTCCAGAAGAGCTGAATAGGGTTGATCTTTTAAATGTCCACGGAGATTCTCCGTCATCCAAGACCATGGTTGTCCCAAAGGTGCTTTTTTCAAGAGGCAGCTGGGCTTTCTGGTTTGGGTATGGAGAGTCCATTTCCATTTACAATACAATACAATAGCAGAGTTGGAAGGGACCTTGTAGGTCTTCTAGTCCAACCCCCTGCGTGGGCAGGAACCTTATACCATTTCAGACAAATGGCTATCTAACATCTTCTTAAAGACTTCCAGGGTTGGGGCATTCACAACTTCTGGAGGCAAGCTGTTCCAGAGATTAATTGCTCTGTCAGGAAATTTCTCCTTAGTTCTAAGTTGCTTCTCTCCTTGATTAGTTTCCACCCATTGCTTCTTGTCCTGCCCCCAGGTGCCTTGGAGAATAGTTTGACTCCCTCTTTTTTGTGGCACCCTCTGAGATATCGGAACACTGCTATCATGTCTCCCCTGGTCCTTCTCTTCATCAAACTAGACATACCCAGCTCCTGCAACCGTTCTTCATATGTTTTAGTCTCCAGTTTCCTAATCATCTTGGTTGCTCTTCTCTGCACTCTTTCCAGAGTCTCCACGTCTTTTCTACATCGTGGCGACCAAAACTGTATGCAGTATTCAAAGTGTGGCCTTACCAAGGCACTATACAGTGGCATTAACACTTCACGTGATCTTGATTCTATCCCTCTGTTTATTTATTCCACAAAGGCAGAGAAGAGCAACCAAGAGGATTAGGGGACTGGAGACTAAAACATATGAAGAACGGCTGCAGGAACTGGGTAGGTCCAGTTTAATGAAAAGAAGGACCAGTGGAGACATGATAGCATCTTCCAATATCTCAGGGGCTGCCCCAAAGAAGAGGGAGTCCAGCTATTCTCCAAGGCACCTGAGGACATCAAGGTTTGCCCTAGCCAAGTGTCTGAGCTGGACAAACTCAGCTACAGAATCTTTATTGGGGCTATGCAAGCACGCCGAGTAAACATCCTCATTGATCGACCTAGTTAAGAGGGAAACTTTCTCCCAAGAAAAGCTGAGCAGAGGATGAAAAGAAAAGCATTAGCTCGCTTCAGTCCATGTGAGCCTGATTTCGACCAGGGCATCAATGGCAATTTTAAGATGAATTACCTGGGATCAGAAAATACTTTATTTTGGGGGAATCCTACCATCCTTTTGAAGGGGATTTCCAAGGTGTGTGTGTGTGAGAGAGAGAATTTTTGTTTTTGCAAAAAGGGACGTGAAGGGGGAGATGAGATAGAAGATAGAGACAGATAGATAGATAGATAGATAGATAGATAGATAGATAGATAGATAGATAGATAGATGATAGATGTAAATAGTAGATTAGAGAGAGGGATAGTAGATAGATGATATAGATGATAGACAGATAGATAGATAGAGATATAAATATATAGACAAAGATGATAGATGTAAATAATAGATTAACCAGAGGAATAGAAGATAGATGATAGATAGATAGATAGATAGATAGATAGATAGATAGATAGATAGATAGATGATAGAGAAAGAGAGAAAAAGAGAGACAAGGAAGGAAGGAGAGATGGAGGAAAGGAAGGAAGGTCTCCCTCCCTCCCTCCCTCTCTCATAAGACTCCGAGGGAAATCCTTGCAAGTGGAAGAGCTTTCTTAAAAAGTATCCTTGACTTTGGAACAGAAAACTCAGAAATTAAATCTGCATCCAGCATATTATTTTTTTTGCCTTCACCCGAATCGGTTTGACATCTTAGAGCGACTATTACTGTTCTTATTATCTGCAGCAGCCGAGGGGGCGGAGGGAAATCCTCTTTGCGTAAGGCCTCAAGCCTGCCAGCTGAATGATTCCCCGTGCTTGCCCAGAGAGTAGTCAGATGGTTTGGTTGCTTGGAGTGTGTGTGTGAGTGTGTGTGTGAGTGTGTGAGTGTGTGTTTTTGGGGGAGGGAGGGGAGAAGAATTGCCATCTCCTGGAGTATGAAGCTCCCCGCTGAGTATTTTGACATCTGTGTTTCTTCAAATTGGCCTGGATTTTGTTCTTTTAAAAGACACTAATAGCATTTACACAAACACACACACACATACACACACACACACGGGGAGGGAGGGGCAGGAGACCAGTGATTTTCAGTGTGATCTTTGTGATCGCTTTGTGATCTTAATAAATCAGGGCACGTCCATTGTCCAAGCTTTCTTCCTTAATCCCATTAACCCTAGCTCTTCAGGGGGAGCAGAAGAGAACCCAACTTTGTGTGTGTGTGGGGATTCGAATAATTGAACAACCGGTTCTCTGCCCTAATGACCAGCTGGGTAGGCGGGACTCGGTGGTCATGTGATTGGGTGGGCATGGCCAACACGTCACTCCCGTCGATGGGCGCTTGGCCTTAGCGGTGACTATGGAATCAGGGTTAACCAGAGAGGCAGTTTCTGTAAGGAGGGCAGGAAAGGTGAGGCTAGAAACAAACCCAGAATGTTCCCTTCCTGCCTCCCTTACAGCAGGGGTCCCCAACCTTTGCAACTTTAAGTCTGAAGGACTTCAGCTCCCAGACTTCTCCAGCCAGCTTTGCTTTAAAGCAGGGGTCTCCAACCTTTGCAACTTTTAAGTCTGAAGGACTTCAGCTCCCAGACTTCTCCAGCCAGCTTTGGTTTAAAGCAGGGGTCTCCAACCTTTACAACTTTAAGTCTGAAGGACTTCAGCTCCCAGACTTCTCCAGCCAGCTTTGCCATGAAGAAAGTCCATGAATGAATGAATCAGCCTAGCAAGCCACTTTTTTTTTGGTAATGATGTCAATTAAACCAGGGATCCCCAACCTTTGCAACTTTAAGTCTGAAGGACTTCAGCTCCCAGACTTCTCCAGCCAGCTTTGCTGGCTGGAGACTTCTGGGAACTGAAGTCCTTCAGACTTAAAGTTGCAAAGGTTGGAGACCCCTGCTTTAAAGCAAAGCTGGCTGGAGACTTCTGGGAGCTGAAGTCCTTCAGACTTAAAGTTGCAAAGGTTGGAGACCCCTGCCTTACAGGATTAGCCCTGGAAAGTGGGGGGGGGGACCCAAAAAAAGGAGATTTCTTCCAACCACCGCTCCTCCGAACTGCTTAGAAAGTTAACCGGTTCTCCCGAAAAAAGGTGCAAACCGGCTGAATCCCACCACTGGGATGTCTTAAAATCAAAGCCCCGCTAAGTGACCAGCAAAGCAGGAGCCAAGGAGGGACCGGCAAAAGAATAAAATAATAATAAAAACAAAACGAAACGAAATGCAAAAAATAAGGTGTCCGTTATCGGTATTAGCAAAAAGTCACCTGAACTGGAAAATTAGCTTTCTTTTCTTTTCCGTATTTATTGCAAGCGCTAAAAGTAGATGAGAATTTTCCTAGCGTCCTCTCATATTTTCCTGAGAGGTGCGACAACGCCACCTAGTGAGGAAGGCTGGCACTGTCCTCCGCCTCCTGATGAGCCCACGGCAAAGCAAGCAGACGTTTTGTCAAATTTGTGTCTTTGAGCACCGTGGGAAGCTTTGGTGACATGTGTCAATCAAAGGAAACAAAGGAAGGAGCCTCGCGGTGTGGGGCTGCTCTCCTTCACTCTGCATTCGACTGGTTGGATGGTTCATTTAGGGACCATTCCAAGTTATGACAGCACTGGGGAAAAAATGGACTGTTTTTCAGAGTTACGACCTCTGAAGCGTCACATGATCAAAATTCATACGCTTGGCAACTGGTTCCTGGGTCTTGTGGTGATTCCTTTTGCGACCTTGGCGCAGTAGTTTTTTCAAATTTGGGAAAACTGTCCTCTTTGTAAACAAATTACTAATCTACATGGGCAGATCACCTATCTAAAATCTGTAATCTGTGCTCTCCAAGCAGAAATGAGGAGCCCGTAGGGGAAGGAGAGGAGAAAGGAAGGAAGGAAGCAGAGAAGGGAGGGAGGGAGAAAAGAAAAGAGAGAGGAGAATGAAAGGAAGATGGGGGAAAGAAGAAAGAGGTGAGGAGAGGAGGATGGAAGGGAGAGAAAAAAAGGAGAGGGTAGGAAGGAAAGGAGTAGGAGTAGGAGAAAGGGAAGGGAAGAAGGAAAGGGAAGGAGAGGAGGAAGGAAGGAAGCAGAGAAGGGAGGGAGGGAGAAAAGAAAGGGAGAGAGGAGAATGAAAGGAAGGGGGGAAAGAAGAAAGAGGTGAGGAGAGGAGGATGGAAGGGAGAGGAAGAGAAGGAGAGAGGGTAGGAAGGAAAGGAGTAGGAGTAGGAGAAAGGGAAGGGAAGAAAGGGAAGGAGAGGAGGAAGGAAGGAAGCAGAGAAGAGAGGGAGGGAGAAAAGAAAGGGAGAGAGGAGAATGAAAGGAAGGGGGAAAAGAAGAAAGAGATGAGGAGAGGAGGATGGAAGGGAGAGGAAGAGAAGGAGAAAAGGTAGGAAGAGGAAGAGAAAGAGGAGGAGGAGGAGAAAGGGAAGGGAAGATGGAAGGGGAAGGAGAGGAGGAAGGAAGGAAGCAGAGAAGGGAGGGAGGGAGAAAAGAAAGGGAGAATGAAAGGAAGGGGGGAAAGAAGAAAGAGGTGAGGAGAGGAGGATGGAAGGGAGAGGAAGAGAAGGAGAAAAGGTAGGAAGAGGAAGAGAAAGAGGAGTAGGAGAAAGGGAAGATGGAAGGGGAAGGAGAGGAGGAAGGAAGGAAGCAGAGAAGGGAGGGAGAAAAGAAAGGGAGAGAGAATGAAAGGAAGATGGGGAAAAGAAGAAAGAGGTGAGGAGGATGAAAGGGAGAGGAAGAGGAGGGGAGAGGGTAGGAAGGAGAAGAGGAAGAGGAGGGGAAAGGTAAGGAAAGAAGGAAGGGAAAGGAGAGGAGGAAGAAAGAAGGCAGAGAAGGGAGGGAGGGAGAAAAGAGGGAAAATAAGGTTGCAACAGGAGGATGGCAAACAAAGCAACCCAAACTGTATATTATAACCTATTAAATGGAATAATAAATGTATAAGAGTGACAAATATAAAGGAGAATAAAACTATGTGAATGTATACCTCTAATTGCATGTAAGAGAATAAAAAAAATAAACAGGGGATTGTGGTGGGAGATGAAGAACTTACTCTGGAAAGGCGAAAGGATGAATCAGGTAAGACACAAGAAGAGCAAGGTACCCAAAAAGAGAAGCCACCTTTTGGTTGGTGACTCAGTTGTAAGGGATGTAAATTTAGGAAAGGATAGGGAGGTTTTGAGAGAGGTCAGGTGTCTGCCAGGTGGTACTGCAAGCCGAGACAAGAGGCACATTGATAAGATAGTCAAGAATGCCAGTCAGGAAGGAAAGGGAAAAAAAAGGACAAAAAGGAAAGAAAAGAAGGGAGGAAAGGAAGGAAAGAAGGAAAAAGGGACAAAGGGAGAGGGAAGGAACGAAGAATAAAGGAGACACAGGGAAGGAGGGAAGGAAAGAAAACGGGACAAAGGAGGAGGGAAGGAAAAATAAAGGAGGAAGGAAAGAAAAAGGGACAAAGGGGAAAGGAAGGAAGGAGGGAGGGAAGCAAAGAAGAAAGGGAAGGAAGGAATAAAGATTGAAAAAGGAAGGAAATAAAGAAAAAGGGACAAAGGGGAAAGGAAGGAAGGAAAGAAGGAAGAGAAGGAAGATTGAAGAAGCATAAAGGAGGAAGGAAGGAAAGAAAGAAAGAAGGAAAGGAAGGGAGCGAACATTAAGACATGCAGCAAAGGAGATTCTCTTGTGGCATATTTTGCTAGCCTTGGCTTTTCAACGGTTTCCTGGAAATACCCAGAATAGATGTTTTATCTTAATGCATGCTGAGCACATTCAGAAAGATGAGAAGCAAAATGTCATTTTCTGCAGAGGCAGAGGGAAGGTTTGAACGCCGCTTGACAGAGAACGGCTCAACGTGGCCCCAGGGATTCCGCAGCAGCTGGGTGAGCCTGAGAAATGTGACAAAGTCACAGCGGGGTTGGGGGAGAGGACAAAAACACGCCACGCAAAGGGCAGGGGAAGGTCTCGCCGGGAAAAATAGCAAGGTGCAGCCGCCGGAAGGCAGAGCCGGACGAGGGACGATGTCATTTCAATGTGGACTCATTGGACAGTAAAACCCCCCCTTAGATGAGATTGGAAGAGGGGAGGGAGGGAGGTGAGAAATGGAATAGGACTATACGCTCCTGTCAAATTTCGATTTTTTTTTTCTTTTATCCAGCCTTTATTACATTTACATGCTGGCCACCTCTCTGAAGAATGTCGTTTTCAAAAGGAAGAATATTAACAGCTTAACAAAGCTGGAAGGGAGCTTGCAGGTCATCTAGTCCAACCCCCTGCCCAAGCAGGAGACCCTACACCCTTTTTGACAGAGGACAGCCCAGTCTCTTCTTGAAAGCCTCCAGGGATGAAGCTCCCACAACTTCCGAAGGCAACTTCTGTTCCATGGGTCGATTGTTCTCACGGTCAGAAAAGTTCTCCTTATTTCTAGGTTGAATCTCTCCTTTGTCAGTTTCCATCCATTGTTCCTTGTCTGGCCTTCGGGTGCTTTGGAGAATAGCTCGACCCCCCTCCTCCTCTCTGTGGCAGCCCCTCAAATATTGGAGCACTGCTATCAAATATCGGAGCACTGCTATCAAATATTGGAGCACTCCTATCAAATATTGCACAGGGCAGGGGCAGTTAAAAGAGGTGGACCTCCACGTTCTCCTAGATGGGACCACTTAGGGAAGGGACGCAGAGTGCACCCTCCATACCTGACCTGGTGGGATGGGTACGTAGCCTCCAGATCCCAGAACCAAAGTTGATGGCCAGGTGTTGCTTACCTTCTTTGGAAAAACTGACTTGACCGAGGATTCTGGAAGGTTTATCACCTGGCACTTCAAAGTAGACATAAGGGGACACGGTAATTTTGATCTCAGTAGAAAACCAAGCATGCATTGACTGTAATAATTTGCCTTTCAATGCTGGGTTTTGCTGAGGTATGTTTTAAGATGATGGATACAGCCGAAGAAGGTATCGTACTTGATGGGCTGAGAATGATTTGTGAACTTAAATCGAGGCATAAATTGTGGCTTATGAGAATTGTAGCCCAAGTATAGGTAAAGGTTCCTCTTGCACATAAGTGCTAGTAATTCCCGACTCTAGGGGGGCGGTGCTCATCAAAGCCGAAGAGCCAGCGCTGTCCGAAGATGTCTCCGTGCTCATGTGGCCGGCATGACTCTACTCCCGAAGGTGCACGGAACGCTGTTCCCTTCCCACCAAAGGTGGTCCCTGTTTTTCTACCTGCATTTTTTACGTGCTTTCGAACTGTTAGGTTGGCAGAAGCTGGGACAAGTCACGGGAGCTCACTCTGTTATGCGGCGCTGGGGATTCGAACCGCCGAACTGCCAACCTTCTGATCGACAAGCTCAGCGTGTCAGTCACCGAGCCCAAGTATATCAAGTGGGAAAGACCGACTTCCTCCTGTATTTTGAAGGTTAAAGCTTCACCTCTGGTGGGTTTTAATCAACGTGGGTGACAATCTGGGATGAGGGAAGAAACCCAACAATATTTGAGGCTCCACAAGTAGATTTAAACGGTGTCTTTTTTGAGAAGAACTTCCTTGCATTTGTAGAGAAGGTGGAGAAATGGATGAAATGTTACCAGGTTTTTGAGACTGTCATAAAGCTGTTTGAAGAGGCAGTAAAGGATTAAGAATGACACGGAGCCACCTCGTTTGATCAGGAACATTCCAATTTAAAAATGGTCCCAGAGCTAGGGTTTTTTATTTAGGTTTTATTTTTAAAAACAGTAGAATCCCTTTTATACATGATCGTTGCAACTTCAACAATTTTATACACCACGAGTTTCATGCATCTACAAGTACCCCCATAGTCTAAGAACCCAGTAATGGCTGTGATTCTACAGTCATCCTAAATCAACATGAATGAATGTCAAAACTGAAGCAAGCCAGTTGCATAGAATATCACTATGCTGTGATTGCTTCTTCATTAAACAGCATTAAAACACACACACACACTCACACACACACAAAGAGAGAAGAAATTATAAAATTCGGCCTGAATTGAATATACAAGACTGTGAACCCATCAGTGCAAAAAAAGATGAGAAATATACACAATTTAAGGAAAAACAAAATTAAAGCCATTTTAATATGTATATAAACCATAGTGTCTCTCTGTATTCCATTATCGTTGTCTTCTGGACTACCTCAAATCCTGCATTTTATAATTATAGGGGTATCTCATTCTTTCTGTACAGATTGAGCCCTTAGGACAAATGTTAGATTTACATTATATTCCTCCTACATACAGGGACATAAATCTCTCAGGCATACAATATAAGGAATGAATTCAGCAGCTTAAAAATCAAATACTCACTGTAGTTTGGTTTCCCCACCCTCCAAATATAAATATATACTGTATATATATATTTTAGGTTTTGCTGTACTTTACAAAAGGTTTTCACTAGATGGCAGCAGGTGCATTTCAGAGCTAATTTTTAACAGCTACGTTAAGTTTAAAAAAGAAGATTTGCTGCATGCATGATTGGACTTCTTACTTGTAATACTTAAATGTTCTCAAAGGGAGGGAAAAAAGCAGCATTCCCACAGCACATCAAGCCCAGAATAGTTTACATCCTCTATTCTGAAGCATTAGTTAAAAGTATCGGCTAAATAAGGCATGCTTGAGACAGTCACCGTTGCTCACTTCAAAGAAAAGCATCAGAGAAAAATGGAGCTTGTAAATCAACCATCGGATATTCGGTCTAGCAGGTGGCATTTCTATCAGTCTCTCAAAGGTAAAGCTCTGAAAAAACGAATAACAGTTGACGATTATTGAAATTCCTAATTGGAATTAAGCTAGAACAGGGGTCTGCAAAGTTGGGCTCTTTTAAGACTGGTGGACTTCAACTCCCAGAATTCCCCAGCCAGCAAGGCTAGCTGGGGAATTCTGGGAGTTGAAGTCCACCAGTCCTAAAAGAGCCGACTTTGCAGACCCCTGAGCTAGAACAAAATTATAGGCCCACTCACTTTCTCAGAAATCAGCAGAAAGGAGCTCTCAACAAAAACATAGAGATAAAGGTAAAGGTTTCCCCTTGCACATATGTGCTAGGCATTCCCGGCTGTAGGGGGCGGTGCTCATCTCTGTTTGAAAGCCGAAGAGCCAGCGCTGTCCGAAGATGTCTCTGTGGTCATGTGGCCGGCATGACTCAATACCAAAGGCGCATGGAGCAGTTCCCTTCCCACCAAAGGTGGTCCCTATTTTTCTACCTGTATTTTTACTTGCTTTCGAACTGCTAGGTTGGCAGAAGCTGGGACAAGTAACGGGAGCTCACTCCGTTACGCGGCGCTAGGGATTTGAACCGCCGAACTGTCGACCTTCTGATCGACAAGCTCGGAGTCTTATCCACTAAGCCACCTGTAAACATAAGAGATGGAAGAATATGAAAACAACCTTTTGTTACAAAGTTGGTTGTTGTCAGGAAAGCTGTGTGTTTATAAAAACCATAAAAATTGGATTTTCCTTATTTATATGAAACAAGGTGGAATCCGCTTTTTTTTTTAAAGGCTCATTATTAATTTTTAAAGAGGCATGCCACCCTGGATCATTATAATCCTGCATAGATGTGGCCGATGTGGGACCGGTTTTTATTGTCCTACCAGCCATAAATGTGTGGGAAAAAATATTCAGGAGTAGGACTGGCTCCATTCAGCATTAGTGTCACTTAACCTGCAAATAATTTCTGATAATAACAGATGACTCAGATTCAGGCAAACTATATTTAGCCCCTCCGCGTTTTCAAACACCCAGGGGAGGACAAGTAAGAAAGTAAGTAAGTAAATAAATAAATAAATATGAAAAACACAGTTTTGATAAACATTTTATACAGACTTACATAAGCACTGCTTTTAATTTGTATTTCTCTGGCGTATATTTTTATCTTTATGGTTGTTTGTGGAATTAGTTTTCCTGCAACAACAAAATAACATCCAAATTAAGTGGGGATGGGTGGGTGGGTGGAACTAAAGTTGTGAACAATATTTACCATATGATGAGATGAAGGGAAGGGAAAAGGAAAAGAAAGGAAGGGAAAGGACTGAATTCATAGTTTTAAATCCCACCCACCACTAATACGATCTGCCTAATGTCCAGCTGGGTGGGCATGGCTAGATGGTCGTGTGACTGGGTGGGCATGGCCAACTTGATGTCACTCACGTCAAGGGACACCTCACCAGCCTCTACTCGCCCCTCCCCTCCCAGCCATTCCTCGCCTGCCCACCCGGGCTCCTTAGTGCCCCACCAGGAAGCAGTCAGTGGAGCTAAGCAGCCACCAGGAAAAAGAGTTGGCAAAAGAGCTCAGTTCAAATTGGATCTGACCGAGAAGGCGGCTCAGCAGAATCACCTCACTGAGGACTAGGAGCCTTGGGCTTTCCAAGCAGAGGGAAGACCTGCGGGAGTGCAAGGCCAGGTCCTGGCGCCTGGAGGCTCAGTGGGCTGAGATGGTCAGCCAGTTCCAGGCCAGGATGCAGCCCCACTGGAACGATGTCCTCCGGCTCTTCGCCACCAACCTCTTCGCCCAAAGCCCCCCACCAGGAGGCTGAAGCAGACCCCAAGTCAGAATTTCTGCCTCCTTCCGACCCCCACAAAAAGACCGCAAAGGGGGAGACTCTCTGCAGCAACACAAGCGTTCATTGCACGTATCCATCCGAGGGGCCGTAGTTTGAGGACCCCCTGATTTAGTGCAATATAAAAAATGCAAACAATTTTTCTGTGGACCACCAACATTTTCTCTGGGACCACCAGTTGGTGACCGCTGATTTAGAGCACGAAACGGGTTGCGGTAGGAAGATGAGATCCATGAAATACTTACATTGGCCCAGCTGGTTCATCGTCTGCGAGAGGATGGATGGCGATCCAATGAAAGAAACAGAGAAGGAGAAGGGGGAAAAAAACCCCGTTAGATTCTGGAGGTAAAATTCTGCGGGACAGTACAAAATAATTGCCTACCAATAAATAGGTTTATCGAAAAGGCCATTCCGTTTGAAATTGCAAAGATTTCATGAAGGGATGTTTTGGGTTTTTTTTTCCCCTCCTGGATTTGAGTTTAGATGACAAAAGTTAGGTTGCTCAAAATCATTTCAGTCAACACTTTTTTGAATGCTTATCATGAAAAACCGCAACTGTTAAGAAGTGGACAGATTCTTGCAAAATGTGGTTTTATATATATATATATATGTATATATATACGCATCTTGTCCCCAAATTCCAGTGGTTCAATCTTAACAAGAGAGATGAGAAGACAAACCGACATTTCAGTTGTAAAATCCTGCTGTTTGTTTCTAAAATCAATGCTTTATTTCCCCACCACCACCACCACATCTGACTCTTCCCCAGAAACGCATGGCTTTGTGTGAATCCCTGTCTCTTCCAGGCACTTTTCTCGGAGTTCTGAATAAAATAGTTCGGAATTTGGAACGGATACAAAGCAGCCCCTCCAAAAGCAGCAAGCTGATATTACCCAGTTCTTATACATCAGAGACACTTCAGCTTGTTACCTGGGAGGGCCAGAAATTTGTCTCGTTATAATTTTTTTTAGAAGATTAGAAGAATTATGATCATAATAATAATAATAATAATCAACTTGTCCCTTTTCATGTAGGCTTCTTCGTGATCAACTCAACTTTCCATTTGTACTTTTACCTTACATGGAGTAAAAAGAGAGGCACATTTTAAGCAATTAAAAAAAAAAAACGAACACCCAATCCATAAGAACACCTTCAGTTGGCAACCTGTTCTGCATTACATCGCTAGGTTATTTATGGATAGATAAGTTGGCAAGCTAAAAAAAAAAAAGGGGTAGTAGTTTTCTTAGATAATTTGTGGTTTGGATACAAACTCAGCAGGATTCCACAAGGGGACTTAAGGCACACAAAGCATTTATGGAAACTACAGTCTTTAAGAGTGTAAGCAACTGCATGAGCATTACCAGGAGTAATGTTGGCCGCAGCTGAACATTACTCCACCAGTTCCTTTAAGGCAACGGAGTGGCTAAGCCACCGCCAGCACAGTTACCAGACCGGGAAGTGGGGAGGGGGGGAAAAGAAAAGGAAGAACGGGAAAAAAGAAAAGAGCTAACCACAAACTAACAGCTGGACAGCCAAAAATAAGACACCAGTTTTCCACAGAAGTCTGCTACTCACAGTAAATTATCAAGAACGAGGTACAGAGAACTAGGACTAGTAAGGACAATCAGACATCAATGTGCTGTATATACAGTGGCGATATACAGAGACACATCAGGTTTGGAAACATGGAAGCACATTACGATAAAAACTGAGCTGCCCCCCTCCGACAAACAACTTTCAAACACCCCCTCACCCCCCCAAAATAAAAGATCTCAAAGGCAGCCTAAGCTAGAGACGCTCTAATAAAGAAGCTGGTTGCTGGACATCCAAGGAACATCCTTAGTTTTCATTTTCCCAGGAATGAGCAGGGTTAGGGGGTGGGGGGTTTGTGCCGCGTTTGAAACCATCATTCTGCCATTCGAAACCTCGCAGCCTGGAACAAGGGTTGGGGTTCTTTTGTGTCCCCCCCGGGGAGCATTTGACTAACCCATTCTTGGACCAAGCTCCAACTTATGCCACCTGAGACAGCACGGTCCTCAAAGACACGAGGTGGAACAAGAACGAGCTTACAAATGGAACGAGGCTGGACTCAGGACTGACTGGACATGGAGGAAGCAAAGACGGATGCTCTTAACGTGAATGCATTAGGCTGGCAGAGCTCGGGAAGAAGGGGTGGCGGGTGGGGTGGGCTGCGGCTTGATTGACATGCAACTCTTTTTATCGTGGCCTGGGCGGGGGGAATGGCCGTTTCTCCTTTCTATGCCCAGTCAAGTCAAACGTGGCTGTTATAGAAAGCCTTTCTGGGTCAATAGTTAGTTAGTTTATTAAATTAGCTCCTGGGTCAGCCACGCCACCTTTGCAAAAAGCAAAAACAAAAGAACGATCCCACCGTATACAGGACGTGACAAGACAAAAGAAAAAAAGAAAAAGAAAAAAAAAGGACCAGAGCCTTAGAGAGGTTGACCAGAAAAGGGGAGAAACAGAAATGGAGGGAGAAAGAGGGGGAGGAAGAAAAAAAAAAGAGGGAGGAAGAAAGAATGGAACGAATAAGAAAAAAAAAAGGAGGTTCGATAGCAAACGGAAGCCCCATATTTAGTGGTTGGGTGGGAATGGAGAAAACTAAGGCAACGTGTTAATGTCATGAACTGTGCCATTTGTATAGACCGAAGTGGAGAATAAACGAATTCCAAAGGCATGCAAAACATCTCACTTACCACCGATTTTTTTAAAGGAATGATGCAATTGAGAAGGGGGGAAAAGAAAAGAAGTCATAGTAACTGACAGATCACAATATCACTCAGCACGTTCTAGGCATTCTCTAATTCGCTACGTAGCATTGGAGGAGGGAGGTCAGTTAAGGAGGTTTCTCCATGGCTCCTCCAGCCTGGCTACCATTCCCCCCTCCCGCCCAACCCCAAGACTACAGGTGCCTCTCTTGCATTCCTTCCACTGACGTCATCAAGTTAAGACTCCCAACTTCTCATTTTACACATCGGCTCTAGGATACAAAAAGGAAATTAGTCCGCCACCAAAACGCAGGACCTCTGAAGAACAGGTGCATGGGGGAAGCAGCCATTTCAAGGGGGGGGGGGTTTGGTTTTAAGTCACAAGCTGAATTTTTACATCATCATCATCATCATCATCTTCTTCTTTTAATGGCCCCAATAATCCCTTGTGGCAGGGGTGGGTTTCTGCAGGCTCGCACCTACTCGCGAGAACCGGTTGGTGAAATTTAGAGAACCGGTGAGAGGGGGTTCCACCGGCGTACCTGGAAGTAAATCTGGCCCACCGCTGCCAGTGACCCAACGGGAAGGAAAGGAAGGAAAAAAGGAAGGAAGAAAGGAAAGAAGAAAGAAAGAAAGAAAGAAAGAAAGAAAGAATTTATCATCACAATTGAGTCCAAAATTTTGGTTGCTAAGCAAGAGCGTTGTTAAATGAGTTTCACCACATTTTAAAAGGTGGCCACTCCCACCTGTCACGACTGCCAAGCCACGCCCACAAAATAGGCCACACCTACAGAGTAGGTTCTAAAAAATTTGAAACCCACCCCTGCCTTGCGGGGTGGAGTCGGGGCAACTGAATGGCCGTCCTGGGTCCCTCGTGGAGAAGGGCGGGATATAAATCGAATTAAAATAAATAAATAAAAATAAATGAATGGAGCGGAGTGCTTACTGGCCAGATGCCCTTCCTGTCGCCATTGCAGAGTGTTGTTCAGCAGATATATTATTCTCATGGTGTCCAGGAGGAGGAATATCTGCCTCTACCTGGGATCGAACTGACAGCCTCCTGATTGTGAGGCCAGCGCACCACTCAAGCTGAATTTTTTACGCCCCCCTTCCAAAATTGACAAAGCAGAAATCCTATACGCTTTGTATTTTAAAAAAAGAGGACATTCAGGGTTTTTTTAAATGAGGTTGAGGCACTTTGCTTAAGCCAGGGGTGTCCAAACTTGGGAACCTTAAGACTTGTAGACTTCAACTCCCAGAATTCTGGGAGTTGAAGTCCACAAGTCTTAAAGTTCCCAAGTTTGGACACCCCTGGCTTAAATGCAGGGGGAGGTGGAAGAGATTTAAGAGCAGGCTAATCAGAAATCTTATTTTAAACCCGGGGTTTTGTATTTTTTTTGCTCTGCCGAAGGAACAGAAGGGCTTCTACAGTAGGAATCTGCCACCAGGAGTCGGGCAGGAGCGAAGCACACCTATGCTCTTCCCTTACACAGGAGGCATCGTACACACACACGGATGTTCGCGAGGGACCTGGATCTAGGAATTTCCCCCACACACCCCTTCAGTCTAGATCTAGGTCTCTTGTTTCTGACCTGCCACAACGAGGGAAGGGCAAAAGAAAAATTAGAAAGAGGAGAAAGTGAAGGAAAGAACCTTTCTTCTGTTAGCAACACTTTCAATGCTTTCCAACCAATTCCGTTGGGTAGATTGAGGCACAATGACAATAAAGTCTACACCAGGGATGGCGAACCTTTGCGGCACCAAGGGCCCAAACGGAAACAAAAGTGCATGTGCGCTGTGGAGCTAGTTTCGCGGACGCTGGAGTGCTGAAAACAGGCCATTTTGGGAGGGTTTTTGGCTGTTTTTAGACCAAAAAGGGTCTGCTTTTTGGTTGTTTTGGGGGCTGATTTTTGGGCTGTTTTGGGGCCAAAAATGGTCTGTTTTGGCGGCTGTTTTGGGGCCAAAAATGGGCTGTTTTGGGGGGCTGTTTTAGAGCCAAAATGGTCTGTTTTAGGAGGCTTTTGGGACCAAAATGGTCTGTTTTGGGGGGCTGTTTTGGGGCCAAAAATGGTCTGCCTCCTTTAACGATGGTTCAAAAGTTATGACAGCAATGAGAAAGTAATTTTAGGACCAATCTTTACATCTGTGGCCTTTGCAGGTATAATGTGGGGGAAGAAAGTAGAAGTCAAATTGTAAGCTTCGTTATGGTTTCACTTAGTGAACGTTATATTTAATGAAGTTGCTGATATGGTTGCTAAATGAGGACTTCATGTAAAAGCTAACCTACAGAAGATTATGCTATCACATTAAATTGGATACTATTGTTTAGAAGGCAAAAATACATAAGATATTTCAGGGGAAACTATTGTAAAAGCCAAGAACATTTGAAACTATTATGAATAATTTGATTAACATTTCAATAGCCCCAAATGCACAAAATAAACATACTTAAAAAAAAAACTTGAGGGGACATTTCCCATAAATAGCCCAATTATATGCTACAATGCACATACGTGCAACATATTAAAATCTTTACAGAAATGTCTTTTCCGATTTAAAAAAGCATACTAGCTTTGCACATATATGTTCAAGTCTTCAAGGATGAAATATTTTCTTATATATCTATGATAAACACATGCAAAATACAAAGCTATGTAAAATCTAATGTGCAATTTTTTGTATTTTCGGAGCCTGGAATCTATGAACGTTTTATTTTTTATAAGGAAGAAAAAATCACTTTAATGCAAATCTGAAAAAGTTAAGTGGTCGGAATTCAATTATATAAAGAGCAAAACAGTATTCCAGATAACATCAAATAGATTTTAAAAAAATGACTTCTAAGCACAGTTCATATCAACTGCAACACTGGAAATTCATTTTCTTTTGTTTTCAAGATACTCTATAAAGATCGGTCCCTTTCCTTTCTAAATCAGATATCAGAACTGAAAACAGAAGCTTTGATGGGACAGTTGGTAAACAGTATTTATGCTCAGCATATTGAATCAATGGAATGAAATGCGTGGAATACATAAACAGTATTTTTTAATGAAGATAGCCGGGTATCAATCCATTTGTACAACCAATTCTGAAAAGGCATTTTAAGGGACCAGGCCTGATGGAAATTCTCTAGATTTTATTGCGCTGTTCAGGTGTTACGTTGTATTCCACTTTGTAAGTATTTCTGCAATGCAACTATAAGGAGCACAATATATTAATGCTTATGCAAATAAGCTAACAAGGTATGGGGTAATATAAGTGCAGCATATTTGGTAACTGCACTTATGTACCCAAAATTAAAACAACCCCCCCCCCCCAATTAAATCTCTCTCTCTCATCTCTCTCTCTATTTTCTATCCCTCTCTCTATCTTATCTACCAATTCTCTCTCTCTGTATCTTATCTACCATCTCTTTCTCTCTCTGTATCTTTCTATCTCTCTCTATCCTCTCTCTCTATCCACTTATCTTGTTCTATTTACCTATCATCTATCCATTTATATTCTCTCTCTCTCTTTCTCCTCTGCCTCCCTCCCTCTCTTTCTCCTCTCTCACTCTCTTTCTTTGGGTTAGGAGGCCTCCTCCATGGGAACCTGCCTGTGGAGGCACCAGAGACATTACTGGTATTTCACAATAGCAACATCTGCCCATAATCTACCCAAGTGGCTGGAAAGAGCATCTATAAAAATTAACACCTGGGATAAAGGACAAAGCTGCTCATTAAGCGCTGGCTTTTTTTGTGCATTTGGCGTACGAGAAACCCCCCCTCAGTGGCAGGCAACAATTCCTTTGCTTTCGGGCAAGCAAAGCACAAAGCATAACCTACTTTTTGCTAAGGCGATTAGATGAATGCTGAAGTGACAAGAAGAAAGGAAGGGAAAAAGAGGACGGTTTCAATTGCTTTCTTCACATTATTATTTATAACCAGGATCAAGCCAAGTAAAATCAGTATTAGTGCAAAATGCCATTAAAAAAAAAAAAATGGAACAGCTGCCCTGCCAAAAAAAAAAGAAAAGAAAAGAAAATCATGCATTCTTTATTTTGGTTCCAATTTGCAAAACAATTCAAACAGGAAAACAACATGCGACTTTGGCTTAGGCTAAAATTAACACAGAGGAAGAGGAGCTGGAAGAAAACTGGCTAAAGTTTTTACTTCCTTCTTACTTCAAAACACACATCGTCCAGAAAAGCACAGTTGTTGTAGATTGATCACTAATCCAAGAGAAAGATTTCTCTTCCCCACTGAAGCCATCTTACACGCCCTAGACTTGATACAATGAGATAGTAATTGTTTTGAATGAAGAAAGGAACGGGACCAGAGGGAAGGGAAGGAAGCGCTTGATTGTAAGACGGAAATATGTCCCCGTTTGTGTCGCAAAAGCTACGGCCCAGCGAGTTGTTGAAAACGAGCCCTGTTCTGCCTCTCCTTAAGCCATGGTAGCAAAAATCAAACCTCAGCACAACATTAGCAAAAGCACCCAGTGAGATCAAAACCTCTCTGAATCAATGGCTGTTGACTTGCACGTAGGAGAAGTCAAGAAGGAAATCCCTCCGGGTAGCTCCAAGGAACAGCAAAATCTGCGACGTTGGAAAGGCAAGGTTGAGAATGACCGGCTGTTTTCTTCACGTAGGGGACATCAACCACGCTGAGAACACCACCCAGGTAATAACAGGACGTCTCAGGTACACCTGGACCCAATTCAGTCTGCCTTGACATTGGGAGGACAAACGAAATCTACGGAGGCCAGCCTGGTGCTCAGAAAACAGCAGAGCTGAGTGAAATGGAAGAACGCTCTCCACACACGGTACGCAACGAGAAGGAAGGCATAAATATGTCAACAATGTAGTGAGAGGCTCCTTTTGAATAAAGCAACCTGACGACTTTTATGCTGACTTGGTGCAGTAGGAGATGGAGGGGCCTCTGGACACTGCCTTGAGCTCCATATAGAGTTACAGTCAAGTCTTGGGGGCATTTACCGTATTTTTCGGACTATAAGACGCACCAAGTTTTCGAAGAGGCAAATTTTTTTTAAAAAAGTTTTTGCACTCTGCAGACCTCACAAAAATGGGCCTGTGTTTTGTCAAGGGCATGCATAGCCTTTAGGAGTCTTATAGAGTGTTCCTGGGGGCTGGGGGGGTGGTGGCAAAAATGAGCAAAACCCACCCCCCAGAAGCATTCTGGAAGCCTCCTAAAGGCTATGCACGGCCATCTTTGCAAAGGGGGGGGAGGGGTTTCGGGAGGCAAAAAATGCTGTGTTCAATGTATAAAACGCACCCAGATTTTCGCCTCCTTTTTTTGAAGGGGAGAAAGGTGCGTCTTATACGCCGAAAAATATGGTACATATAAATTTAAAACAACACAAAGAGGGCATAGTTCTTTGTTCTATGTTCATCTGCTGGCCAAAAGGAAACAGCCATTCATTCCTGGGAGATGGGAAGGCTTGGAATTAAGGTCTTAGAAGCTTAGAAGGGAGCTTCAATGGCAAAGGCGAGGAAATGCATCTTTAAGGCTGTCCCCATTGTACGACACCGGGTCCCCGCCACAGTCAGGAAGCAAAGTCTTCAGGCAATTGAGAAGCCAAAGGGATTCTCAAGAATGTCTACACACATTCCTGGCACATGCATCTGTCTAGAAATGTGTTCAAACGAAAACCGGTCCAGCGTCAGCAAATGCTTATCCAGCTGTCAAAAAATGAAACAGAACGATCCTTTCAAAAGAAGTCCATGCATAACGGCTTTCATGCCGAATTGAAAGCTGGCGCCAACTCAATTCTCTTTGCATCTTGTTAGAAGTGAAGAGGCTTAGCAACTCCCCAGCCCCTCCCCCCCCCATAGCCCACCTCCTATCCTTTCTTATCAAAGAAGCTGTCTGCCCAGGAAGCTGTGGCAGAAGCAGGCAATCCTTTCCGCCTCTTTTGGCTGAATGGAAAGAACTTGCATTGGTCCATGGTAGTAGGTAAACATAGAAGGTAAAGGTTCCCTTTGCACATATTTGCTAGTCGTTCCTGACTCTAGGGGGCGGTGCTCATCTCCGTTTCTAAGCCAAAGAGCCAGCGCTGTCCGAAGACGTCTCCGTGGTCATGTGGCCGGCATGACTCAATGTCAAAGGCGCACAGAACGCTGTTCCCTTCCCACCAAAGGTGGTTCCTATTTTTCTACTTGCATTTTTACGTGTTTTTGAACTGCTAGGTTGGCAGAAGCTGGGACGAGTAACAGGAGCTCACTTCGTTACGCAGCGCTAGGGATTCGAACTGCCAAACTTTCTGATCGACAAGCTCAGCATCTTAGCCACTGAGCCACCGCGCCCCTTTGGAGGCAAACATACAAGCAAGCAATCTTGCTTGAGCCACCGTATATGCTCTCATGGTTAGCACAGTTAATGCTACTGGCTGGGTGAACCTTAGAGAAGCAGAACAATAAAATAGAAAGGGCCTTTTTAAAAAGGGGGAATTGGGAACTGTTAAAAAAATTGACTTGTATATTCCTGGATATCGACTATATTCCAACTGATCAAGCTAAAATTAATGCCCAAGCTGCAATAGACTTTTGGAAACTGGAGAAACAAAAACTGCCATGATTGGAAGTGAGAGGTTATTGTTTTATTTTCTTTTATAGTCTCTACTATGTTTTTATTGCTTGTAAACCTAGAGACAGTGAGTGAGGAGGCGGCTATGGAAGTTTCCCAAATAAAGAAATTACTGGATTTTATGCACGTAATAAAAATGCTGGCCCATTTTTAAACGGACTTACCAAAGCAGCTTTCCCTTTGACCTGCTGATTTCAAAAAGCTGAACGCTTTGCCAAGGCAGCTGTTTAAAAACAGGACTCTCAGATGGAATCCATCATGACACCTCGAGCATCTGTTATTGGCAGGACCGTGCTTTTAAAATTTTTAAATCTTATCTTACATGGCTAGTTCAGAATTATCGCACTGTTTAGGCAATTTAATGTGCTGTATTGTCTACATAACACAGTCCTTATCTCAGGAACACAGTATCTTCTTCAAGATGTTAGATGGGGATTGCCAACAATTTATTTCTAAGATACCTTCCCCATTTAGAAGGAAGATGCTATTTATTTTCGGTTCATATTCATTGGCTTTGTATTGTTTCTCATAATTAATATTTTACACACCAAGAGACAACCCTCAGTGGTGAATAGCTATACACTCTATGGTCTGTCATAGACAGGTCGACATAGGCAGCTAGGAGTGTTTCTACGCCTAAGTCTGTAAGGTGGGTGGACCTCAACTCCCAGAATTCCCCTGCCAGCCAAAGCTGGTTGGAAAATTCTGAGAGTTGAATTCCACCTATCTTATTATTGATAAGATGGAGAAGCAGAGTTAGAAGGTAGGACAGACACAATTTCCTCACTAATAATAATAAATAATAATAATAATAATAGAAACAGCCACATCAGTGGGGAAAGAAAGTTAAGATTAAAGCTCCACTCCAAGGCGTCTCAAGCAGAAAATTACAGCATGGTTATGGGATGTCTGAGGGGTTCATTGGACAATTTCAAAAGGCTACCCACCTCTACCATTTCAAATGCAAGTATGAGCAAAAGCTTTCCATTACAATGTGTTTTAGTCGCTTAAAGCATTAGATCTTATTCATGCAAAAGGCAGGTTGCAAGTATCTGCAGTCAAGAGATCTTTAAAAGTTTTATCAATTAGTTTGAAAAATCCTCCCCCCCCCCCCCTCCAGCAAGACAGCACAGTATGTATCCGACCAAAGCTGCATTTAGGCAGGGTGAATTTAGTAACAGGCAATATTGTTTAAAATGTCTCACATGCTAGAAAGAAGTCTGCAGGACAGGACCAGGATGAGCCCGAGGGAGGGAAGGAGGGAGGGGTCAAACACATCATCAGTCTCCAGTCTCTTCGTGCCCACAAGAGATCCATTCATTCATTTTTAGAGTGGGAAGGGTCCTTGGAGGTCTTCTAGTCCAACCCCCTGCCTAGGCAGGAAACCTTATACCTTATAGAAACTTTATAGATCTAACTCCAGCCCACCTTGAATTCCTTCTATTCTTCATGCCCGCTAATTTCCCTTGACCGTTAGCCGTTCAGATTCTTGTCGAGATGGTAAGCTTGACAACAAACTTTTATATTGCTTTGAACTGCCTGGACTTCCTGGTTTCTCCTCAGTTGACGGAGCCTTTTCAAAGATACAAATACTTCGGTGTCTTCTCGGCCAAGGCCTCTCCAAGGCAAGGACCGAGGGACAAGGATTACCCAGCAGGCTTCAGCAGCCCGAAATTTGGAAGTAGGCTTGATAATGCCAACTTTTTAAAAGGAAGGCTCCCCGGGGGGGGGGGGGGGGAAACAACAACAACAAGGGCCTGGCTCCCGGCAAACACCGCGGTGTGGGAGAAACTTACCGTCTGGAACCTCATCTGGCCTCTTCCTTTTCTCATAAACAACTATGATAACCACAAGAATGATGATCTCTGCCAGAATCCCCAGGAAGGGCCAGAGAGGAGCCAAGTGGCTGCGTACGCGCAGGATGGTGATCTTGGCGTCCGTGTTCACGGAGTTGGTGGCGTTGCATTCGTATTCCCCAGGATCCTCGCTGATGTGGAGGCTCGTGATGCGGAGTTCGGTGTAATTCTCTTTGTTGTTAATGAAGAAGCGGCCCGAAGAGTTGTCAATGCTCTGAAGGAGAAAAGGGGCGGCCCAGAGCAAAATTACCAAGCATCCCCCGGTCGTTCGGTTATGCGCCCACATCCCATCCCTTCGAACGAGCTTAAAATATTCCTCGTTGGCAAGCTGGGCATGAGGGAAGTATGGCAAGCTCAGTCGCATCGCCGTTCGACTGGCTGCCTTTGAAAACCTCCTTAAGTTCATTTGGGGCGGAAAGGGGATAGCGCAGGTGTATATGGGCACGTCCTCGGCTTACGACCACAACCGAGACCCAAATTTGTGTGGCTGAGCAAGTTGCTAAGCGAATCACTGCAGTGGTTAGCAACAACAATAGGCCTTTAGGTGAACCTGGCTTCCCCATCGACTTTGCTTGTCGGAAGGTCGCAAGAGGGGATCGCGTGACCCCGGGGCAGCGTGCGACCGCCGTAAATAAATGTGAACCCGTGGCCAAGTTCCTGACTTTGGAAGCTGTGACCCTGGGGAGGCTGCAACAGTGGTTAGGCGTGAGAAAAACGGTGGTTAAGTACCGTTGCGACTTTGAATAGTCACCGAATAGCCACTGTCGTAAGTCAAGGACTGCCTTCTGAGGGGTGAGCTAGGTTAGGTTAGTCAGAAAAGGATGCAGAAAGCTGGAGGGAAGCCATAAGCCGTTGGAGGTTTGGATTCTTGCTTTGCACGAGAAAGCAGGCTCGTCTGCAAGAGATTTCCTGCCTAGAAGTAACATTTTTTTTAAAACATCTGTTGCAGGGATCGTACCTGCAAGACTGCCTTCTGCTGCCAAATGCCTCCCACCGACCAGTCCAGTCCCAGAGAGGGCCTCCTCAGGGTGCCATCAGCCCAGACAACATCGGCTGGCGATCCCCAGGGGGAGAGTCTTCTCTGTGGCAGCTCCTGCCCTCTGGAATGACCTCCCCCCTGAATTACGCACGATCGCAGACCTACGTCTCTTCCGTCGGGCCCTGAAGACACTATTTCGTGCAGCCGGCCTGTCATAGTCTTTTAATTGGGTTTTAGTATTGGGTTTTATAATAATGGGCCAAATTGTTTAATATTTATTAATTTGTTGTTTTAACTTTTGTATTTCCTCTTTTTATTGTGGCTGTTCACCGCCCAAACCAATAGAAAGTGTCATTCCCCACCCCAAAGAAGGCTGTTTGCAGAACAAGAGAGAATTATCTGCCATTTAGGAGGCAAAAATACTGGAGTTACTTCATTGCAAACTTCAGCCAGCAGCTGCGCTTACCTAGTTCGATCTTCTACTCACCACAGAGATTCCGTTGACTTTCTTGTACCACGTCCACTCTGGATGTGGGTAGCCCACAGACTTGCAATACATCAGGGCCTCCTGCCCCTCGTTCTTGTTCTCACTTCGCTTGTGCCCAGTAATATCAGGAGCAGCTAACAGGCACACCCCAAAAAAAGGATGGGGGTGGGTGGAAGGAGAGGGGTCGGGGGGAGAGGGAGAGAAAAAGAGCAGTGTATAATCCAATCTGTTTCCTCTATAAAAGTGCCACAGCCCTATCTAATGACATTCAACATCGTCACCCACTGTTCAAAATTCAAGAAGGCCACAGCGGGTGAGCCTTCCGGTGGCTTAATATATTCAGTTTTGCCACTGATTATTTATTTAGAGCTTCCTTCCCATTTCATATGGAACTTTTGTGTTATTTCCTACAATAAGTGTGTCTGCAGAATATCTGGGTCTAATTCTAGGTTTTGTTTTTAGTGTCTTGCACCTCGCTGAGTAACCCAACAGTGCTTTAAAAGAAGTCTGAGGAAAAGCCTTCAGATTGTACTCAGCAGTACAAAAGCATGGAGCAATAAAAATTTTATTTATTTATTTATTTATTTATTTATTTATTTATTTATTTATTTATTTGATTTGTTAACTGCACCAATCTTCGTCGAGACGGACTCTGGGCGGTGCACAGGACATTAAAATATACAATAAATAACAATATACAAAAGTTAAAAAGAAATTAAATAGAAAACCTGTGCTAAAATCCCATTAAAAAACCTATCTAACTTGGCTGAGGCTCTATTGTAAAAAAAAAGCCCCCCCCCCCCCCCCCCCCCCAATTCTCTCATTCTGAAAAGAAAGATAGATAATTCTACAACTTCTCTTGAGCAGAATGTCCCCAACAATTTAGGACTAGGCTGGAAGACATCACATTTATTCCTACGGAAAAATGCAGAAAGTTGCAGCTGGGAGACTTTTCATTAGCAGCTTCAAAAGATCCACCAGAGCAAGCAAAATCAAAACCCTACAGAATGAAGGCACAGTACTGACATGCGGTACTGCGTATGTAGAATTATTTTACGGTTTTCTATGTTTGCCTTTGTCATTTGGGAGATAAAGCCATTTCTCAAGAGGTTCCAATTTTATGAGGATGGGCGAGTGCTCATCACCTGTGAAGTCCTGGGAGCATTAAATAAAATAAAAAAGTGTTCCACGAGGCACTGCAGGAGGAGAATTTCAGAAGCTAAGCTAAAGAGGAAGATGACAGAGGAAATGAATTAAAAAGTATGGGTACCTTTTACTTCTATTGTAGCATTTGCTGCTGGGGAGCCAGTAAAGACAAATACGCACCAATATTCCCCTGAATCGTCAGCTCTGGGCTTTGTGATTCTGCAAAGGAAAAGGAAGAGGGATCAGAATAGTAGGTGGCAAATCAGCAGGTTTTACGAAGCCATAGAAGCCCAGTTGTTTCTAGGTTATTGGTTAACACAATAAAAAGCAGTCCAAAATATTCAAAACCTTCTATCAGCTTCTTTGCTGGAAAACCTCCGAATGAAAAAACCTACATGAGAAATCCTGAAAACTCCTCTCCTTCCCCTCCCTTCTTCCCTTCCCTTTCCCCTACTCCTGCTCTTCCTCTTCTCCTTCCTACCCTCTCTCCTTCTCTTTCTCTCCCTTCCATCCTCCTCTCCTTACCTCTTTCTTCTTTCCCCCATCTTCCTTTCATTCTCTCTCCCTTTCTTTTCTCCCTCCCTTCTCTACTTCCTTCCTTCCTCCTCTACTTCCTTCCCCTTCCTTCTTCCCTTCCCTTCCTCCTACTCCTCTTTCTCTTCCCCTTCCTACCCTCTCCTTCTCTTTCTCTCCCTTCCATCCTCCTCTCCTTACCTCTTTCTTCTTTCCCCCATCTTCCTTTCATTCTCCTCTCTCCCTTTCTTTTCTCCCTCCCTTCTCTACTTCCTTCCTCCTCTCCTTCCTTCTTCCCTTCCCTTTCCCCTACTCCTGCTCTTCCTCTTTTTCTTCCTACCCTCTCTCCTTCTCCTTCTCTCCCTTCCATCCTCCTCTCCTCCTCTTTCTCCTTTCCCCCCATCTTCCTTTCTTTCTCTCCTCCTCTCTCCCTTTCTTTTTCTCTTATTATTGGTGTATATTTCAAAACTCAGTTTATGTTCCTTTGGGATGGTATTCCCTTCAGCCCAAATATAATTTAGTATCATTTCTTCTTCCCTTTCCTTCGCTATTCTACTCTAGGTATGTTTACCAATGGGGATTCTAAATAGGATCTTCCCTGTTTGAAACAAAGTCCTGAACTATTTTAAAACACTTAAAAAAAAAAAAAAGCTGGGTTAAGAGGGATCGAATTATCCTATAGACTTTATTAGAAAAATTGGAACAAATTCCAAGAGGAAAATTTACAGCAAGGTTCCAATTTGGCTCTCAACATTGAAAGTGTTAGTGCACCCAAATCTTATTCACCTTTAAAGTGAGAGTTATCCATAATGTACAGGTAGTCCTTGACTTGTAACAGTTCACTTAGTGACGGTTCAAAGTTTCACCATCCCCGTCAAAATTCAGGTGCTTAGCAGCCGGTTCATACTTATGACCGTTTCTGTGTCCCTGGGTCATGTGATCACCTTTTGCGACCTTCTGACCAACGGGGAAACCAGATCTGCTTAACCACCGTGTTACTAACTTACCGGCTGCAGTGATTCACTTAACAACTGCGACAATAGTGGTTGTAAAATAAGGCAAAAGTCACTTTAACCATTGTCTCGCTTAACAACAGAAATCTTGGGCTCCGCGGTGGTCATAAGCCGAACCTGTTATTATGCTTGCTAATGGATAAAGAAAGAAATAATGCATGGCTTCCTCCTCACCTCGTAAAGTTTTGGATATTATTTCTGTTATTCTGATATTATTAATGTCTTTGAGGATTGGATATGCGCAGCATCTAAATCTCCTTAGCGAAAACCGCCAGTTTTGATGCTTAAGAGCTGTTCGGCCAGTGCATTTCGTCCCGCGGAAGCGCCATTGAATCTTCGGAGGTGGGAATTTCCTGGTCGGACTTACTTGTATTCTGTGGTGTTTGTGCTCTTGATGGAGCTTGGCAGTTCTTCTCCATTCTTCACCCAGTAGCTGTGCAGGAGGGGGCTAGGGCTGGACGTGAGGTTGCACTGCAGAGTGATAGGAGACTGAGGGGAGGTAATGGTCACCTCATTACTGGAATTGATCCTGGGCTCTGGAGGAAAAGAGACACATTAAAAGGGCTGTCAGTTTCCACCCGACTCAAAGGCCCTACGTGGCACAATTAAATGGCAGAGGAGTTGGGAGAGGAAAAGAACTACACGTGGAAAACAACTTGACTAGCTCAGATGGCATCAGGGCGTACAATGAACAGCTGACCAGCGGGGGGGGGGGGGGGGGGGAGGAGAAAAGAAAATCCACAACAAGGACTAGTCTACTGATACAAAAGGGCAAAAAGAAAGAAAAGAAAAGGAATATATGTTGGCCTTCTTTTGTTTTTTTAGCCTAACTAAGGGGAAATTAAAAAATAAAATAAAATAAACAGCACAAGAACATATAGCAAGCATTCAGCCTAATCCGTTTCAAAAATAAAATCTTTGGGAGCTTTCACATATCGCTCTAGATTGAAGGGTCGTGCTGCAAGAGAAAGGCATCCAATAGGATACAATGCTGTATGTGCAATCCAACACCACCCCCACCCCCGCGCCCTCCCCAACAGGTATTAGCAGGGCCAGTCTTCTAGGAAGCTTGCAAAGAAAACTGTGCCATTACACACCCTTCAGCGTCTCAATAATGGAAGACGATTTCAAGTCACCAATTGCATCACAACACAGATTTTGAGCTATGGTGAAACAGATGGGAAACAAATGTTTGTTTAGCTCGTGCCCCAAACTAGAGCATTTTGGAATCAGCGGCAACCATAAAAGCTTTGTAGCAAGCCTGCTCAGAGGACACAGATGTAAGATGATGAGTAAGGAAGCCACCCCATCCCCTTTCTCAAGAGTTTGCCTGGCCCCCAACAGCATTAATCTCTTAAGAGACCTGTTGTGTTCCTGGGGATCTCTTTCCTACCAACCCCTTTGCCTAAAAAGAAGGAAAAAAAGGTTGAAACCCTTCCCCCAATTAACATATGGATTTTTCCTGTGATTTTCTTCCTTCCTTTCCTGTGATTTTTCCTGTGGCAGGGAAGCAAACCAAATTTATACCTTCCAAGTCCTTAAAGCACCAAGGTCTTTTGCAAAGGCTTGGGCAGAGATTCCTGGCTTTTTACATGGGGTTATATTATAATAACCACAGATTAAGAGTTGGAAGGGACCCTGTAGGTCATCTAGTCCAACCCTCCCACCCCCCAAACAGGGGAACCTACACCCTTTCTGACAGTTGACTGTCTGGTTTCTTCTTGAAAGCCTCCAGGGATGAAGCTCCCACCACTTCCGAAGGCAACTTCTGTTCCATGGGTTGATTATTCTCACTGTCAGGAAATTTCCTCCTTATTTCTAGGTTGAATCTCCCCTTGATCAGTTTCCATCCATTATTCCTTGTCTGGCCTTCGGGTGCTTTGGAAATTATACACAGCCACTTTGCTTTACCGGGTAGAAAATGGTCACATTTGTAATGTATTGCTATCCCAACCTAAACTCCCGTGTCCTTCAACTAAGGGGCGTGCCGTGTGTTATCGTGATACACAGTCCCACACAAATCCTTCTGAGGCAAGAACATATCACCGTACAGGTCAAAATGTACTTTAATTGTATCAGGCTATGCAGTCTTTCATCCTTCCTTTTTGTTTATGCTGTTGTTTTATACTTTGGACCTTTGGAATCCATCCAATGCAACAGTATAATCTTTGTTCTGCAATTATATGTGTTCAGGGCACAGACTGTGGGATTAAACCAAGTATTGGTAGAGCAATACTTTTTTTTTTTAAAGACCCCATTGCTAAGCGTTTACTCCATGCCAGCATCTCAAAAGACGTAGTAGTACAAAGCCATGGCACCCTATTTAAAAAGAATTGTGTAAAGGGATAGTGTGAGAATTTGAAAGGCTTGCCATGATTTACTTCTGGCATTGTAAATACATTTCATTTTATGGGTGGTCTTGACATATTATCTTCAGGAAGAGAAAATAAGTGGCAGGATAAACATGCTGGTTACTGTAATAGAGAACAGGAGAGATTTAGACATGTCTTGTTAGTAGCATGGGATTGTACCTATATGACCACATCCGTGAAAATCTTCATCTACTAAATGAGAATCATCCTACACAAATGTAAGTTATATTCAGATTCAACAAGGCTTTATTCTAGACGGAAAAATCAGCATGATTAATTAAAGCATAAAATGTTCACCTGTGGCTCTCCAATTAGTTCACAAAAGGGACACCTGATTTTCATGCTGCCCATAAGGAACACTTCATGTATTTGCTCTCCTTGCAGCCTGAACATGAAGAAATCTCACGCTCAGTGGCAAACATTACTAACTAGAGTTCCTCTCCAGTGTATTTGGAAAGTTCCACTACTTTTCCATTCAGGAGTTAAATAATTTCCTCAGAAACTCACCAGGCAGAATAAACAAAATTAAATAAGGTAGACAGAGGCAGCTGATGACTAGTATCTACATGCAATATGAAATACTGCATGAATAATGTTGGTCAAGAACACAAACAACTCCACCCAACATAGAAATGTATAAACCAGCCTTGCATTCCCTAACCCAGAGGTTCCCAAACTTGGCAACTTTAAGACTTGTGTACTTCAACTCCCAGAATTCTCCAGCCAGCTCTGCTGGCTGGAGAATTCTGGGAGTTGAAGTACACAAGTCTTAAAGTTGCCAAGTTTGGGAACCTCTGCCCTAACCTGATGCCAAGAGCCATATTGGCTAGAAATTCTGGGGATTATAGTCCAAATATATTTAAAGGGCATCAGACTAGGTAAGACTGGTATTATATTTTCCTACCAGTTGTTAAAAATAAGAATTAGAAACAAGGCAGAAGGAAGTAAATGGGAAAATGCTACACAGTATTTATCTTCTAGAAATGGGCAATACAAGCAGTTGTATTTTCAAGAATTCTGGGTTTCAAAATTCTATTCTGCTGTATTACATTAAAAAATTGCATTCAGAATACTAGTTTTTAGATTGCGCTGGATGCATTTTAGCAAAATGGTAGTATAAAACTGATAGTAAGACAAGCATGCAGTTACTACTGGCAAATCACACTGACCATCCAGTATTAGTTGTTAAAACTGTATCATAATGCTTGTGTATAAGGTATATGCCAGCATTGCACATAACTGATTCTTGGTTTTTAATAAAATAATCCTCTACTGTTAGCTGTTCTTACTGCCAATTTCTAACTAGAGAAGAATTGTCTCATTTAAAAAAAAAAGGATTTGTATACTTTCCCCACCAGTTGTCATATACTGCAGGAAGTTCTTTAAGTCTTCTATAATAGGAGTTTGTATGCTGTGCGAACAAAGCATCCTAGACTTGCATTTTATATCCTAATAAATGTATGCTTTGTAGTGTTATGTTTACACACACACACAAAAAAACATTTATGGTGCAGCATTATGATCAGAAATCCAGATTAAGTTACCAGATTTATTTTCATTGCATAGCCCAGAAGGCTGTAAGCCACAACAAATAAGAAAAAAAAATCCACCTTATTACTGAATATTTCACATTTACACGATTCTTCATATACATCAGTCTCTGATATGCTGTAACACTCCATTTTGATACCCATATATCCTACTCAATGTAACTATCTTTTTATGCGCATAGCAATAGAGAAGGTAAATTGCAGAAAGAAAGTAATCTTTCTAAAAGCTTCTAAAAGTAATGCCTTACTTTTGAGATTATGCTTTTGATAGGAGTGCAGACGTTACAGACCGTTGTTTATGATTAGATTGGTTTAGCCAAGGCGTGGACCTGATGGAGCCGCAGTTTACAAAAAATATATGTTCTAAAATAAAATCTGCTTGCTGGAAAAGTTGCTGCCAGGCTCCTCCGGATCTTTTTAACCGATTAATAGTATTCTAGTAAAAGAAAGCAGGGAATTCATACCACTCAGGGGTAAAAATCCTGCTTGCCTGCTTTTTAAGACTAATGCCTCGTGCAAGCCTTGTCTTCAATTGAGAGGGGCCTGGTGAAAGAAAGAAAAGGGAGGGAGGGAGAAAGAAAGAGAAAGAAAAGAAGGAAGGAAGACAGAAAGAAAGAAAGACAGAGGGAGGGAGGGATGAAGAAAGAAAGAGAACGAAAGAAAGGATGGACAGAGGGAAGGAGGAAAGAAGGAAGGAAGGCAGAAAGAAAGAAACAAAGAAAGACAGAGGGAGGGAGGGATGAAGAAAGAAAGAAAGAAAGAAAGAAAGAAAGAAAGGATGGAGAGAGGGAAGGAAGGAAGGAAGGAAGGAAGGAAGGAAGGAAGGAAGGAAGGAAGGAAGGAAGGAAGACCGACTTATTTCCATATTAAAAAGCATATTGTAAAATGTTTTACAAGCCTCATTCCCTAAAGCAGGGGTGTCCAAACTTGGGAACTTTAAGACTTGTGGACTTCAACTCTCAGAATTCCCCAGCCAGATCCCGGACTCCAAAAAGAACTTTTAAAATGCCAGAAAGGCAGATGCAGATCCATTATAGATGCCTCAGAACTAGAAACTGCCAGATTTACCAGCATAAATGTTTCTAACAGCAGCTCTAGGGAACAAAACGAGGTTGCAAACCATCTATTCAATGGACGCAAAATGAATCTGCAGATGATTAGGGAAGCTTATAGGCCTCAACTAAAGGAAATAGTTCTCCTTCCATTGTTGGGCTTCCCAGGGACTAATATTCAGGATAATTTTCCTATGAATCAGGAAGTAATTCATTAGCGTTAGTAGATATTGCCTAATTCCCCAAGAAGTTGTCTATTCTTTCCTTAACTTAATATGTGCCAAATATTGATTTTTATTGTAAGAATGTATACGCCACCTTTCAAAATAAAAATCCTCCTGCGATGGTAGCTATTAACTCTTTGTTGCTTCACAGCGCAATACGATTCATTGGCCTGCTTCTCTGTGCGATGGGGCCGTCCAGGAACCGCCTCAGACAAGACTTCAGAATGTAATCATGATTTCTAAGCTTTCTGATAGGATCCATTAATAAATAAATTGGTTACAAGATCACCCATGCAATTTAGCTTTGTATGTGAGGAGGCATTACTTGAGTGTTACAGGAAGGGGATGAGAAAGGAATTTGGATTGCCTCTTTTGTATTTGTAAGTAACCGAGGAAAGTACCAAGCAGAGACTCAACATCTGGGAAGTTTCAGTATAGGTACGCTGTTTATAAAAAGCAACTTTTTATAAGAGTTGATATGTGGTTTATAAAAAGCAACTTCTGACTTAAAGGGAAAACCCAACATTTTTCAGGCAGTCAAGGTTGCCGGCGAGAGTCTACGGACTCAAAACCCAGAAGAGAAAAGGAAGGTAATTCCACAATATCCCAATGAACGAAATGATAATAAATGTAAAAAAGAAAAAAGAAATTGTTAGGTTAAGAATGAACGCAAAAGAGAAAAGGCACTCGTGGAGAAACTAGAGGGCAGCACAAAGCCTACTGTGAAAGGGAAAACAAATAAAACAAATAAAAAGGAATAAAAAGCAAAGGAAACAAACATTCCAATCCATACCAGCTTGTTTTCAGAGCAACTAGAATCAAAGATACTCAACACTTGTGATCCTAGGAAGGAGGAGACACATTAAGAAGGTGGAAAAAACAACAACAACAACCCACACTTGACAAGTCCACAAATGAAGAAATCGACACACCTTCCCCCCCACCACACACACACACACAAGCACGCAACGAAGACAATCGGTGGGTGATACTAAGGGTCACGAGAGAGGTGAGGGGGATGAGGATCTCTGGGAGTGCCTCTAGAGACTACGACACTACTGCTCGGAGGAGCTGAACTCACTCTGAAGGACGCTTATAGTAGCCTGGGCTCGTATCCACGTTATGGCAGGATTTTGCCTCAAGTCATTCCTTCTGGGGTCGTTGCTCGCCCTGCACTCATAGGTCCCAGAGTCTTCCAAGGTGAGGCGAGTGATTCTCAGCACGCTCACGCCATTCACCCCGTAGGCAGTGTTAATGGTGGCACGGCGCTTTCGAGCACCGTCCCACAGCTGTTTGAAAGATTCAGCCCGGTTGACCTCCGCGTACCACCACTGGATCTCTGGGGTGGGGCTGCCAACCACGTCACAATACAGTTCAAAGGCATCCCCCGTGAGCTTAGTCTCTGACATAGGCGACTTGACAAACCCAGCTAGAGAGGAAAAGGGGGGGCAGCAGAAGTGCCATGATGGATGAAGGGGGTGGGGAGGGGAGGGGGGGTGGTGGGGAAAAAAAAACAGATCTTATAAAGAAAGCAAATGAAATCGCAGAAAACACAAAAAACGAAACGGAAACGAAAAGAGAGACATGCCCATCTACAACAGTGGTTTATAGTGTGAGTTCAAAAGAAGAAAAGCGAGATTGGCAGAAAAGCCAAGTTTAAGGGAGACAAGCCATCAGAATTTAGAGATTTTAGTCTGCGACAGAAAGAGAGGGGGTCTGTTTTTTCTTCCTCTTCCTTCCACCTAATCATGATAGTTCCAAGGGAGGAGGTTAAAAACCGGGTTGACATCTTCAGTCTAATCAGGAATTCCCTTTGTTTAAACTTCAATAATTCCCCTTTATTATCTCCTTCGGATTTAACACTGGGATTAGAAAAAAAAGCTATTATAACCAGTGCTCCAGGATGCTTGTGCTTTGATCTCCTCTTATTTCAAGCCCAGAGGGATGTACGACAGTCGGATAAATTCTCTTACACATCTTATAGCAGCCCACACTTAAAGAACTCTTGTGTTGCAATGATCGCTGCATTACCATAAACTTATGCTGATTAAAAACAAACAGACCACAAAGATGCAAACGTTAGGCAAACAATAATGCTACTGTTATAGTCACACACCAAATAACAATCCCATGGCGTGTAGATCTCTATTCCTCCCCCCCACCCCCCCCACCCCACCAAGTGCTGAATCAGCATTTTCAATTCCTTTAATTTGGCATCTTTCAAGCTTTGGAGTCAAAATAGTACAAGTGGGATTTTTTTCGTAATGACTAAGAATTCATTTGTTCTCAAATCTTATGTCCAAGCACAGGTGGGCTAGGTAGGATCAGACCTCACGGATTATTGGTTTCTAGCCTAATGCCTTAACCGCTACACTCAACTGGCCTCTCACTCCATCTAATTAGCTAGATTACACCTAGATTACCAATTACTTAAAGATATAAGATTAGTTTTGTTTGTCAAACAATACCTTAAACTAGATTGCAAAATATTTCAAGGTAACGTAGAAGGTGTTACCTGCTTGTTTATACACTGAGTCACCCTGGAGAGTTACAGTCATTTTCCTCATATTCCAATATGCATTCAATCATGAAGTAAGCCAACCATTGTTGGAAATCAACATAGAATATATCAGCCAAGAAATAACTCGGTTTTCACCTCCCATTCCACAAAGCACCTCCTTGAGAGATCAGGAATCATTCCTGTCACAATTTCCAGTTTCACATTTGGTGCCAAGAAAGGTATGAAATATTTGTTGATTTAACTCCACACTACTGATCACTTCTTAATGATGTAGTTGAGGGATAGTTTCTGCTCTTCTAACTAGTAAAGGATGGGACACAACGGTCTTAAAAAAAATGCTAGTAAAACTATATTTTTCAATCCTAATTTGGTGAAAACGCAACCGATACAGCTATACACGCATATGCATTGTGCTGTAATGTTCAATATCCACCACATTTTTGCTTTTATGGTTGTGGAACCCCACTTAGATATGATAAGAGTTTTATTCTATTTTGTTAAGAAGAAAATTCTGCTAAATACAACTGAACAGAATGCAAATCTAGTTAAGGTAAATGTTTCTGAGTATTGCTATAATCTTGACTAGCGCTACACCTATTGAATAATTTTGAGTACACTGGATTGTTTGTACTATCAGCTTCGATTAGTTTCTTCAAGATGATTTCTACAGGCAGAAAAGCCTTCTAAAAAAAAAAGCCTCTAACAAAAATGCAAATCCTAACATGATGTATCTTAATGTAGTTTTGTCTGCAGGTTCTATAAAGCAAGTCATGAAATGGGCCATACTTATACTAAATTATTAAGGTGACCAAAAGCCATCATTTCACTAAAAGCTGTGCTGGATAATGTTAATGTTGCAGAATCATAATACAGGCCTGAGCGCAGCGATACGATCCTGCTGAGCCATCCTCCCCCTGTTCTGACGATGCTGCTAAAATATACATAGCCTTGATAAAAATGCAAACACAACCCTTCCTTTGCTCTGTGCATCCTACACCAGTTAGCAGGGAGTTGAGCTGTTCAAAATGAGTTCTGCTCGAGTGATCTTTGTATTTTCAAGCTCGGAGGCTAATCCTTTAATATGGTTTCGCAGGGAAGGCGAGAGAGCAATAGATACATTTGGTGCTTATGAACAGGCACAACTGAAATGTAAGTCATGGAACGAATAGAATTTATATTTAACCACTTCTATCAAGAAGCTTTTATGAAAGGTGCATAATAAATTTACGGTACTTAGCAAATCTCCTAATTTAAATCTTTCTTTGACCCAGAACAGTACAACGCTTATGGCAGCTACGCTCAAGACAATACAGATTTTAATTTTAATAGCAATCCTCTGTAGTACAATCACCAAAATGGAGATCTTTATTCTTTTTAATATTAGCATTATCCACACTAATATTTTCAAGGTCAAATGAATGCATGGAAAGAGAGATCTTCAACCATGTCTCACTTTCATGATGTAAATCAGTTGTTATTCTGAAGATACCTGCTTATTATCACTAGCTTTTGCACTAGTTCAGTCTGTTTCAGCCTAGCAAAGCCAGTTATTGTCATATATTACTAAAGAGGGAAAGTCTGAATATTTCGATTGTAAAGGATTTGAAACATTCCTTGTTTACATTGCCAAATATAGGCAAACAAGTCTCTTCAATGAATTTCTAGACCACAATTTTAAGACTTAACCACTTACTCTACAATGTGTTACTGTACTAATACTGTACTAATTAAATTTTATTTAATTCAGATTTGGCATGATAGCACATGAAATAAACAGTCCAAACTGGTCCTTTGCAAGTACTACAGGGTTTCCCTTATTTGTAATTTATTTTCTAGTCAACTTGATTTAAAGCAGTTCAAATTTTGATATAATTTTACAAATTACTAAGAGCAACAGGAACAAAACAAAAACCATACACAACACCCCCCCCCCTTTAATTTGTTTTGAAATTAAGAATTCAGGAATCGATGTCCTATAATTTTCAGAACTGTCTTTTTAAAAATCCTGGTCGTGCTGGGAAGAAAGGTATAATTTTGGTATCAAAATAACAAATCAATTTTCTACTACAGCATTCAATTGTGATATTGCTCCTACCTGCTCATCTTTTGGTCTTTAACCTCAAAAATGCTCCCTGGATTTTCTCTGGACATGCTCAGCCTTTCTGTATTCATTTTATACTTGTCTGTACTGACAAGCGTCACTCACTTGGATGCAAACTCATGATTCTCACAGTTCTCTGGAGCAGAAAAGATTTCCCATGATAGACCTATCAGAAGAAGTCTCTTGAGTTGGGAAGGAGCACAAAGCATCCAGATGTTCGATCTGATCAAACAGAATGCAGCCAGTCTTCAAAAGAGCAATGTCATAAACTCCTTTAGGGATCCCACTAGCACTAGTAACAAAGCATGCTTTTGTCTTACAATGCAGGCGTCTCTAAACATTTTTATTGCCATGCTTCCTTGCTTTATACTTAAGCTATTCTTAGGCACTTTGGGGGTGGGTGGGGGAGAAGCTTAGGAATGAACAGAAAGGCTGCAGAAAAAGCTATAAAGTGTTCATTAAAATGGACTCATTTCATTCTTGTTAAACAAGTGAAGATAGAAGGGACGTATGAGAATACATTTTTCTCCTTCTTAGTAGATCTTTTTTAAACCTTTGGTCCTCCAGGAACAGCAGGATTTCCACCAAAATGTTCAGCTGATAACTATATATATTTTGTGTGTTCTAGATTCCTGACCCTTTACTTCTGCTCTGTCCTTTCCTTGCTGCCACCTACCCATATTATTAAACCTCTTGCCAATTTAAATTAATCATCTCCTTATTGCTCCAACTCTTCTCCTCATGTTGCCACAGATTTTTATCTATCTTTTTATTGCCTTCCTTTCATCAGCTTCCAGGGACATTCTAAGATAGACCAGCCATTTTGAGGTTCATAAGTCAGCTTTGTAGCAATGCAGCGATCTGGACCTGGCCTGCAAGAGTTAACAGCCAATCTTTAGAAATCTTTAGGGCATGTTTAGAAATCTGAGGAACTGCAGTTCCAACATACCTAGAACATATTTTTTTTCTGTTTTCTGCACTGCCCTGTAGCAAATTTTAGCAAGTACATGTGATTTCCACATCTTTCCTGCTTTACAGGTCAAACCTCTTGACTACCTCTACAGACAATTCAAGTGATTTTGTATTATTAAAGAGCTTACATACTGCAGGCAGTTTTCAATCAAATGTCAGACCATCACTAAAAACAATACAGGTAGTTCTCGACTTATTACAGTTCATTTAGTGACCGTTCAAAGTTACAACGGCACTGAAAGAAGTAAGTTCTGACCATTTTTTTCATAGTTACGACCACTGCAGCATCCCTATGACCATGTGATCAAAATTCAGATGCTTGGCAACTGGCTCATATTGATGACCGCTGTGTCCCAGGGTCAGGTGGTCACCTTTTGCGACCTCCTGACCAGCGAAGTCAATGGAGAAGACGGATTCATTTAACAACCGTGTTATTAATTAACAACGGCAGTGATTCACTTGACCGCTGCAGCAAGAAAAGTCGTAAAATGGAGCAAAACTCACCTAACAAATTTTTCACCTCACAACAGAAAGGTTGGGCTAAATTATGGTCGTAAGTCATAAATAACAATATTATTTACTCATCCTATAGCAATAAATTGGATTTTTGGTGGCCAGGCTTATTGCCAATGACCCAAAAGGCATTTTTCCTAATAAAGCCAACTTAAGATAACCGCTTTTCCTGTTCCTCATCCTTGCTTCTCTACTCCTCATCCCTTTAATCTTCTCCCAGCTAATAAGCAAACATTGAAGTACCTTCAAAGCAATTTATCCAACGGCTCTAGTCCTCAAGATCTTACGCCAACATCCTCCCACCTATTTTAACAAGGTATGCGATCACTACAATTCCCAGAATGCTTAGCTGATAGGATAGAATAGCATTCTCTATTGGTCAAGTGTGATTGGACACACAAGGAATTTGTCTTTGGTGCAGATGCTCTTAGCTGTGTTGCCTGGAGATCTGCACATCTGACGGGCCTCAGGTTAGGGCAGATAAAAATGCACCCCTCTGGTGACACGGGGACCGTGACTTCCCCAGCCCTGGCTACGCTTCCAAGGACCTTATCTTTCCCCCTGCAAAAGATAAAAGACAGCCGCTCCCTTGCCGAAACCCTGGTTAGGTTTCTCCAGATCCTCCCTCGCCTTCTGCTGCAACAGATCCACCCTCAGCCATGCCTAAGGACTCTGACAACAGCCTGCCTTCCCTTCAGCTTTTTCTGCTGTTCCTTCCTCACGTATTTTCTCTTCCCGTTTCCATATGTATTTTCTCTTCCCTACGTATCTTCTCTTCCCATGTATTTTCTCTTCCCGTTTCCATATGTATTTTCTCTCCCTATTTATTATCTCTTTCCCTATTTATTTTCTCTTTCTCTACTTATTTTCTCTTTCTCTACTTATTTTCTCTTTCTCTACCCCAAACCACCCCAACGATGCCGTAGCGGTGATGTGCCAGTGCCTGGAAGCTGTACGGATCTGGATGGGAAGTAACGGACTCAAGCTCAACCCGACCAAGACCGAGTGGCTGTGGTTTCCGGCTGCCCGATTCAACCAGCTTACTCCATCGCTGGCCATAGGGGGCGAACATCTTGCCCCTGTGGATGGGGCGCGCAATTTGGGTGTCCTCCTGGATACCCGGCTGTCCATGGAAAATCAGGTGACAGCCGTGGCCAGGAGGGCGTTTTACCAGGTTCGCCTGGTTCGCCAATTGCGCCCCCTATTGGATCGGGACGCCCTTCGCACAGTCACTCATGCTCTCGTGACATCCCGACTGGACTATTGTAACTCTCTCTACATGGGGCTGCCCCTGAGGTGCACCCGGAGGCTTCAGCTAGTCCAGAATGCAGCCGCGCGAGCAATTATGGGGACCGCAAGGTCTACCCATGTAACACCGCTCTTGCGCGAGCTGCACTGGCTGCCTGTCGTCTTCCGGGTGCGCTTCAAGGTGCTAGTCATCATCTTTAAAGCGCTCCATGGCTCGGGACCTAGCTATCTGCAGGATCGGATCCTGCCTCACACGTCCTCACGGCCGATTCGCTCCCACAGAGAGGGGCTTCTCCGGGTGCCGTCCACTAGACTATGTCAGCGGGCGACACCCAGGGGAAGGGCGCTCTCTGTGGCGGGCCCGGCCCTCTGGAACGACCTTCCCCCCGACATTAGGACAACTACGGACCTCCGCTCCTTCCGTCTTAAATTGAAAACTTACTTTTTCCGTCTGGCCGGCCTGGGATAGCCTCCTTGCCTTGGGATTTTATAGAATAGGTTTTAGTTAATTGGGATTTTAGCACAGGGTTTATTTAATTGGCTTTTAAATTTTGTTGTTTATTTATTGTTGTTATATACTGTTTTTATGCTACCTGTGCACCGCCCCGAGTCCCCGTGGGGAGAGGGGGCGGTATAGAAACAATAAAATTATTATTATTATTATTATTATTTTCTCTCCCCATTTCCATACGTATCTTCTCTTCCCACGTATTTTCTCTTCCTGCTTTCCATACATATTTTCTTTCCCTATTTATTTTCTCTTTCTCTACTTATTTTCTCTTTCCCCACGTATTTTCCCTTCCCGTTTTCCGTACACATTTCCTTTTGCCCTACGCCTAGACGCACCAGCGTGCCCACCCACCCACCCCCGTTTACTCGTACCCATTTCCCGTGCCCTTCTTCTTGTTGAGTCCTGGTCCTGCCACCTGGTAGGTGAGCGGCAAACGAAATAAAAAAAAAACAACCACCAAAAAACAGGCTCGGGATCTCCTGGTGGTCTCCCATCCCATCCCTATCTCCCCCCCACCCTCACCCCACAACCAGACCCGCCTTGGTTCCCGCCTTCCAGAGGCAGGCCCTCCTGGCCCCGCCCACCCGAGGAGCCCCTCCCTCTCGCAGGCCCCGCCCCCTTGTCAATCACCGCCTCAGGTCGGCTCCCTGCCCTCTCAAGGCCTCCCACCCACCCCCTGCGGGCCGCCTTTCCTCACCGTACTGCGCGTCAACCGGCGTCGGCCAGAGGCTCCCTGCCGTGGCCAGGAGGAGGAGCAGCGAGAGGGCCGCGGGGAGGGTGGCTGGGCCCCGCAGCATCGTCCCGGCGGCGGAGGAAGAGGAGGAAGAGGAGGAAGGAAGGGCGGGCAGGGGGCGCGGGGGCGGCGGCCGGCGAGGGAGGAGAGGGGAAGGGGAAGGCGAGAGGAAGGAAGCCGAGGCGGGCGGCACAGGCTCCGGGGCCCTCCGGCGTCGCCTCCACCTGCCTGCCTTTTTTTTTTTTTCCTCCCTTCTCCTCCTCAGCGACGGAGCGGGCTCCTTCTGCGGCAGCGCCGGAGTCTCGCGAGAATTCGCCTCTGCCTTCTCGCGAGAGCCTGGCCCAACCGGAGGAGGCGCAGAAAGACGAAAGGGAAGGGAGGGAGGAGCCAGCAAGCACCGCCCACACGCGCGGCGACGTCACGGGGGAAAGGCGCGGGCGCGGCGACGTCACAGAGAGGGCGTGGCCTCGATCTCCACCTGCTGCCGCGAAGGGACCGCCTCCCTGCGGTTTTCCCCAGCTTTAGTGGGTCGTCCGAATGCAGGGAGATACGGGGTTGGGAGGGGGTGTTGCGTGGAGGTGTGCAGGAGGGGAGCCCTAGTGGGGTACATGGGGGCTCCGCCTCGTGCTGGGAAGGGTTGGGGTTTCTCCACCATGGGTTGCTAGTCATTAGGATAGGATAGGATAGGAGGAATATAGAATAGAATAGATCAGGAGGAATGTAGGATAGGATAGAATACCTCCAAGGTCCCTTCCAACTCTGCTATTGAATAGAATAGAATAGAAGGAATGTAGGTTAGAATAGAATAGAAGGAATATAGGATAGACTAGAAGGAATATAGAATAGGATAGAATAGAATAGAAGGAATGTAGGTTAGAATAGAATAGAAGGAATATAGGATAGAATAGAAGGAATATAGAATAGGATAGAATAGAATAGAAGGAATATAGGATAGAATAGAAGGAATATAGAATAGGATAGAATAGAATAGAAGGAATATAGGATAGAATAGAAGGAATATAGAATAGGATAGAATAGAATAGAAGGAATGTAGGTTAGAATAGAATAGAAGGAATATAGGATAGAATAGAAGGAATATAGAATAGGATAGAATAGAATAGAAGGAATATAGGATAGAATAGAAGGAATATAGAATAGGATAGAATAGAATAGAAGGAATATAGGTTAGAATAGAATAGAAGGAATATAGGATAGAATAGAAGGAATATAGAATAGGATAGAATAGAATAGAAGGAATATAGGATAGAATAGAAGGAATATAGAATAGGATAGAATAGAATAGAAGGAATGTAGGTTAGAATAGAATAGAAGGAATATAGGATAGAATAGAAGGAATATAGAATAGGATAGAATAGAATAGAAGGAATATAGGATAGAATAGAAGGAATATAGAATAGGATAGAATAGAATAGAAGGAATGTAGGTTAGAATAGAATAGAATAGAAGGCATATAGGATAGAATAGAAAATATAGAATAGAAGGAATGTAGGATAGAATAGAATAGAATAGAAGGAATATAGAATAGGATAGAATAGAAGGAATATAGAATAGGATAGAATAGAAGGAATGCAGGTTATAATAGAATAGGATAGAATAGAAGGAATGTAGGTTAGAATAGAATAGAATAGAAGGAATATAGGATAGAATAGAAAATATAGAATAGAATAGAAGGAATATAGAATAGGATATAATAGAATAGGAGGAATGTAGGATAGGATAGGATAATAGAATATAAGGAATATAGGATAGGATAGGATAGAATACAATGGGAGGAATATAGAATAGGGTAGGATAGAACAGAATAGAATAGAATAGAGGTGGAAGGGACCTTGAAGATCATCTAGCCGAGCCTGGATAACTGAGAACCTCTAATAGACTTAGAGCTCTCAATGGTTAATTTGCAATTTGCTGCTGATTCTGTTCTACAGAGGAATTATTGAGTCTGTCCTCTGCACCTCCATCACTGTCTGGTTTGGCTCTGCAACCCAACAAGACAGCCACGGACTTCAGAGGCTAATTAGAACTGCAGAAAAAACAATGGCTACCAACCTGCCTTCCATGGAGGGTCTATACTGCAGGAGTCAAAAGGAGGGCTATGAAAATATCCACAGACCCCTCCCATCCTGGACATAAATTGTTTCAACTCCTACCCTCAAAACGACACTATAGAGCACTGCACACCAGAACAACTAGACACAAGAACAGTTTTTTCCCGAATGTCATCACTCTGCTTAACAACTAATTCCCTCTACACTGTCATACTATTTACTAAGCCTGCATTACTATCACTGTTAATCTTCTCATCATTCACCCATCTCCTCCCACTTATGACTGTATGACTACAATTTTGTTGCTTGTGTCCTTATGATTTATATTGATTGTTTCCTAGTATGATTTGATTGCTTATTTGTTACCCCATGCCTATCATTCAGTGTTGTACCTTATGATTATTGATGAATGTATATTTTCATGACTTTTTATGTACTCTGAGAGCATATGCACCAACGACAAATTCCTTGTGTGTTCAATCACCCTTGGCCAATAAAGAATTCTATTCTATTCTATATTGTGTATTATCTTTGCTTCGTTTTTATACTTCCTTTGTATCCTGTGAATAAAATTTATATTAAAAAGAGAGGGGGGAAAAAGAAATTATAAAAACCTCTCATCTCAAGAACAGGCTAAAATCAGCATTAGCAGGGGGGAAAATAGAGCTTCTGTGCCAGGCCTGGTGGGTTTGACTGGGATTTAGCCACTCGCGAATTGTGAAAGCAAGTAAATAAATACAACTCAAAAGAGGAGACAGATTTGCATAAACTGCATATATTAATTAACGAGCACAGGTGCTCGTTTAGAAATACCGATTAGGTTTTCCATACAACCTCACTAGAGGTTGTGGCTGGGTGATCACCATGGAATACTCTAAACAATCCATTAAACGTTTGTTTGTTTTAAATATTTACACATTGCCCTTCAGAATGAATTCCAAAATAGTCGGCAACTATTAAAAAGCCAACCTCCAATTAAAAAGGCATTACTGACAAGCGTGAGGTTAAAAAAAATGGAATAAACAGTATTTAAAATGGCAGAGTGAATGTTGGAACTCCCAGTGCTTATTAAGATGGATTGCCTCATTAGAAGTTCGTTAAAAGCCAATAAAAAAACCCCCCAATACTATGAAATTTGGAGGGGTGGGGGGGGGGTAGGAGGTTAAATGGGAGGAAGTGAGGTGTTTATTGGTATCATCAAATTGCCTCCGGTTTGATAAAAACATAAGCCACATTAACTTTTAGAAAAAGTCTGGAAACCCTTGATGAACTTTTTGCTTAAAATGGATAAAAACGAATTGGTGGTCTCTGGATGAGTCGAGGGCTCTCCTTAATACACACAGTTTTGTTTGAAATACATAAAGCTCCATGTTAAATCAAAGCTCATTGGACCAGTGGTGGTATTCAGCAGGTTCTGATCGGTTCTGGAGAACCGGTAGCGGAAATTTTGAGTAGTTCGGAGAACTGGTAAATGCCACCTCTGGCTGGCCCTGCCCCCATCTATTCTCTGCCTCCAGGTCCCAGCTGATCAGGAGGGAATGGGGATTTTGCAGAATCCTTCCCCTGGAGTGGGGAGGGAATGGGGATTTTGCAGAATCCTTCCCCTGGAGTGGGGAGGGAATGGAGATTTTGAAGTATGCTTCCCCTGCCATGCCTACCAAGCCAAGCCACGCCCATCAAGCCACGCCCACCGAACTGGTGGTAAAAAATTCGAATCCCACCATTGCATCGGCCCTTACATACACTCTGGAATCCGAGATAAAATGTTGATTATTTATCAGCCGACTTCCATAACCCTGCACTGTCCTCGGGATCCCTCTCTTAGCTGAGAAGTCAACCAGGCAGTGACTCAGGCTAGGTCTTCCACAGGAAATACAATTTCTTTTCCAGTGCTGCTAAATTTAGTTTATAGTTCAGTCCCAGACAGCCATAATACCCAGTAGGCATCCTACGGTCATGCGGTTGGCACAAAGCAGTTTATTGGATTGGAGTCAGCGTTGTTTCAAACTTTTCCATTCATGCTCTCTTCCTTCCTTCCGTCCTTCTTTGTCTGCTAAACCATCAGGGTAGGATAGGATAGGATAGGATACAATTAGGAATAGGAATAGGAAAAGGAATGGGATTGGGAATGGGAGGGAATAAGAATAGAATAGAATAGAATAGAATAGAACATAGATTAGATTTAGGACGGGATAGAATAGGATTAGGATTGGGATTAGAATAGAACAGAACAGAATAGAATAAGAGAGTTGGAAGGGACCTTGGAGGTCTTCTAGTCCACCCCCCTTCTCAAGCAGTAAACCATGACTGTCCAGTCTCTTCTTAAAAAAACCTCTAGTGATGGAAAACACCCACAACTTCTGGACACGCAGGCTGTTCCACTGGTTAATTTGTTCTCACTGTCAGGAATAGAATAGAATAGAATAACAAGAGTTGGAAGGGACCTTGGAGGTCTTCTAGGCCAACCCCCTGCCTAGGCACTACACCACTTCAGACAAAAATGGTCATCCAACATCTTCTTCAAAACGTCCAGCGTTTGGAGCAGTCGCCGCTTCTGGAGGCAAGTCGTTCCACCGGTTAAAATCGTTCTCCCTGTTAGGAAGTTTCTCCTTAACTCCAGGTTGCTTCTCTCCTGGATTAGTTCCCATCCATTGTCTTGCCTTGCCTTGCCTTCCGGAGCTTCGGAAAGCAAGTTGAAGCCCTTCTTCCTTGGGGCAGTCCCCTCAAACGCCGGACCACTGCTGGCATGCCACCCCCTACTCCTTCTCTTCTCTTTCCCCGCGGCTCTCTCCACCCTTCCCTTCCCCTTCTCCCTCCTCCCTCTCGGCCCCCTCCACCTCCCCCCACCCACCCACCCACCCCCTCCTTGTGCCCAGACCCTCCTTCTCCCCACCCCGGAAGCCAAGGGGGCTGGCATTGGCTCCTTTTCAGCTCGGCTCGGCTCCCCTCCGGCTCTCGCCCTCCAGGGCGCAGGGAGTTTTCCCGGCTAGCTGGGACCTGCACGCCCGGAGGGTACGCAGAAACTGGCGGAGACCCGCCCTTGTCTGCCGGCTCTTGGAAAGGAAGGAGGAGGAGGAGGAAGGAGGACGGTCGGGTAAGGCGAGGCGACTCCGGGCAAGCGGTGCAGCCCAAGCGCCCCGGGCTGGCTGGCTAGCTAGCTGGCGCAACTTGGACGGACTTTGATTGCGGGGCAAGGTAAGTCCGCTAATGTGGGGAAGGGGCGCAGGGCAAGTGGGAACGGCTTTTGGAGCCGGAGGGAAGGAAGAAGACCCTGTCTGGTGCCCCCTCCTTCCCTCCCTCCCCTTGGGTCTAGAAGGCAGCTGGAAGGGGCTTTTCCTGAACTCCCCCTCCTCCTCCTTCCCGTCGCCGCCCCTCCTCCTTGCCAAAAACAAAGCCCTGGGCTTCCACGGGGGGTCCCGAGGCGTGTAACTCCGGCCACGCGTCTTTCTCGGCATGTCTGAACGCCCCTCCCGGCTCGGTTTCGTTTCGTTCCGGCCGTTGGCTCCGGACTGGCTTTTCGGCCGGCCACGTAGAAAAGAGAAGAAAAGTTTTGCAGCCAGGCGAGGAAAGCGCTCCGCTTTCCCGGGTGGCTGAGGGGGGGGGGGGGGGTTCCACCCAGCCCCTCTCTGGAAAGAAGAGGATCAACAAATGGCCTTCTGTTGCTCTGGGGGGCTGAAAAGGGGAAGGGGGGCTAGTGGTCAGAATCTGAAAAGCGACCCGGGTTGCAAGGGTTGCGATGCGGCTCCAAAAGCAGATAGGTAGATATTAGTTTATTTGTATTGATTCATTTAGTTTGTCAAACATGTAGGAGATAACCGGTGTAAGTATAAACAGGGACATTAACAGAGGAAATGTAGATAGATAGATAGATAGATAGATAGATAGATAGATAGATAGATAGATAGATAGATAGATAGATAGATAGATAGATAGATAGATAGATAGATAGATAGATAGACAGACAGACAGACAGACAGACAGACAGACATGGAGAGGGAGAGTGTGTGTGTATTCAGCAGAAAAATTCAACAAACTTAACATTTGCATCTCAGAGAATGAATGTGACCTAAGCTGTACTTTAGACTGGAATTCCTGTCTGTGTATGCCTGTGTGTGTATTTTCAAAAATGGCTTTGGGAATTCCCAGGAAAAAAATCTCCTTCTCTTCTCTTCTCTTCTCTTCTCTTCTCTTCTCTTCTCTTCTCTTCTCTTCTCTTCTCTTCTCTTCTCCCCTCCCCACCTTCCCTGTTCTGTTCTGTTCTGATTATTTCCTGTTCTGATTATTTCCTGTTCTATTCTCTTTGGTTCTATTCCTTCTCCTCTTACTATTTACCTAATCTTCTCCTCTTTGCCCAACCCTTTTAGAAAGCTGGACCTCCAGATTCTAATGTTAATTTAGAAAACTGAACTTGTGGCCACACCAGGGAACTTCCATGTGGCCAGCTGGGCTCGGAGCCAGACAAATGACCACATCGGATGGATGTGGCGAAATTGGCCAAGCAAAGCAGAGATCGTGGGCTTCCGACCAACTGCCCCTCAGGTTTGATTCCATTAAGAATGGAAAAGCCCTTTCCTGGACTCAATTGGACAATTAACCCAATCTAACCCCGTGCCGTGTGGACCACCGCGCTGCCCAGCCTCTGGTGGGGATGCCAGTTTCAAAAAGTGCCTGTCTCTTTGTGTATGTCATTCAAACTCTACTTCCTCACTTCCTGAAATCTCCCTTTGGGTAGGACGCCACAAGCTGGCCATCTGTTTCCTTTGGTGGGATGACTTCATTGTGTAAGATTGGTGAGATGGCTGTTTTCACCATCCTCTCTCCAGAGATCAAGAAGATGTCATGAAGTCTAGGGGAAAGAATGACCAAGGCAGAAGGGAGACCATTCTTTTCTCCGGATGAATAGGGTTGATTGGTTTCCATAACCCTACTGATTAGTTAGTGCAGGGGTGTCCAAACTTGGGAACTTTTATGACTTGTGGACTTCAACTCCCAGAATTTCCCAGCCAGGAAATTCTGGGAGAACCTAGACCAGTGGTTCTCAACCTTCCCAATGCTGCGACCCTTTAATACAGTTCCTCATGTTGTGGTGGCCCTCAACCATAAAATTGGTGTCTCAGTTCCTAAGACCATCGAAAACATGTGTTTTCTGATGGTCTTAGGCGACCCCTGTGAAAGGATCGTTTGACCCCCAAAAGGGTCGCGACCCACAGATTGAGAACCGCTGACCTAGACCAACATATCCTTCTCCAGATCTTTTGGATTCTTGAAGAACGTCATTCCAACCCACTCCCGTTGAGAAAGACTGGTGCACAAATTCTCTTTTTTTAAAAACTGAAATCATCCCCCTGATTTAATTTTTTGGAAGCCAAGGACGCTGAGGGTGGATTGACCAAGCTTTGTAAATTTCACTTCTGCAAAGAAGGGGGCCTGACTAATAGTCCCGAGACCAGATTGTTCCTTTCTGATGGCTCTTTGCGTGTTTTGAGGACTGCACAAGACAGCTGGGCTTGTCAGGGCCAGCCCAGAGATACATCGTTTGCACAAACACACAGGAAAAGTGAATGGAGGGATGGAAGCAAGCATTTCAAAACCCAAGGTCCCAATTTAGATACAACATTTAAGTTGTTGTTAGTTGTGAAGCCGTGTCCGACCCATCGCAACCCCATGGACAATGTTCCTCCAGGCCTTCCTGTCCTCTACCATCCTCGAGAGTCCATTGAAAGTCACGCAGACGGCTTCGGTGACTCCATCCAGCCACCTCCCTCTCTATCATCCCATTCTTCTTTTGCCCTCCATCATTCCCAACATGGGGCTCTTCTCCAGGGAGTCCTTCCTTCTCATGAGGTGGCCAAAGTCTTTGAGTTTCCTCTTCAGAATCTGGCCTTCGAAAGAGCAGTCAGGGTTGATCTCCTCTAGGACTGAGCGGTTGGATGGCCTTGCAGTCCAAGGGACTCAGTGCAGGAGTCTTCTTCTTCAGCACAAGAGTTCAAAGGCCTCCATTCTTTGACGCTCAGCCTTCCTTATGGTCCAACTTTCACAGCCATCCATTGCGACTGGGGAAACCATCGCCTTGACTGTACACACTTTTGTTAGCAAGGTGATACAACATTATATTATGTATTTAATTGCTTAAGACTTTTAAGATGACCATCCAAGTACAATTCTAGAGGGGGAAGACTATTACGTCATTATTTATTTATTTATTTATTTATTTTTAAATTAAATTTATATCCCGCCCTTCTCCACGAAGGACCCAGGGCGGCGCCCAGGAATTATTAAAAACATATAAAATAGCAAAAATACAAAATTTAAAAACATATTAAATTACAAATCCTATGCTAAAATCCAAATTAAAATAGCCCCAACGGGAGGTTATGCTAGGCCGGCTTGTTGAAAGAGATGTGTCTTTAGACACTGGCGGAAGAGGCGGAGGTCTGAGATGGTGCGGAGTTCAGGGGGTAGGTCGTTCCAAAGGGCAGGGCCCGCCACAGAGGGACTAAGCTTCAATGTATTTCCTCCCCTACCCCTCACTCCAAAAAATCGCTGGCTGCCTTCTAGAAGGATTTAGCATTGTGCGTTTATCTTGCACACTTGCATTTTGTGCCATGTAATGCAGTTGGCACGCTTTGCTGGCATTTAAAAAAAAACACAACCATTAGCCTTGACAATTACAGGGTTCTCTTGGAAGGGAAAGGGAAAGCCGAAGGGTCCTGCTAGAAGGAGGCTAAAAATATAAACCCAGAAGCCCTTATAAATAGAGAGCATTCCTGAGGATGTCACATAAATAGGCTTGTCACAATCATAATTAGGGAGCCCAGAATGGCTGGGGGAAAGGCAGCAGAAAACAAGAAGTGTCTAAAACTCCCAGGATTTTGCAGAAGATTTGATGGGTACTTTGACGTTCATGTACTCAACTCAAGGTTGGCAGTATCTTGGCTTTAGATAAGGGTCAATTCAAAATGGGTTGGACTTAAGTCTCGCTGTAGCTACCTAGAGACTCTAGGACCGTGATGGTGAACCTATGGCATGCGTGCCAGAGGTGGCACGCAGAGCCCTCTCTGTGGGCATGCGTGCCATCGCCAGTTGCTCTTCGCGGGCACTGGGGTGCCAGAAAATGGCTTGAAAAATGGCCCAAAAGAAGGCCGTTTGGGGCCATGTTTGGGGTGGTTTTCAAGCCATTTGGGGGCTATTTTCAGGCCACTTTTCGGGGTGTTTTCAGGCCATTTTCAGGCTTTTTCAGGTTGTTTTTCAGCCATTTTCAGGCTTTTTCAGGCTGTTTTTTAGGCCATTTTCAGGCTTTTTCAGGCTGTTTTTCAGGCCATTTTCAGGCTTTTTCAGGCTGTTTTTTAGGCCATTTTCAGGCTTTTTCAGGCTGTTTTTCAGGCCAGTTCCAGGCTTTTTCAGGCTGTTTTTCAGGCCATTTCCAGGCTTTTTCAGGCTGTTTTTCAGGCCATTTTCAGGTTGTTTTTCAGGCCATTTTCAGGCTTTTTCAGGCTGTTTTTTAGGCCATTTTCAGGCTTTTTCAGGCTGTTTTTCAGGCCATTTTCAGACTTTTTCAGGCTGTTTTTCAGGCCATTTCCAGGCTTTTTCAGGCTGTTTTTCAGGGCATTTTCAGGCTTTTTCAGGCTGTTTTTCAGGGCATTTTCAGGCTGTTTTTCAGGGCATTTCCCATGCCATTTTGGGGCTGTTTTCAGGCCATTTTGGGGGGCTTTCCAGGTCATTTTCAGACTGTGTTTCAGGCCATTTCTGGGGCCGTTTTCAGACAATTTGGGGGCTGTTTTCCAGGCCATTTCCAGGCCCAAAAACAGCCGACAAAATAGCCTGAAAATGCACAGTCCAAAACTGGTATGCGCCGGCCAGCTGATCTTCAGGTTTCCGGTGCTCTACCACGCATGCATGCACGCACACGTATTCCATTTTGGGCATTCGGTGCTGAAAAGGATCAGCTCATTTCTCTAGGCTGATTCCTCTTCTGTCTCCAGCGGTCCTTCTCCTTCCCCAAAGCAATTGGAAGCCAAGAAGGTTGGGCCAAAGAAGGAGGCTTCCATAGATGGGGAGGATGTGCATCCCTTGGCTTAACTGGGAAGTCGAGGCAAGAGACCCTATCTAAGAATGTCATTGAAGGCATCTCCTCAAAAATCCTGCTGTGAATCCAGGAGAGCTTCAGGTTCCCCTGTGGACGTTTTATGGAAGGATGGTTGACGTGGTTTGTTGATCCTCCTTCCCCGGGTCCTTGTTGAGCTTTCCTTTCTGGGCTACAGCCCTAAGATTTCCCGGTGTCGACCCATCAGTGTGCGCTAGGATTGTGCACAACTCGTAGTGTTGTCTACCTCACATGGAGAATGAACCTGGTGTTTGGCACACGTCTGACCCTGCTTGGTTTTCCTTCAGGAAGGGGATCACGGATTTCTCTTGACCATGCGCCCCAACGCTTGTGGGCCTCCTGGCTCTTCCTTGGCACGGAAGCTGTGTGTCCAGTTGCTGCTTCTGGGTTTTCTCCTGCCCGTTTGGCTGGGTAAGTAAGAGGGGCATCGTGGACTTGGCTTCCTAACTTCTCCCTTCCGAAGTTTGATTTGGTTAAGGATGATGTGTGTCTCCTTCTGATGCACCGATGAGGTTCTCTAGTTGGGTCGTGAAACATCTGCAAGGAAACGAGCCTTCCCCAGACTCCAGGACTGGCCCAGGTTCCTCCCCAACCTCCTCACTGTTTGAGTCTGTCACCAGCTCCGCTGTCGGGCCACAACAGAGTTGTGCAGTTGGCAAAGGGAAGGCCGGAGCACAAGGCTTCGTTCCCAAAGCTTTTGCAAGTGACTCAGCAGTGACGTCTTAAGGGTTATGTTGTCCTCTTCCCCATCAGGAGCCGTGGAGATCAAGGTCTCGGAAGATCCCGTGGTGGCCCTGGTTGGCCACGATGCCATTCTCCCCTGTTCCTTCTCGCCGGAGGCCAACTTCAGTCTGAATGAACTCAGCCTCTTCTGGCAGGTGACCGACACCAACCAGCAGGTGCACGGCTTCACGGAAGGCCAGGACCACCCGGCCTACCAGGGCAGCACCTACGCTAACCGCACTGCCCTCTTCTATGACCAGCTGGCCCACGGCAACATGTCCCTGCTGCTACGCCAGGTGCAGATTTCCGACGAAGGGAGCTTCACCTGCTTCGTCAAAGTGCGAGACTTCAGCAGGGCGGCTGTTAGTCTGCAAATGGCAGGTGAGCTTCCAGGAAGGAGGCGGGTAAGATGAGCTTCGGTGGCCCAGTGGTTGGAGTGCAGTACAGCAGGCTGCTTCTGCTGCCTGCCGGCTGCCTGCAATTTGGCAGTTCAAAACTCCCCTGGATCAAGGTGGACTCGGCCTTCCATCCTTCCGAGGTGGGTGTAATGAGGGCCCAGATTGTTGGGGGCAAGAGGCTGACTCTGTAAACCACTTAGAGGGGACTGCAAAGCACTGTGAAGCGGTATATAAGTCTAAGGGCTATTGCTACAGTACCTTCCTTCCCTCCCTCCCTCCCAGTGGTTAGAATGTAGCATTGCAGGGTAACTCTGCCCACAGTCGGGAGTTTGATTCTGACTGGTTCATGGTTGACTCGGCCTTCCATCCTTCTGAGGTCAGTAAAATGAGGACCCAGATTGTTGAGAGAAAATATGCTGAGTCTGTAAACCACTAACATAGGGCTGTAAATGATTGTGAAACGGTATATAAGTCCCTTCCTTCCTTCCTTCCTTCCTTCCTTCCTTCCTTCCTTCCTTCCTTCCTTCCTTCCTTCCTTCCTTCCTTCCTTCCTTGGCAAATGAATAATTGTTCTAATGGTCAGGAAATTTCTCCTTAGTTCTAGGTTGCTTCTCTCCTTTATGAGTTCCCACCCATTGCTTCTTCTCCTGCCTTCAGGTGCTTTGGAGAATAGCTTGACTCCCTCTTCTTTGGGGCAGCCCCTGAGATATTGGAACACTGCTATCTTGTCTCCCCTGGTCCTTCTATTCATTGAACTAGACAGAACCCAATTCCAGGTGCTTGATTGTCAGTCAAATGTGGTCTGGTCCCGAATCATCTCTCATCCACTCTTCTCCTGTTTTAGCCACCTACTCCAAGCCGAATGTGAATCTGGAACCCAGCAAGAACCTGAAGCCGGGGGACCTGGTCAAAGTGAGATGCCACAGTTTTTCGGGGTACCCTGAGGCTGTGGTGCTCTGGCAAGATGGCCACGGCTACAACCTCACCGACAACATCACCACCTCCCAGGTGGCCAATGAGCAGGGCCTCTTCGACGTCCAGAGTGTCCTGCAGGTGTTGCTCGAACCCAACAGCACCTACAGTTGCCTGATCAAGAATCCTCTGCTCCAAGAGGTGACCCATGCTTCCGTCACCATCACAGGTGTGTGCCTTTCAGGGACAGGGTGACATCTGGGGTAGCCAGTGGGTAGGGGGTCTACATTGGCTCTCCTGGGGTGGAGGCTGGACTTAGCTGGAATGAAGACCTCTGTGGAGAAGACTCAGGGCGACTGTAACAGGCACCAAAAGGTTGTAAGTCAAACAGAGGTGGTATTCGGCAGGTTCTGACTGGTTCTGGAGAACCGGTAGCGGAAATTTTGAGTAGTTCGGAGAACTGGTAAATACCACCTCTGGCTGGCCTTGCCCCCATCTATTCTCTGCCTCCCGAGTCCCAACTGATTGGGAGGGAATGGGGATTTTGCAGTATCCTTCCCCTGGAGTGGGGAGGAAATGGAGACTTTGCAGTATCCTTCCCCTGGAGTGGGGAGGGAATGGGGATTTTGCAGTATCCTTCCCCTGGAGTGGGGAGGGAATGGGGATTTTGCAGTATCCTTCTCCTGGAGTGGGGAGGGAATGGGGATTTTGCAGTATCCTTCCCCTGGAGTGGGGAGGGAATGGAGATTTTGCAGTATCCTTCCCCTGGAGTGGGGAGGGAATGGAGATTTTGCAGTATCCTTCCCCTGGAGCGGGGAGGGAATGGAGATTTTGCAGTATCCTTCCCCTGGAGTGGGGAGGGAATGGGGATTTTGCAGTATCCTTCCCCTGGAGTGGGGAGGGAATGGGGATTTTGCAGTATCCTTCCCCTGGAGTGGGGAGGGAATGGAGATTTTGCAGTATCCTTCCCCTGGAGTGGGGAGGGAATGGGGATTTTGCAGTATCCTTTCCCTGGAGTGGGGAGAGAATGGAGATTTTGCAGTATCCTCCCCCTGGAGTGGGGAGGGAAAGGAGATTTTGCAGTATCCTTCCCCTGGAGTGGGGAGGGAATGGGGATTTTGCAGTATCCTTTCCCTGGAGTGGGGAGGGAATGGGGATTTTGCAGTATCCTTTCCCTGGAGTGGGGAGGGAATGGAGATTTTGCAGTATCCTTCCCCTGGAGTGGGGAGGGAATGGAGACTTTGCAGTATCCTTCCCCTGGAGTGGGGAGGGAATGGGGATTTTGCAGTATCCTTCCCCTGGAGTGGGGAGGGAATGGGGATTTTGCAGTATCTTTCCCCTGGAGTGGGGAGGGAATGGGGATTTTGCAGTATCCTTCTCCTGGAGTGGGGAGGGAATGGGGATTTTGCAGTATCCTTCCCCTGGAGTGGGGAGGGAATGGGGATTTTGCAGTATCCTTCCCCTGGAGTGGGGAGAGAATGGAGACTTTGCAGTATCCTTCCCCTGGAGTGGGGAGGGAATGGGGATTTGGCAGTATCCTTCCCCTGGAGTGGGGAGAGAATGGAGACTTTGTAGTATCCTTCCCCTGGAGTGGGGAGGGAATGGGGATTTGGCAGTATCCTTCCCCTGGAGTGGGGAGAGAATGGAGACTTTGCAGTATCCTTCCCCTGGAGTGGGGAGGGAATGGGGATTTGGCAGTATCCTTCCCCTGGAGTGGGGAGAGAATGGAGACTTTGTAGTATCCTTCCCCTGGAGTGGGGAGGGAATGGGGATTTGGCAGTATCCTTCCCCTGGAGTGGGGAGAGAATGGAGACTTTGCAGTATCCTTCCCCTGGAGTGGGGAGGGAATGGAGATTTTGCAGTATCCTCCCCCTGGAGTGGGGAGGGAATGGGGATTTTGCAGTATCCTTTCCCTGGAGTGGGGAGAGAATGGAGACTTTGCAGTATCCTTCCCTTGCCACGCCCACCAAGCCACGCCCACAGGAAGCCGTAGTAAACCTTTTTGAATCCCACCACTGAAGTCAAGGTCTATCCATACTTAATGACTCTGTAAATTTAAAAAGACTTAATGGCTTTACCTCTGGACAGAAGTTATATTTTTTTTAAAAACCAAGACATTTTTACGAATGGAGACCAATGTACGGATCATGTTGCAGGATCCAACCTGGGTCGGAAAATAGTAGGATTGCAGCCTTCCAAACGATCTGCTTTCCGGGGAAGTCCAGACCTTTTCCCTCCCAGCCGTCTGACACCGCTTTGCCGTGCCAACTTATCTTTGCCGGCTTTCCAGATGTCTTCGAGCCATTTCAATTTTTATAGACTCCCCCAAGTTCTCGCTAACCTTCTTCACTTGACGGTAACATTAATTAGGGTTTAATTGTCCTTGGCACAGCAATTGCTGCTTTGTGAGAGGAGGTCCCTTCGGGAGCATAAACATTTCGGTTAAACACACAACGCCACTCGATGGGGGCAAATAGGCTGACTCTGTAAACCGCTTAGAGAGGGCTGTAAAAGCCCTGTGAAGCGGTATATAAGTCTAAGGGCTATTGCTACCTTCCTTCCCTCCCTCTTTCCTTCCTTCCATCTATCCTTCCTTCCTTCCTTCCTTCTTTGTGGTTAGAATGCAGTATTGCAGGCTCACTCTGCCCACTGCCATGAGCTCGATTCTCACTGGCTCAAGGTTGACTCAGCCTTCCGTCCTTCCGAGGTGGGTAAAATGAGGACCCAGATTGTTGGGGGCAAGAGGCTGATTCTGTAAACCGCTTAGAGAGGGCTGTAAAAGCACCGTGAAGCGGTATATAAGTCTAAGTGCTATTGCTACCTTCTTTCCCTCCTCCCTCCCTCCCTCCCTTCCCTCCCTCCTTCCTTGTGGTTAGAATGCAGTATTGCAGGTTAACTCTGCTGACTGTCAGCAGTTCCATTCTGACCAGCTCAAGGTTGACTCGGCCTTCCATCCTTCCGAGGTGGGTAAAATGAGGACCCAGATTGTTGGGGGAAAGAGGCTGACTCTGTAAACCGCTTAGAGAGGGCTGTAAAAGCACCGTGAAGCGGTATATAAGTCTAAGTGCTATTGCTACCTTCTTTCCCTCCTCCCTCCCTTCCCTCCCTCCTTCCTTGTGGTTAGAATGCAGTATTGCAGGTTAACTCTGCTGACTGTCAGCAGTTTGATTCTGACCAGCTCAAGGTTAACTCAACCTTCCATCCTTCCGAGGTGGGTAAAAGGAGGACCCAGATTGTTGGGAGCAAATAGGCTGACTCTGCAAACTGCTTAGAGAGGGCTGTAAAAGCCCTGTGAAGCGGTATATAAGTGCTTTTGCTCTTGTAAATCAAGGTAGTACTGTAGGTGGTTGTGAGAAGGAATTTCCCAGAATTTGGCATTACAAACAACCCTCTATAAGCATTCCGTCACCAGGGATGGAAATCTCCTTGAACGGGAACAAATCTTTGGCCAGATCAGTCGTGTTAAAGTGTTTTCCTCCGCTAATTAAAAGAAAACGTACCTTGCAAACAGATGTCCCCATTGTGCTCAAACATCCTCTCTTCCATCTTGGGAGCCTTGTCTTAAAACCTGGAACAGAAAGAGGAGAAAGGGAACAGATTCCAGCTTCCTAAAATGCGAGCGTTTGGTTTGGCAGCTCATCAGAAACCATCAAGCTCTTTTTCATATGTGGAATTTCAACAAAGGCCCAGCGGTGAATTTTGTGGTGCTTCTGAAAGGCACAAGGGCCCCCAATTTCCAAGGCGTTCTCTTTCTTTCTTTTCTAAAATCTCTTGCTGGTTTAATTTAGCTGATTTTCCAGACCCCCCTCGTCCTTGGAAATCAGAAATTTTAAACCTATATGTCACATTTGTGCCAATTGACAGGCTTATGGAGTGCTCCTGGGGGCTGGCAGGGGCATTTTGGCCCTTCCCAGGAGCCCCCAGGAGCTCCCAGGAGCTCTCTGGAAGCCTCCTAAAGGCTATGCACGTCCATTTTTGCAAAGGGGTCGGAGTTTTGGGAGGCCAAAATTGCTGTGTTCAGTGTATAAGACGCACCCAGATTTTCAGCCTCTTTTTTGAGGGGAAAAAGGTGCGTCTTATACTCCGAAAAATACAGTAGCCTTGCCAACATCCAAAATACCTCCTGTCGACGCAGATCCACGTAGGGGAATCCATTAGGCTGAAGGCCTCCTTGCTCGGCTTCTCCTCCTCCTCCTCCTCCTCCTCCTCCTCCTCCTCCTCCTCCTCTGAGCAAAGGGTGATAGATCAGCATCTATTTGAATTTATTAGCCTAATTATTTAAAGGTTAATGAAGTGTTTGATAGGGTAATTCAACCTGCTGTTTCCTTGGACGTCTAGGGAAACGTGCAGCAATTGAAGCATTTAGCTGCATGATTAGGGGGCTCGGGATTTTGAGCAAGCTCTTGGCAGGCAACCGCCCTCTGCGGCGTGTGGTGTGCGGTGTGACATCGAACCCACGCAGTGGAGCTTTCCTTCGGGTCTTCCCGGTCCAGGGCGCTGGCCATCATCGTGTCCCCCTCACCCTTGTTTTTCCTTCTCTGCCTCCTTCCAGGGCAACACCTTCTCTTCCCAGCCATCGCTCTGTGGGTCACCGTGGGGTTGTCGATCTGCCTGGTCGTCCTGCTGATGGTCCTGGCGTACGTCTGCCAGAAGAAGATCCGTCAAAGTTGCAAAGAGGAGAAAGCGAAAGCCGGTAAGCGGGACCTCGTGGGTCGGCGCGCTCTGCCTGGACCGGATTGGCTGTTGCACACAGCCGTTCGACTCCTCCAACAGTCCCTCCCCTTGGATATTTCTAGGGCTAGGCACTGCTTGGAGTTTTGAAGGCAGCGTTGGGCTTCGTAGGGCTGGGAAGCGACAGCCGTCTGCAGCTCTTGAAAGCAGCTGTGTCTTTTGGTTGTATGCGTTTGTGGCTGCCTTTTGCAAGTGCCTGACGGTCCTGGGGAAAAGTGCTTTTAATTCAGATCAGTGTTACCCAGCTTTGACAGCTTGAAGATGGGTAGACTTCATCCTCCTCCTCTCTGCAAATGCCACTCCTTTCTAGCTCTGATGATGTTCCCTAGTTGGGTAATGAAATGTCTTCAAGAAAGCCACCCAGCTCAGAGACCACCAAGGATGCTACAGTTCTCCTCCTCCTCCTCCTTCTCCTCCTCCTCCCCATCTTCCTCCTCTTCCTGCTTCTCCTCCTCCCCTTCCTCCTCCTCTCCCTGCTCCTCCTGCTCTTCCTCCTCCAATCCCAGTCCCTTCTAGAACTGATGATGTTATTTAATTGGGAAAGGAAACCACCAAGCTCAGAGAGCACCAAGGACCCCACAATCCTCCTCTTCCTTCACTCCATGCCCCCGCTGCCTTTTAGCCCTGATGATGTTACCTAGTTGGGTCATGAAACATGTGCAAGAAAACCACCAAGCTCAGAGAGCACCAAGGATGCTACGCTCCTCTTCTTCCTCCTCCTCCTCCTCCTCCCCCCCCTCCATCCTCCTCTTGCTGCTTCTTCTCCTCCCCATCCTCCTCCTGCTCCTCGCTGTAACCTAGTTTCGTAATGAAACATCTGCAAGAAAACAACTGACTTCAGAGAGTACCTAGGACCCCAAAGTCCTCGTTCTCCTGCCCCTCTTCCTCCCCTCCCCAACCTTCCTCTCACTTCTCCCCTCTCCTCCTCCTCCTCCTCCTCGCTGTTACCTAGTTTGGTAATGAAAACAACCACATTCAGAGTGGACCTAGGACCCATAAGCCATCGTGGTCATCCCCCCCTCCCCTCCACAATCTCCCTCTCACTCCTCCCCCACCTCTTCCCTGCAAACTCTTCTCCTTACTAGCATGGATGATGTTACTAGGTTTGGTAATGAAACACCTGCAAGAAAGCAACCAAGAACGGTTGCAGGAACTGGGTATGTCTAGTTTAATGAAAAGAAGGATTAGGGGAGACATGATAGGAGTGTTCCAATATCTCAGGGGTTGCCCCAAACAGGAGGGAGTCAAGCTATTCTCCAAAGCACCTGAAGGCAGAACAAGAAGCAATGGGTGGAAACTAATCAAGGAGAGAAGCAACTTAGAACTAAGGAGGAATTTCCTGACAGTGAGAACAATTAATCAGTGGAACAGACATTGCCTCCAGAAGTTGTGAATCTCCCAACACTGCAAGTCTTCAAGAAGATGTTGGATAACCATTTGTCTGAAATGGTATAGAGCTTCATGCCTAGGCAGGGAGTTGGACTAGATGACCTCCAAGGTCCCTTCCAACTCTGCTATTGTATTATTTATTTGAATTTGTAAGTGTAGAGAGCATCGGTACCCTTAAAGTCATCATTGTCCTCTCCCTCCCACTCCTGTTCTACCGATTTCGTTGTATTCGTTCTGTACAATGACAATAAGGACTGCATATCTTTCTAGTACTGACATTACCTAGTTTGAAGTAATAGGCAAGAAACCCCCCCAGACTCTGAGGGCAGTCAGGGGACCCCTCATTTCAACCCCTGAGCTGCGTGTCTTCTCCTTTATCGAAACCAAAAGTGGCGAGAGTTTTTGAGTTCTTCGATACAGGCGCGAGAATTCCTTGGCACTCGACCGGTATCCCGTAAGTGGAATATTGCAGGAGATACAACGGGCCAGCAGGGGGCAGTGCAGGACTTCCTTTTGCACATCGCGTGAAAGTTGAAAGTTGTTCTAAGAGGAGAGTAAAAAGCCAACACTTCGCTTTGAAACACTGATCAGGAGAGATGCTCAGACTCACTAAGATGCACGCTACTGTTTTCACTCTGTTTGTTCGACACGCTCCTCTGGGGCTCAATCCACTGATACCTCCTCCTTCTTTTTCTCCCCCATGGCACGGACAGCTTTGCAGCCTCTGAAAAACATGGACGTCAAAGAAGGTAAGGACAGTTGTGTTTTGCGGCAAATATAGATCCAGCGTCATGGCTTGGGGTCCTTTCGAACCAAGGGGGTGGGGGCCCTAACTGAGTGGCAAACCTGTTCTGCATACAGAGCGATCTGGATTAAATCTGTGGATCTCAGATGAACTCAGACGGGAAAATTAATATCACCAATGGATTCGCGGCTCATCGGAATGGTTAGGAGGTTGATGGTTTTTCCATCATTTCTAGGTTTCCTGCTAAAATGCATGGGAAAATCCCATAGGGTTAGGGTTAGGTCCCCAGTTAGGGTTAGGGTTAGGGTTAGGGTTAGGTCCCCATGAACTCAGACAGAAAAATGGACACCGCCAATGGATTCGCGGCTCATCGGAATGGTTAGGAGGGTGCTGACTTTTCCATCCCGTCGTTTCTACGTTTCCTGGTAAAATGCATGGGAAAATCCCATAGGGTTAGGGTTAGGTCCCCAGTTAGGGTTAGGGTTAGGGTTAGGGTTAGGTCCCCATGAACTCAGACAGAAAAATGGGCACCGCCAATGGATTCGCGGCTCATCGGAATGGTTAGGAGGGTGCTGACTTTTCCATCCCGTCGTTTCTACGTTTCCTGGTAAAATGCATGGGAAAATCCCATAGGGTTAGGGTTAGGTCCCCAGTTAGGGTTAGGGTTAGGGTTAGGTCCCCATGAACTCAGACAGAAAAATGGACACCGCCAATGGATTTGCGGCTCATCGGAATGGTTAGGAGGCTGCTGACTTTTCCATCCCGTCGTTTCTACGTTTCCTGGTAAAATGCATGGGAAAATCCCATAGGGTTAGGGTTAGGTCCCCAGTTAGGGTTAGGGTTAGGGTTAGGTCCCCATGAACTCAGACAGAAAAATGGGCACCGCCAATGGATTCGCGGCTCATCGGAATGGTTAGGAGGGTGCTGACTTTTCCATCCCGTCGTTTCTACGTTTCCTGGTAAAATGCATGGGAAAATCCCATAGGGTTAGGGTTAGGTCCCCAGTTAGGGTTAGGGTTAGGGTTAGGGTTAGGTCCCCATGAACTCAGACAGAAAAATGGACACCGCCAATGGATTTGCGGCTCATCGGAATGGTTAGGAGGCTGCTGACTTTTCCATCCCGTCGTTTCTACGTTTCCTGGTAAAATGCATGGGAAAATCCCATAGGGTTAGGGTTAGGTCCCCAATTAGGGTTAGGGTTAGGTCCCCATGAACTCAGACAGAAAAATGGACACCGCCAATGGATTCGCGGCTCATCGGAATGGTTAGGAGGGTGCTGACTTTTCCATCCCGTCGTTTCTACGTTTCCTGGTAAAATGCATGGGAAAATCCCATAGGGTTAGGGTTAGGTCCCCAGTTAGGGTTAGGGTTAGGTCCCCATGAACTCAGACAGAAAAATGGACACCCCCAATGGATTCGCGGCTCATCGGAATGGTTAGGAGGCTGCTGACCTTTCCATCCCGTCGTTTCTACGTTTCCTGGTAAAATGCATGGGAAAATCCCATAGGGTTAGGGTTAGGTCCCCAGTTAGGGTTAGGGTTAGGGTTAGGTCCCCATGAACTCAGACAGAAAAATGGACACCGCCAATGGATTCGTGGCTCATTGGAATGGTTAGGAGGCTGCTGACTTTTCCATCCCGTCGTTTCTACGTTTCCTGGTAAAATGCATGGGAAAATCCCATAGGGTTAGGGTTAGGTCCCCAGTTAGGGTTAGGGTTAGGGTTAGGTCCCCATGAACTCAGACAGAAAAATGGACACCGCCAATGGATTCGCGGCTCATCGGAATGGTTAGGAGGCTGCTGACTTTTCCATCCCGTCGTTTCTACGTTTCCTGGTAAAATGCATGGGAAAATCCCATAGGGTTAGGGTTAGGTCCCCAGTTAGGGTTAGGGTTAGGTCCCCATGAACTCAGACAGAAAAATGGACACCGCCAATGGATTCGCGGCTCATTGGAATGGTTAGGAGGCTGCTGACTTTTCCATCCCGTCGTTTCTACGTTTCCTGGTAAAATGCATGGGAAAATCCCATAGGGTTAGGGTTAGGTCCCCAGTTAGGGTTAGGGTTAGGGTTAGGTCCCCATGAACTCAGACAGAAAAATGGACACCGCCAATGGATTCGCGGCTCATCGGAATGGTTAGGAGGGTGCTGACTTTTCCATCCCGTCGTTTCTACGTTTCCTGGTAAAATGCATGGGAAAATCCCATAGGGTTAGGGTTAGGTCCCCAGTTAGGGTTAGGGTTAGGGTTAGGTCCCCATGAACTCAGACAGAAAAATGGACACCGCCAATGGATTCGCGGCTCATCGGACTGGTTAGGAGGCTGCTGACTTTTCCATCCCGTCGTTTCTACGTTTCCTGGTAAAATGCATGGGAAAATCCCATAGGGTTAGGGTTAGGTCCCCAGTTAGGGTTAGGGTTAGGTCCCCATGAACTCAGACAGAAAAATGGACACCGCCAATGGATTCGCGGCTCATCGGAATGGTTAGGAGGGTGCTGACTTTTCCATCCCGTCGTTTCTACGTTTCCTGGTAAAATGCATGGGAAAATCCCATAGGGTTAGGGTTAGGTCCCCAGTTAGGGTTAGGGTTAGGGTTAGGTCCCCATGAACTCAGACAGAAAAATGGACACCGCCAATGGATTCGCGGCTCATCGGAATGGTTAGGAGGCTGCTGACTTTTCCATCCCGTCGTTTCTACGTTTCCTGGTAAAATGCATGGGAAATTCCCATAGGGTTAGGGTTAGGTCCCCAGTTAGGGTTAGGGTTAGGGTTAGGGTTAGGTCCCCATGAACTCAGACAGAAAAATGGACACCGCCAATGGATTCGCGGCTCATCGGAATGGTTAGGAGGGTGCTGACTTTTCCATCCCGTCGTTTCTACGTTTCCTGGTAAAATGCATGGGAAAATCCCATAGGGTTAGGGTTAGGTCCCCAGTTAGGGTTAGGGTTAGGGTTAGGTCCCCATGAACTCAGACAGAAAAATGGACACCGCCAATGGATTCGCGGCTCATCGGAATGGTTAGGAGGCTGCTGACTTTTCCATCCCGTCGTTTCTACGTTTCCTGGTAAAATGCATGGGAAAATCCCATAGGGTTAGGGTTAGGTCCCCAGTTAGGGTTAGGGTTAGGTCCCCATGAACTCAGACAGAAAAATGGACACCGCCAATGGATTCGCGGCTCATCGGAATGGTTAGGAGGCTGCTGACTTTTCCATCCCGTCGTTTCTACGTTTCCTGGTAAAATGCATGGGAAAATCCCATAGGGTTAGGGTTAGGTCCCCAGTTAGGGTTAGGGTTAGGTCCCCATGAACTCAGACAGAAAAATGGACACCGCCAATGGATTCGCGGCTCATCGGACTGGTTAGGAGGCTGCTGACTTTTCCATCCCGTCGTTTCTAGGTTTCCTGGTAAAATGCATGGGAAAATCCCATAGGGTTAGGGTTAGGTCCCCAGTTAGGGTTAGGGTTAGGTCCCCATGAACTCAGACAGAAAAATGGACACCACCAATGGATTCGCGGCTCATCGGAATGGTTAGGAGGGTGCTGACTTTTCCATCCCGTCGTTTCTACGTTTCCTGGTAAAATGCATGGGAAAATCCCATAGGGTTAGGGTTAGGTCCCCGGTTAGGGTTAGGGTTAGGTCCCCATGAACTCAGACAGAAAAATGGACACCGCCAATGGATTCGCGGCTCATCAGAATGGTTAGGAGGCTGCTGACTTTTCCATCCCGTCGTTTCTACGTTTCCTGGTAAAATGCATGGGAAAATCCCATAGGGTTAGGGTTAGGTCCCCAGTTAGGGTTAGGGTTAGGGTTAGGGTTAGGTCCCCATGAACTCAGACAGAAAAATGGACACCGCCAATGGATTCGCGGCTCATCGGAATGGTTAGGAGGGTGCTGACTTTTCCATCCCGTCGTTTCTACGTTTCCTGGTAAAATGCATGGGAAAATCCCATAGGGTTAGGGTTAGGTCCCCAGTTAGGGTTAGGGTTAGGTCCCCATGAACTCAGACAGAAAAATGGACACCGCCAATGGATTCGCGGCTCATCGGAATGGTTAGGAGGCTGCTGACTTTTCCATCCCGTCGTTTCTACGTTTCCTGGTAAAATGCATGGGAAAATCCCATAGGGTTAGGGTTAGGTCCCCAGTTAGGGTTAGGGTTAGGGTTAGGGTTAGGTCCCCATGAACTCAGACAGAAAAATGGACACCGCCAATGGATTCGCGGCTCATTGGAATGGTTAGGAGGGTGCTGACTTTTCCATCCCGTCGTTTCTACGTTTCCTGGTAAAATGCATGGGAAAATCCCATAGGGTTAGAGTTAGGTCCCCAGTTAGGGTTAGGGTTAGGGTTAGGTCCCCATGAACTCAGACAGAAAAATGGACACCGCCAATGGATTCGCGGCTCATCGGAATGGTTAGGAGGGTGCTGACTTTTCCATCCCGTCGTTTCTACGTTTCCTGGTAAAATGCATGGGAAAATCCCATAGGGTTAGGGTTAGGTCCCCAGTTAGGGTTAGGGTTAGGTCCCCATGAACTCAGACAGAAAAATGGACACCGCCAATGGATTCGCGGCTCATCGGAATGGTTAGGAGGCTGCTGACTTTTCCATCCCGTCGTTTCTACGTTTCCTGGTAAAATGCATGGGAAAATCCCATAGGGTTAGGGTTAGGTCCCCAGTTAGGGTTAGGGTTAGGGTTAGGGTTAGGTCCCCATGAACTCAGACAGAAAAATGGACACCACCAATGGATTCGCGGCTCATCGGAATGGTTAGGAGGGTGCTGACTTTTCCATCCCGTCGTTTCTACGTTTCCTGGTAAAATGCATGGGAAAATCCCATAGGGTTAGGGTTAGGTCCCCAGTTAGGGTTAGGGTTAGGGTTAGGTCCCCATGAACTCAGACAGAAAAATGGACACCGCCAATGGATTCGCGGCTCATCGGAATGGTTAGGAGGCTGCTGACTTTTCCATCCCGTCGTTTCTACGTTTCCTGGTAAAATGCATGGGAAAATCCCATAGGGTTAGGGTTAGGTCCCCAGTTAGGGTTAGGGTTAGGGTTAGGTCCCCATGAACTCAGACAGAAAAATGGACACCGCCAATCGATTCGCGGCTCATCGGAATGGTTAGGAGGCTGCTGACTTTTCCATCCCGTCGTTTCTACGTTTCCTGGTAAAATGCATGCGAAAATCCCATAGGGTTAGGGTTAGGTCCCCAGTTAGGGTTAGGGTTAGGGTTAGGGTTAGGTCCCCATGAACTCAGACAGAAAAATGGACACCGCCAATGGATTCGCGGCTCATCGGAATGGTTAGGAGGCTGCTGACTTTTCCATCCCGTCGTTTCTACGTTTCCTGGTAAAATGCATGGGAAAATCCCATAGGGTTAGGGTTAGGTCCCCAGTTAGGGTTAGGGTTAGGGTTAGGTCCCCATGAACTCAGACAGAAAAATGGACACCGCCAATGGATTCGCGGCTCATCGGAATGGTTAGGAGGGTGCTGACTTTTCCATCCCGTCGTTTCTACGTTTCCTGGTAAAATGCATGGGAAAATCCCATAGGGTTAGGGTTAGGTCCCCAGTTAGGGTTAGGGTTAGGGTTAGGGTTAGGTCCCCATGAACTCAGACAGAAAAATGGACACCACCAATGGATTCGCGGCTCATCGGAATGGTTAGGAGGGTGCTGACTTTTCCATCCCGTCGTTTCTACGTTTCCTGGTAAAATGCATGGGAAAATCCCATAGGGTTAGGGTTAGGTCCCCAGTTAGGGTTAGGGTTAGGGTTAGGTCCCCATGAACTCAGACAGAAAAATGGACACCGCCAATGGATTCGCGGCTCATCGGAATGGTTAGGAGGCTGCTGACTTTTCCATCCCGTCGTTTCTACGTTTCCTGGTAAAATGCATGGGAAAATCCCATAAGGTTAGGGTTAGGTCCCCAGTTAGGGTTAGGGTTAGGGTTAGGTCCCCATGAACTCAGACAGAAAAATGGACACCGCCAATGGATTCGCGGCTCATCGGAATGGTTAGGAGGCTGCTGACTTTTCCATCCCGTCGTTTCTACGTTTCCTGGTAAAATGCATGGGAAAATCCCATAGGGTTAGGGTTAGGTCCCCAGTTAGGGTTAGGGTTAGGGTTAGGGTTAGGTCCCCATGAACTCAGACAGAAAAATGGACACCGCCAATGGATTCGCGGCTCATCAGAATGGTTAGGAGGCTGCTGACTTTTCCATCCCGTCGTTTCTACGTTTCCTGGTAAAATGCATGGGAAAATCCCATAGGGTTAGGGTTAGGTCCCCAGTTAGGGTTAGGGTTAGGGTTAGGTCCCCATGAACTCAGACAGAAAAATGGACACCGCCAATGGATTCGCGGCTCATCGGAATGGTTAGGAGGGTGCTGACTTTTCCATCCCGTCGTTTCTACGTTTCCTGGTAAAATGCATGGGAAAATCCCATAGGGTTAGGGTTAGGTCCCCAGTTAGGGTTAGGGTTAGGGTTAGGTCCCCATGAACTCAGACAGAAAAATGGACACCGCCAATGGATTCGCGGCTCATCGGAATGGTTAGGAGGGTGCTGACTTTTCCATCCCGTCGTTTCTACGTTTCCTGGTAAAATGCATGGGAAAATCCCATAGGGTTAGGGTTAGGTCCCCAGTTAGGGTTAGGGTTAGGGTTAGGTCCCCATGAACTCAGACAGAAAAATGGACACCGCCAATGGATTTGCGGCTCATCGGAATGGTTAGGAGGCTGCTGACTTTTCCATCCCGTCGTTTCTACGTTTCCTGGTAAAATGCATGGGAAAATCCCATAGGGTTAGGGTTAGGTCCCCAGTTAGGGTTAGGGTTAGGTCCCCATGAACTCAGACAGAAAAATGGACACCGCCAATGGATTCGCGGCTCATCGGAATGGTTAGGAGGGTGCTGACTTTTCCATCCCGTCGTTTCTACGTTTCCTGGTAAAATGCATGGGAAAATCCCATAGGGTTAGGGTTAGGTCCCCAGTTAGGGTTAGGGTTAGGTCCCCATGAACTCAGACAGAAAAATGGACACCCCCAATGGATTCGCGGCTCATCGGAATGGTTAGGAGGCTGCTGACCTTTCCATCCCGTCGTTTCTACGTTTCCTGGTAAAATGCATGGGAAAATCCCATAGGGTTAGGGTTAGGTCCCCAGTTAGGGTTAGGGTTAGGTCCCCATGAACTCAGACAGAAAAATGGACACCGCCAATGGATTCGCGGCTCATCGGAATGGTTAGGAGGCTGCTGACTTTTCCATCCCGTCGTTTCTACGTTTCCTGGTAAAATGCATGGGAAATTCCCATAGGGTTAGGGTTAGGTCCCCAGTTAGGGTTAGGGTTAGGGTTAGGGTTAGGTCCCCATGAACTCAGACAGAAAAATGGACACCGCCAATGGATTCGCGGCTCATCGGAATGGTTAGGAGGCTGCTGACTTTTCCATCCCGTCGTTTCTACGTTTCCTGGTAAAATGCATGGGAAAATCCCATAGGGTTAGGGTTAGGTCCCCAGTTAGGGTTAGGGTTAGGGTTAGGTCCCCATGAACTCAGACAGAAAAATGGACACCGCCAATGGATTCGCGGCTCATCGGAATGGTTAGGAGGCTGCTGACTTTTCCATCCCGTCGTTTCTACGTTTCCTGGTAAAATGCATGGGAAAATCCCATAGGGTTAGGGTTAGGTCCCCAGTTAGGGTTAGGGTTAGGTCCCCATGAACTCAGACAGAAAAATGGACACCGCCAATGGATTCGCGGCTCATCGGAATGGTTAGGAGGCTGCTGACTTTTCCATCCCGTCGTTTCTATGTTTCCTGGTAAAATGCATGGGAAAATCCCATAGGGTTAGGGTTAGGTCCCCAGTTAGGGTTAGGGTTAGGTCCCCATGAACTCAGACAGAAAAATGGACACCGCCAATGGATTCGCGGCTCATCGGAATGGTTAGGAGGCTGCTGACTTTTCCATCCCGTCGTTTCTACGTTTCCTGGTAAAATGCATGGGAAAATCCCATAGGGTTAGGGTTAGGTCCCCAGTTAGGGTTAGGGTTAGGTCCCCATGAACTCAGACAGAAAAATGGACACCGCCAATGGATTCGCGGCTCATCGGACTGGTTAGGAGGCTGCTGACTTTTCCATCCCGTCGTTTCTAGGTTTCCTGGTAAAATGCATGGGAAAATCCCATAGGGTTAGGGTTAGGTCCCCAGTTAGGGTTAGGGTTAGGTCCCCATGAACTCAGACAGAAAAATGGACACCACCAATGGATTCGCGGCTCATCGGAATGGTTAGGAGGGTGCTGACTTTTCCATCCCGTCGTTTCTACGTTTCCTGGTAAAATGCATGGGAAAATCCCATAGGGTTAGGGTTAGGTCCCCGGTTAGGGTTAGGGTTAGGTCCCCATGAACTCAGACAGAAAAATGGACACCGCCAATGGATTCGCGGCTCATCGGAATGGTTAGGAGGCTGCTGACTTTTCCATCCCGTCGTTTCTACGTTTCCTGGTAAAATGCATGGGAAAATCCCATAGGGTTAGGGTTAGGTCCCCAGTTAGGGTTAGGGTTAGGGTTAGGGTTAGGTCCCCATGAACTCAGACAGAAAAATGGACACCGCCAATGGATTCGCGGCTCATCGGAATGGTTAGGAGGGTGCTGACTTTTCCATCCCGTCGTTTCTACGTTTCCTGGTAAAATGCATGGGAAAATCCCATAGGGTTAGGGTTAGGTCCCCAGTTAGGGTTAGGGTTAGGTCCCCATGAACTCAGACAGAAAAATGGACACCGCCAATGGATTCGCGGCTCATCGGAATGGTTAGGAGGCTGCTGACTTTTCCATCCCGTCGTTTCTACGTTTCCTGGTAAAATGCATGGGAAAATCCCATAGGGTTAGGGTTAGGTCCCCAGTTAGGGTTAGGGTTAGGGTTAGGGTTAGGTCCCCATGAACTCAGACAGAAAAATGGACACCGCCAATGGATTCGCGGCTCATTGGAATGGTTAGGAGGGTGCTGACTTTTCCATCCCGTCGTTTCTACGTTTCCTGGTAAAATGCATGGGAAAATCCCATAGGGTTAGGGTTAGGTCCCCAGTTAGGGTTAGGGTTAGGGTTAGGTCCCCATGAACTCAGACAGAAAAATGGACACCGCCAATGGATTCGCGGCTCATCGGAATGGTTAGGAGGCTGCTGACTTTTCCATCCCGTCGTTTCTACGTTTCCTGGTAAAATGCATGGGAAAATCCCATAGGGTTAGGGTTAGGTCCCCAGTTAGGGTTAGGGTTAGGGTTAGGTCCCCATGAACTCAGACAGAAAAATGGACACCGCCAATGGATTCGCGGCTCATCGGAATGGTTAGGAGGCTGCTGACTTTTCCATCCTGTCGTTTCTACGTTTCCTGGTAAAATGCATGGGAAAATCCCATAGGGTTAGGGTTAGGTCCCCAGTTAGGGTTAGGGTTAGGGTTAGGGTTAGGTCCCCATGAACTCAGACAGAAAAATGGACACCGCCAATGGATTCGCGGCTCATCGGAATGGTTAGGAGGCTGCTGACTTTTCCATCCCGTCGTTTCTACGTTTCCTGGTAAAATGCATGGGAAAATCCCATAGGGTTAGGGTTAGGTCCCCAGTTAGGGTTAGGGTTAGGTCCCCATGAACTCAGACAGAAAAATGGACACCGCCAATGGATTCGCGGCTCATCGGAATGGTTAGGAGGCTGCTGACTTTTCCATCCCGTCGTTTCTACGTTTCCTGGTAAAATGCATGGGAAAATCCCATAGGGTTAGGGTTAGGTCCCCAGTTAGGGTTAGGGTTAGGGTTAGGTCCCCATGAACTCAGACAGAAAAATGGACACCGGCAATCGATTCGCGGCTCATCGGAATGGTTAGGAGGCTGCTGACTTTTCCATCCCGTCGTTTCTACGTTTCCTGGTAAAATGCATGGGAAAATCCCATAGGGTTAGGGTTAGGTCCCCAGTTAGGGTTAGGGTTAGGGTTAGGTCCCCATGAACTCAGACAGAAAAATGGACACCGCCAATGGATTCGCGGCTCATTGGAATGGTTAGGAGCCTGCTGACTTTTCCATCCCGTCGTTTCTACGTTTCCTGGTAAAATGCATGGGAAAATCCCATAGGGTTAGGGTTAGGTCCCCAGTTAGGGTTAGGGTTAGGGTTAGGGTTAGGTCCCCATGAACTCAGACAGAAAAATGGACACCGCCAATGGATTCGCGGCTCATCGGAATGGTTAGGAGGGTGCTGACTTTTCCATCCCGTCGTTTCTACGTTTCCTGGTAAAATGCATGGGAAAATCCCATAGGGTTAGGGTTAGGTCCCCAGTTAGGGTTAGGGTTAGGGTTAGGTCCCCATGAACTCAGACAGAAAAATGGACACCGCCAATGGATTCGCGGCTCATCGGACTGGTTAGGAGGCTGCTGACTTTTCCATCCCGTCGTTTCTACGTTTCCTGGTAAAATGCATGGGAAAATCCCATAGGGTTAGGGTTAGGTCCCCAGTTAGGGTTAGGGTTAGGTCCCCATGAACTCAGACAGAAAAATGGACACCGCCAATGGATTTGCGGCTCATCGGAATGGTTAGGAGGCTGCTGACTTTTCCATCCCGTCGTTTCTACGTTTCCTGGTAAAATGCATGGGAAAATCCCATAGGGTTAGGGTTAGGTCCCCAGTTAGGGTTAGGGTTAGGGTTAGGTCCCCATGAACTCAGACAGAAAAATGGACACCGCCAATGGATTCGCGGCTCATCGGAATGGTTAGGAGGCTGCTGACTTTTCCATCCCGTCGTTTCTACGTTTCCTGGTAAAATGCATGGGAAATTCCCATAGGGTTAGGGTTAGGTCCCCAGTTAGGGTTAGGGTTAGGGTTAGGGTTAGGTCCCCATGAACTCAGACAGAAAAATGGACACCGCCAATGGATTCGCGGCTCATCGGAATGGTTAGGAGGGTGCTGACTTTTCCATCCCGTCGTTTCTACGTTTCCTGGTAAAATGCATGGGAAAATCCCATAGGGTTAGGGTTAGGTCCCCAGTTAGGGTTAGGGTTAGGGTTAGGTCCCCATGAACTCAGACAGAAAAATGGACACCGCCAATGGATTCGCGGCTCATCGGAATGGTTAGGAGGCTGCTGACTTTTCCATCCCGTCGTTTCTACGTTTCCTGGTAAAATGCATGGGAAATTCCCATAGGGTTAGGGTTAGGTCCCCAGTTAGGGTTAGGGTTAGGGTTAGGGTTAGGTCCCCATGAACTCAGACAGAAAAATGGACACCGCCAATGGATTCGCGGCTCATCGGAATGGTTAGGAGGGTGCTGACTTTTCCATCCCGTCGTTTCTACGTTTCCTGGTAAAATGCATGGGAAAATCCCATAGGGTTAGGGTTAGGTCCCCAGTTAGGGTTAGGGTTAGGGTTAGGTCCCCATGAACTCAGACAGAAAAATGGACACCGCCAATGGATTCGCGGCTCATCGGAATGGTTAGGAGGCTGCTGACTTTTCCATCCCGTCGTTTCTACGTTTCCTGGTAAAATGCATGGGAAAATCCCATAGGGTTAGGGTTAGGTCCCCAGTTAGGGTTAGGGTTAGGTCCCCATGAACTCAGACAGAAAAATGGACACCGCCAATGGATTCGCGGCTCATCGGAATGGTTAGGAGGCTGCTGACTTTTCCATCCCGTCGTTTCTACGTTTCCTGGTAAAATGCATGGGAAAATCCCATAGGGTTAGGGTTAGGTCCCCAGTTAGGGTTAGGGTTAGGTCCCCATGAACTCAGACAGAAAAATGGACACCGCCAATGGATTCGCGGCTCATCGGAATGGTTAGGAGGCTGCTGACTTTTCCATCCCGTCGTTTCTACGTTTCCTGGTAAAATGCATGGGAAAATCCCATAGAGTTGGGGTTAGGTCCCCAGTTAGGGTTAGGGTTAGGTCCCCATGAACTCAGACAGAAAAATGGACACCGCCAATGGATTCGCGGCTCATCGGACTGGTTAGGAGGCTGCTGACTTTTCCATCCCGTCGTTTCTACGTTTCCTGGTAAAATGCATGGGAAAATCCCATAGGGTTAGGGTTAGGTCCCCGGTTAGGGTTAGGGTTAGGTCCCCATGAACTCAGACAGAAAAATGGACACCGCCAATGGATTCGCGGCTCATCGGAATGGTTAGGAGGCTGCTGACTTTTCCATCCCGTCGTTTCTACGTTTCCTGGTAAAATGCATGGGAAAATCCCATAGGGTTAGGGTTAGGTCCCCAGTTAGGGTTAGGGTTAGGGTTAGGGTTAGGTCCCCATGAACTCAGACAGAAAAATGGACACCGCCAATGGATTCGCGGCTCATTGGAATGGTTAGGAGGGTGCTGACTTTTCCATCCCGTCGTTTCTACGTTTCCTGGTAAAATGCATGGGAAAATCCCATAGGGTTAGGGTTAGGTCCCCAGTTAGGGTTTAGGGTTAGGGTTAGGTCCCCATGAACTCAGACAGAAAAATGGACACCGCCAATGGATTCGCGGCTCATCGGAATGGTTAGGAGGCTGCTGACTTTTCCATCCCGTCGTTTCTACGTTTCCTGGTAAAATGCATGGGAAAATCCCATAGGGTTAGGGTTAGGTCCCCAGTTAGGGTTAGGGTTAGGGTTAGGTCCCCATGAACTCAGACAGAAAAATGGACACCGCCAATGGATTCGCGGCTCATCGGAATGGTTAGGAGGCTGCTGACTTTTCCATCCTGTCGTTTCTACGTTTCCTGGTAAAATGCATGGGAAAATCCCATAGGGTTAGGGTTAGGTCCCCAGTTAGGGTTAGGGTTAGGGTTAGGGTTAGGTCCCCATGAACTCAGACAGAAAAATGGACACCGCCAATGGATTCGCGGCTCATCGGAATGGTTAGGAGGCTGCTGACTTTTCCATCCCATCGTTTCTACGTTTCCTGGTAAAATGCATGGGAAAATCCCATAGGGTTAGGGTTAGGTCCCCAGTTAGGGTTAGGGTTAGGTCCCCATGAACTCAGACAGAAAAATGGACACCGCCAATGGATTCGCGGCTCATCGGAATGGTTAGGAGGCTGCTGACTTTTCCATCCCGTCGTTTCTACGTTTCCTGGTAAAATGCATGGGAAAATCCCATAGGGTTAGGGTTAGGTCCCCAGTTAGGGTTAGGGTTAGGTCCCCATGAACTCAGACAGAAAAATGGACACCGCCAATCGATTCGCGGCTCATCGGAATGGTTAGGAGGCTGCTGACTTTTCCATCCCGTCGTTTCTACGTTTCCTGGTAAAATGCATGGGAAAATCCCATAGGGTTAGGGTTAGGTCCCCAGTTAGGGTTAGGGTTAGGGTTAGGTCCCCATGAACTCAGACAGAAAAATGGACACCGCCAATGGATTCGCGGCTCATTGGAATGGTTAGGAGGGTGCTGACTTTTCCATCCCGTCGTTTCTACGTTTCCTGGTAAAATGCATGGGAAAATCCCATAGGGTTAGGGTTAGGTCCCCAGTTAGGGTTAGGGTTAGGTCCCCATGAACTCAGACAGAAAAATGGACACCGCCAATGGATTCGCGGCTCATCGGAATGGTTTGGAGGCTGCTGACTTTTTCATCCCGTCGTTTCTACGTTTCCTGGTAAAATGCATGGGAAAATCCCATAGGGTTAGGGTTAGGTCCCCAGTTAGGGTTAGGGTTAGGGTTAGGTCCCCATGAACTCAGACAGAAAAATGGACACCGCCAATGGATTCGCGGCTCATCGGAATGGTTAGGAGGCTGCTGACTTTTCCATCCCGTCGTTTCTACGTTTCCTGGTAAAATGCATGGGAAAATCCCATAGGGTTAGGGTTAGGTCCCCAGTTAGGGTTAGGGTTAGGGTTAGGTCCCCATGAACTCAGACAGAAAAATGGACACCGCCAATGGATTCGCGGCTCATCGGAATGGTTAGGAGGCTGCTGACTTTTCCATCCCGTCGTTTCTACGTTTCCTGGTAAAATGCATGGGAAAATCCCATAGGGTTAGGGTTAGGTCCCCAGTTAGGGTTAGGGTTAGGGTTAGGGTTAGGTCCCCTTGAACTCAGGCAGAAAAATGGACACCGCCAATGGATTTGCGGCTCATCGGAATGGTTAGGAGGGTGCTGACTTTTCCATCCCGTCGTTTCTACGTTTCCTGGTAAAATGCATGGGAAAATCCCATAGGGTTAGGGTTAGGTCCCCAGTTAGGGTTAGGGTTAGGTCCCCATGAACTCAGACAGAAAAATGGACACCGCCAATGGATTCGCGGCTCATCGGAATGGTTAGGAGGCTGCTGACTTTTCCATCCCGTCGTTTCTACGTTTCCTGGTAAAATGCATGGGAAAATCCCATAGGGTTAAGGTTAGGTCCCCAGTTAGGGTTAGGGTTAGGTCCCCATGAACTCAGACAGAAAAATGGACACCGCCAATGGATTCGCGGCTCATTGGAATGGTTAGGAGGCTGCTGACTTTTCCATCCCGTCGTTTCTACGTTTCCTGGTAAAATGCATGGGAAAATCCCATAGGGTTAGGGTTAGGTCCCCAGTTAGGGTTAGGGTTAGGGTTAGGTCCCCATGAACTCAGACAGAAAAATGGACACCGCCAATGGATTCGCGGCTCATCGGAATGGTTAGGAGGCTGCTGACTTTTCCATCCCGTCGTTTCTACGTTTCCTGGTAAAATGCATGGGAAAATCCCATAGGGTTAGGGTTAGGTCCCCAGTTAGGGTTAGGGTTAGGGTTAGGTCCCCATGAACTCAGACAGAAAAATGGACACCGCCAATGGATTCGCGGCTCATCGGAATGATTAGGAGGGTGCTGACTTTTCCATCCCGTCGTTTCTACGTTTCCTGGTAAAATGCATGGGAAAATCCCATAGGGTTAGGGTTAGGTCCCCAGTTAGTGTTAGGGTTAGGTCCCCATGAACTCAGACAGAAAAATGGACACCGCCAATGGATTTGCAGTTCATCAGTTTGCTTGGGGGAGGGGGGGGGCGGAATGCTGACTTTCCCACCTCTCTTTTCTATAGGGGTTAGTAGATGCTTTTCTCACTATTCTGTGACACAAAATTGATTGGTTTTCTTTTTATCCACTGTGGGCTTCAAATCCGAGAAGTGCCAGCCCACCAGTAGTTCAGTCATCATGAAGTTGCTAAGGTTAGGAAACTCTGGGCTGCAATGAGGAAGGGAGTATGATAGGCTACCCTTTGAGGTGTCCCCATCCCCATACTTTTGACCTACTTGGAAGACTCCCCCCCATTCCGATTTTGAAAACGTATTGTTCCTTTCTTTCCAGAGATGGCGGTAGAAATTGATTGACGATAATGGAGGTCAAAGCGTTGGACGCCTCTCGAGGCCAAAGTTGTCAAGCCAACAACCCCTTGAGATCTTCCTCCAGCAGAGACCATAGAAGAGGCGAGAGTGAATTGCCTTGAATAGCCTACTACCCAACGCTCCAGATGCTTTCTTACAGATACTTGCCTTCTCCACAGACCTGACCCTCCTACCGTTGATTGCAAAAGAGGCTGGAACTCAAATGTACTCCTTACCATCTGTAACCTTGTCCCAACCTTGACATAGCCAGGCTGCCCCAATGCGAACCTTTGGTTGAAAAGAACTTTGACTAAAAGAGGCTGCCTGCCAGAAAGTCAGGCGGAAACTGAGGTTCCCGCTCAAAGATACAAAGCCAAACCTACAATTCGCCATCCTTCCCCCCTCCCCTCAAAGCCCTATTCATTATTGACCAATCCTGCATTGCCACAATGTTTTGAGAAACGCTGGGATGCTGGAATTTCACACCCAGGAGAAGCGGCCTTGATGATGCCAGGTCCCGCTGACTCAAACTGCTCTGCTCTTCTTCGCCCGTCATTCCCGTCTCCTCCAATTCCCACCATTGTTATATACAGGTGTATATTGCCCAGTTGCTTCCTTCTTCCTTTCCCTTCCCTTCCCTTTTTTTTATGGCAGGACGACAGCGAGGCGCCAAGGCGAAGATGGAGGATCTGACAGTGTGCCTAAACACTTTTTTTTAATACTGGGAACTTCCAAAAACTGTGGCCATCGGAGCTGGCACAAGGGAAATCCATGCTTGACCTGAGGGCGCAAATCTCCTTTTATAGTCATCAGTAAAACATTAGGCATAGGGCTCTTTTGAAAAATACCCAATAACTTAGAACAATAATAGCAGAAGTGCCTTTGACCAGCGCTGGATATCGCTTTTCAGCAAGAGACACTTGTGATGCACAACCCCCCCCCAAACCCCCCCCCCACCAGGGAACGAACTGTTTTCTTTCTGCAAACTTTGTTTAAAAAATAATAATAATGAAAACATCAACAACAACCAACTGAGATTTTTTTTTAAAAAAACTCACTTTGGTAGACTTTGCAGATGTGTTCATGTTTACCCTTGAAACCAATCCCACTTAATGGAGCAGGGCTTAATTTTTAAGTGTGCCCACCATTAAAGCCGAAATACTTGGTCAGAGGTCTCTGGTTTTCTTCCCGAGCTTCGAAAATGTCAATCTTGGATGCTGAGCGCGGAGAACGCCGCAGAATCGGCTCCTTGTTTCTTTCCGCTGTGTATCTGGAGCAGTGGTGGGTTTCAAATTTTTTAGAACCTACTCTGTAGGTGTGGCCTATTTTGTGGGTGTGGCTTGGCAGTCGTGACAGGATGGGAGTGGCCACTTTTAAAATGTGGTGAAACTCATTTAACAACGCTCTTGCTTAGCAACCAAAATTTTGGACTCAATTGTGATGATAAATTCTTTCTTTCTTTCTTTCTTTCTTTCTTTCTTTCTTTCTTTCTTTCTTTCTTTCTTTCTTTCTTTCTTTCTTTCTTTCTTTCTTTCTTTCTTTCTTCCCTTTCTTCCTTCCTTTCCTTTCCTTCCCGTTGGGTCACTGGCAGCGGCGGGCCAGATTTACTTCCAGGTACGCCAGTGGAACCCCCTCTCACCGGTTCTCTAAATTTCACCAACCAGCTCTCGCGAGTAGGTGCGAGCCTGCAGAAACCCACCACTGATCCGGAGGAAGAGGAATAGGGAATTCCAATCAGGTCCGGCAGTTGCTTTGACATGGTAGGGGGCAAATGTGGGAACCACCAGGAAAACAGGTCAAGGAAAGACAAAATTCAATTAGAATGGGAGACTACGGGAGCATGCATAGAAGGAGGGTGAAAATCTTGCAGGCTCTCTACTTCCTTCGTATTAGAATTCCTAAGACCATCAACTAGAGCAGTGTTGGTGAAAGTGAGTGCTGAAAAATAAAAATAATAATAATAATAATAATAATAATAATAATAATAATAATAATAATAATACAGCAAAAATCACTGGGAACATCAGGTTGAGAAAGTTTTAGAGAAGTCAAGATCTTGTGGGAATTCAGAATTCAGACTGACAGGCACTTGTCCTACAACACACCTGACATAACAATCATTGAAAAGAAAAAAGTAGGGTTCGTGGACATTGCAATACCTGGTGATGCACGAATTGAAAATAAGCAGCAAGGAAAAAAATCACAAAATACCGGGACTTGCAAATTGAAGTTGAGCGACTGTGGAAGAGAAAATCGTGTGTTGTCCCGATTGTGATTGGAGCCCTTGGAGCAAGACCTAGGGGGCTTCCTCGCTATGTGGAGGTTCTAGGTTTGCCGGACTTGAGCATTCTGACTCTACAAAGGGCCACCCCGCTTGGAACAGCTTCTATCCTCCGACGTTACCTTGACAGTTCCTGGGTCCTTGGTTAGGACTCGAGCTGTTGAGCTGCCCACCAGTCCCAAAGGCTGTGAATCTCACCAAAGATGAACCACAGAATAATAATAATCTTTATTGTCATTGTACTGGTTTACAACAAAATTGGTTAGCGTATACACACACGAGGGAGGCCTGGAAACTGGAAGAGCAGTTCCCAAGCATGCATGCGCACATGGGAAGCTGCGATTTCGGTTTCTGGCATGCACATGCATGCTGGTTACCTGGTCTTCCAGTTTCTGGCGCACTTACACATATAAAGACCAGCTGGCTGGTGTGCGTGTGCACCAAGGAGTTGCTCTTCGAGTTTCCTGCACCCCAGCATGCGCAAAGACTAGCTGGCCAGCGTGCATGTTTGCGCCAGAACTCGGAAGAGCAACAGGTGACAGCTGGCGTGCCCGGAGAGGTTACTCTGTGGGCCACTTCCGGCATGTGCGCCATAAGTTGGCCATCCTGGAACTAGAGCCTGGTGGAGAAGCTACAGATTTTGGAATGAATGTTTTCAGGGTGCGTGAATTTCATCTCGAGTTCTAGAGGTCACCAAGTAGAACTATTGCTATGAATGTTAATAGAGCCAGGAAATGGGGACTTTAACAAACAGAAGATAGAGGATGGATGAGAAGAGGATTAAATCCCCTGATTGGCTGAGCTCTTCTACTCTACTCTACTCTACTCTACTCTACTCTACTCTACTCTACTCTACTCTACTCTACTCTACTCTACTCTACTCTACTCTACTCTACTCTTCTATATTCCCTTCCCTTCTCTTCTCTTCTCTACCCTACCCTACCCTTCTATATTCCATTCCATTCTATATGTCTTCTACTCTACTCTACTCTACTCTACTCTACTCTACTCTACTCTACTCTACTTTTCTATATTCTATATTCCCTTCCCTTCCCTTCTCTACCCTACCCTACCCTATCCTTCTATATTCCATTCCATTCTATATGTACTCTACTCTACTCTACTCTACTCTACTCTACTCTACTCTACTCTACTCTACTCTACTCTACTCTACTCTTCTATATTCTATATTCCCTTCCCTTCCCTTCTCTACCCTACCCTACCCTACCCTACCCTACCCTATCCTTCTATATTCCATTCCATTCTATATGTCCTCTACTCTACTCTACTCTACTCTACTCTACTCTACTCTACTCTACTCTACTCTACTCTTCTGTGTTCTATATTCCCTTCCCTTCTCTTCTCTTCTCTACCCTACCCTATCCTTCTATATTCCATTCCATTCTATATGTCTTCTACTCTACTCTACTCTACTCTACTCTACTCTACTCTACTCTACTCTACTCTACTCTACTCTACTCTATTCTATATTCCCTTCCCTTCTCTTCTCTACCCTACCCTACCCTACCCTTCTATATTCCATTCCATTCTATATGTCTTCTACTCTACTCTACTCTACTCTACTCTACTCTACTCTACTCTACTCTACTCTTCTATATTCTATATTCCCTTCCCTTCTCTTCTCTACCCTACCCTACCCTATCCTTCTATATTCCATTCCATTCTATATGTCTTCTACTCTACTCTACTCTACTCTACTCTACTCTACTCTACTCTACTCTACTCTACTCTACTCTACCCTACTCTACTCTACTCTACTCTTCTATATTCTATATTCCCTTCCCTTCTCTTCTCTACCCTACCCTACCCTATCCTTCTATATTCCATTCCATTCTATATGTCTTCTACTCTACTCTACTCTACTCTACTCTACTCTACTCTACTCTACCCTACTCTACTCTACTCTACTCTTCTATATTCTATATTCCCTTTCCTTCTCTTCTCTTCTCTACCCTACCCTATCCTATATTCCATTCCATTCTATGTCTTCTACTCTACTCTACTCTACTCTACTCTACTCTACTCTACTCTACTCTACTCTACTCTACTCTACTCTACTCTACTCTACTCTATACTCTACTCTTCTATATTCTATATTCCCTTCCCTTCTCTTCTCTTCTCTACCCTACCCTATCCTTCTATATTCCATTCCGTTCTATATGTCCTCTACTCTACTCTACTCTACTCTACTCTACTCTACTCTACTCTACTCTACTCTACTCTACTCTACTCTACTCTACTCTACTCTACTCTACTCTACTCTTCTATATTCTATATTCCCTTCCCTTCTCTTCTCTACCCTACCCTACCCTATCCTTCTATATTCCATTCCATTCTATATGTCTTCTACTCTACTCTACTCTTCTCTTCTCTTCTATATTCTATATCCCATTCCATTCCATTCTATATGTCTCCTCTCCTCTCCTCTCCTCTGCTGTGAACTCCATATAGACATCAGGAAGGGCATCCCGCCAATAAATGCTCAACTCCACTTGGTCACCCCGACCCCACCTGGAAGCAAGGGATTATGCAGGATTGTAAAAAAAATTAAAAAGGTGGGGGGATGACGACACCATTGTTGTGTCACAGAACAAGGAGAAATCCATTCAACCCACCCTCTTCCTAGGATTCCTGCCAAGGAAGCTTTTCCAGGGGTCACACGGTCACACCTGCGCTGTCCTTTGCAAATTCAGATGGAAGTTTCCTCCAACCGAGCTGGTTAAAAACCTGCCTCCTGGTACATAATGAGCGCATCAGTTCCATTTAACAGATAGGAGATCTTCCATGGCTAACAGCTAGGAACATCTTTATCCAGTTTAATTCCGGTGGATTTGTGTCATAGAAGGCCCCGCTTTCTCCTGCCGGGTGCCACAGGTGTGCTTTCAGCGATTCTGTTCCACGCTGGCATATTGTGCTTTTGCCATTCCTATTAAATATGATTTGGAAACAAACCCGCCTGACGCTCGCCTGCGTCGCAAGAACATCGAATTGGTCAAGGTTTCCGACGAGCCACCTTGAAATTGCAAGATAATCTCAGTCAGGGTGAAACTTCTGAAATGCGGCTTGCATTCCGATAAGCCCCTTGACTTCGCGGCGACTTTTCAAAGCCGCTGGAGGGAGCGCGCCCGCTGCGGCCTTACCAAGGGCTTAGCAAACGGCCGAGGGTAACACTCCTATGTCAACAGCCCAGCGAGGGCAATTAAGGGGCTTGAACAAGGCGTTCAACTTCGATTGACGTGCTGCAGCAGCGGGGTTCACGCACTTTGCAACGCTGCCAACCGGCACGGTTTGCCGTGTGGCGGAATTGGGCAATCTTTGCCACCGGATGATTCGGTCGTTCCCTTTGCTAGGGCAAACACCAAACATCAGGCGAAGTGTTAGTATACATTATGAGGCCTTAGTACAGGGGTTGGCAACCTACAGCAGCTCCGGAGCCGCATGTGGCTCTTTCATCCCTCTGCTGTGGCTCTCTGTTGCCGGCTGGCAGAGGAAAAAAAGGACGCCGCACTAGGAAGAGATTCTATGGTGGGGAAATTGAACTTCTGGGAGAGAAGGGGATCAGATAGGAGCGGATCAATGGGGCCAACCTGAGGGAGAGAAGGGGACAAGATCGGAGAGGCCTCCGTGGAGCAAGCCTGAGGGAGAAAAGGGGATAAGATCAGAGAGGCCTCTGAGGGAGAGAAAAAGAGAGGCTTCTGTGGTACAAGCCTGAGGGAGAGAAGGGGATAAGATAGGAGAGGCCTCTATGGGGCAAGCCTGAGGGAGAGAAACAGAGAGGCTTCCGTGGGACAAGCCTGAAGGAGAGAATGGGATAAGATGGGAGAGGCCTCTGTGGGGCAAGGCTGAGGGAGGGAAGGGGAGAGAAGAGGAGAGGCCTCTGTGGGATAAGCCTGAGGGAGAGAAGGGGATAAGATCAGAGGGGCCTCTGTGGGGCAAGGCTGAGGGAGAGAAGGGGAGAGGCCTCTGTGGGGCAAGGCTGAGGGAGAGAAGGGGATAGGAGAGGATCAATGGGCCAGCCTGAGGGAGAGAAGAGGAGAGGCCTCTGTGGGACAAACCTGAGGGAGAGAAGGGGATAAGATAGGAGAGGCCTCTGGGGCCAGCCTGGGGGAGAGAAGGGCAATAGGAGAGGCCGATCATAACTACTCATTAATTTTCAAGCTGCAAGTGTCAATTTATCAAGCCCGATCACATAGTTCCACAGCGTAACACGGGTACCCAGCTAGTCGAATTACATAGGGAAGGGAAGAGAGCAGGATGCCCAAAGGGAAACAGATCCGATTTCAAACCCTCATCAGTCCTGCAAGAATTCTCCTCTCGGGTTGTCCCTTGAGTCCCTCGGTCCCCAGAAGGCCACCGTGGTGGATGGTGGATTAATGTCCTTGGATCTGCTGTGGGCGCACTGCCAATCAAGAAAAGAAAGCTTCAACTATCGTGGGTTTCTGCCTTTCATTGCGCAGTCCCATTGATGTTTGCTGAATCCCCACTGCCATGGCTGTAGCTCGTGTTTCTCTTTTGTGGGGCTCCCCTGGGCTCCCTTGAAAAAACGAGCTGTTTAATGATGAATTAGGAAGGAAGGGAGGGTGGGGTGAGGGCCCCTTCCCTTGGCTTGCCCTAATTATCTGTGTTCCCTTCAAACTGGTCCTTTCCAAACAGATACGCAAACGACGCCTTTGTGTTCCTTAATTCACATTCTTCGTTCTTCCTTTTCCCCCCCCAGGAACAGTCTATCAGGAAGTTGGGGAGGAGCTGGAGCAAGTAATGGGAGCTCAACCCTTCATGTGGCACCCGGGTCTCGCACACCGGAGTGTCAGCTTTCCAGCTGGCAAGCTCAGCAGCTTGAACTGCTGAGACATCGCACCTCCTGCAAGTAGGTAAATAGGTACCACGTCTCCCAACCATACCTACAAACGGGTGTGGCCCGCCAGCGGCCAGCAGAGCTGGCAGCAGATTCAGACAGGGAGGAGATTGGGGAGGCACATGGGGTAATCCTGGAGTCTGGGGAAGGCTCGGAGGAGGGCTCTGCGTCAGAGGTAGAGAGGGGGCCAAGGCCATTTGGTAGGTGTTTGCTGCCTCCAGAGCCTGACATCAGCGAGGCAGAAGAACAATAGGAGCCTGTTCCCCGTGTGCGCATGCGCAGAGCTGCCAGAAGGCAAGAACAATGAAGAAAACAGGGTCGACTCGGGAGTAAGGCTTGGAGAGGATTGGCCCTTCTCATAATACCTAAAAGAGTGAACGGGATCCGAGCCTTTGCAGGAAGAACTTAGTTCATCTGGTCGGTTCCAGCTTTGAAAAGTTCTGTTTTACTCTGTGCTCAGTTTATCCTTGCTCTGCCTGTGGCAATTCCGCCTCTGGCAGCATTCCCGGGGAGATAAGGTGGGTGTTTAACAACATTCCCCTGAAAGATGTGGAGACTCTAGAAAGAGTGCAGAGAAGAGCAACAAAGAGGATTAGGGGAGTGGAGGCTCAAACATATGAAAGACGGTTGCAGGAATTGGATATGTCTAGTTTAATGAAAAGAAGGACCAGGGGAGACAGGATAGCAGTCTTCCAATATCTCAGGGGTTGCCCCAAAGAAGAGGGAGTCGAGCTATTCTCCAAGGCCTAGCCTAGTCCCCGAGACCACTTTCGTAGACTGAGTTTTAAATTGTCTTATTTATCTTATCTTATTTTAACATTCCCTTGAAAGACCGTGGCAACTCGAGCAGGCATCTGTCGGAATCTTCACAGACTGTTTGTGAAGCCTTGCAGGCCGTGAATGACCCTCCTTCACAGCTGTATAAATAAAAGGGTTTTTTTGGGGATGAAGATGGTGATTGATGCTTTCTCCGGGAGCCTAGGTCGAATGCAAACCCATGAGTTGCAAGCCAGGGGTGTCAACACCTTAACTGAAAGAGTAGTCCTGCTTCTTGGATAGCTGCAATTCTGTGAGGGGAGGTGTGTATGTGTGTGTGTGTGTCAAACCCTGAATGATTTGTTATGATCGCACATTGACGGGTCGGCAGAAGGAGGTTTGTTGAGGCTTATAATCAGGCAGTTGGGATCCTAGCTGGATTAGCTTTCCTCCGTTCGCTGCTTCTGGCCTCAGGCGAGCAAAGAGCTCGCTGCCAAGTAGATTGAATTTCAGAAATATAAATCCCCTCCCTTGGATTGTCTTATTGGCAAAGGTGGGGATGGATGGCCTTTGGTTGTCTCGGCTGCCTCATTCTGACCTCTCCACAGCGGTCCATCCTTGCAGGGAGGTCACAGTGGTGGGTTTCAAAATTTTTTAGGACCTCTTCTGTAGGTGTGGCCTACTTTGTGGGAGTGGCTTGTTGGCCATGTGACCGGGTGGGAGTGGCTTGGCAGCCATGTCACTGAATGGGGGGGGGGGTAGCTTGGCAGTCATGTGTCTGGGCATGGCCAACTTGTAAAATGTGTTGAAACTCACTCAACAACGCTCTTGCTTAGCGACCAAAATGTTGGCTCAGGAACTCTGGCATTTGAAGCACGCAAGTCTTAAAGCTGTCAAGTTACGAGACCCTCGCACCCCTCACCCTTTAGGGAAAAAAACCTCAGGGGTGTTCAAACTCGACAGCTTTTAAGATTTCAACTTCCAGGATTCCTCCTCCAGTCATGTTGGCTCAGGAACTCTGGCATTTGAAGCAAGCAAGTCTTAAAGCTGTCAAGTTACGAGACCCTTGCACCCCTCACCCTTTAGGGAAAAAAAAATCCCAGGGGTGTTCAAACTTGACAGCTTTAAGACTTGTGGACTTCAACTCCCAGAATCCCTCCTCTCGCTCTTCCTCTTGATGATGGGCGGACGGGCAGGGGGAGGGAAGGAGCTGGAACAGGTTCTCAACGGCCCTGGAGATTTGGGGAACCTCTTCTATAGAAGAGCTTAGATCTGGCAGGAACCCAGCCCTGAGGGAGGAGGACCTTGCCAGGTTCTTCTGCTGGATTTCTACCCCTTCTTTCCCTCCCCCCCCCAGCCCCCTCAAGACGAAGTGGTGCCTTGAAGGAGGAGGTTTTTAATTAAGCAGGAAGGTGCCCGCCTTGCCCACCTCCTTGCGAAGGCTCGGATGGCACTGCGGAGTGGATAAACGTACATCCCTGGAGGCTGAGTGCTTTATCACAACGAGGGGGAATTGGATTATGGTGCTGGAAGAGAGTGGCAAACAATATTATCTCTATTAGGGGACAAAGCCGTTGGCATTCTCGTTCTCAGTTCCCTCCCTCTGCCCGTGGAGGCATTTGGGGGTGGGGGGGGGGAGAGGAGGGGAGGGGGGGGGACACAGAAAGCGCCCTGCTGTGGTCATCAGTGAGAAATTGCAGCTCCGATGCCCGGATTTTGCCCGAATCTGGGTTTAGTTGAGCCCAGATGGGGAGGGCAGTCTTGGAAGTAACAGAAGTGACATGTCAGCGCAGGGCTGCTGTTTCGTTTTGGTACTATTGTCCTTCCTTCCTTCCTTCCTTCCTTCCTTCCTTCCTTCCTTCCTTCCTTCCTTCCTTCCTTCCCTCCCTCCCTCTTTCCCCCCCCCCATTTCCTTCCCTCCTTCTTTTCCCTTTTCTGTTTCCTTCTTTCCTTCCTCCTTTCTTTCCTTCCTTCCCATGTTCTGTTTCCTGCCTCCCTCCCTCCCTTACTCTTTTCTTGCCTTCCTTTCCACTTTTCTCTGTTTCCTTCCCTCCTTCCCTCCCTCCCCCTTTCCCCTTTCCTTCCTTCCCTCCTTCTTTTCTCTTCCTTCCTTCTTTCCTTCCTTCCTTCCCATGGTCTCTGTTTCCTTCCTTCCCTTCTTCCTTCCTTCCTTCTCTTTCCTTTTCTCTATTTCCTCCTTTCTCCCTTTCCTCCCCCTCCCTCCCTCCCTCCCTCCCTCCCTTCCTTCCTTCCTTCCTGGGACACTGCAACCATCATAAATGTGAACCTATTGCCAAGCACCTGAATTTTGATGAATTTGGAAGGAAGGAAGGAAACAGAGAAAAGGGGAAGGAAGGAAATAGAAAAGGGAAAAGATACTGCAGCGATCTTAAGTGTGAAAAACAGTCATTGGTTGCTTTCTTTCAATGCTGTTGTAACTTCAAACGGTTTGTGGACATCCAACTCGCCGGACTCCACGGCTACTTCTTGGTCCCGTCCCCTTCCAAGCTTCAGGGTCCCCTCCTGGAAGGCTGTTTCTATTTGCGGGATCGGATCCTGCCTCATACATCCTCACGGCCGATTCGCTCCCACAGAGAGGGACTTCTCCGGGTGCCGTCCACTAGACTTTGTCAGCGGGCGACGCCCAGGGGAAGGGCTCTCTCTGTGGCGGGCCCGGCCCTCTGGAACGACCTTCCCCCCGACATTAGAACGACCACGGACCTCCGCTCCTTCCGTCTAAAATTAAAAACATATCTTTTCTGCTTGGCCGGCCTAGGGTAGTCTCTCTCTATGGGATTTTAGTTGTTTAGGGGGAATTTTAGTCTAAAATGGGTATTTTAGCACAGGTATGGTTTAATTTGTTTTTAAGATGCTGTATATTGATTGTATATTTATGGTTTTTTAGTCTCCCTGTGCACCGCTCCGAGTCCCTACGGGGAGAGGGAGCGGTCAAGAAATTAAAATTATTATTATTAAAAATTATTATTATTAAAAATTATTATTATTATTATTCTTCCTTTCCGCCTTGTTCTGAACGTGCCCCCCAACCCTTCTTCCAACCCAGCCATCCTAACAGCACGCAACTCTGGCCACAGCTCTCGGAGGGGTAGGGCGAGGAAAAAAATGCCAGCATGCTACATTTCCCTTTCATAATTCATAGGACTTTTAAAATGCAGCTGAGGAGTAGCAGCAAAACAGCTGGGGATCCTAGAGGCAATTTTGCATTTTTTAAAAAGAAAACACTCAGCCCGAGGATTGTCCTCACTGCTCATCGTAACAATCTTTCAAGATCCTTCGCAAATCACCAGGAAAATAAGGCACTGTAAATGTGGATTGTGTGGGGGCAAGCAACTTATTTTATTTCCTTCTGAACCAAGTCAAGAATAAGGTTTTTTTGTTGTTAAATATATATTTTATCTGGCACCAATTTAGTGCTGTTAGTTGACTAAATTCTTGTTGTAGGCATTGGCAATAAATCAGCTTAACTGGCATTTAACATGTGGCCCTTCTCTTCTACAAAAAGCTTTTTCTATGTATTTCAGTAATTATATCTTCAGGCAAAGTCTGGGTTAATATTTATCCCATATTCTTAATATTATCATCTGAGCTGCAGAATTTCCTGTGGCCACATGATGGCAGCACACAGTTAGAAGGAGGCCATATAACCTCTCTGCTGCCCACTAGGGATTATTCAATTGTTTTGCAGTCTCAAAGGAAAGATTGGTTGACTAGCTTTATTTTATATATATATAATTTTAACTTTTATATGCATACATATATTTCATGTATATGAAAATTAAAAGTTAAAATTATATAAATAGATATAGATATATGTTTTGTTATCAACCTCCCTGCTTAACCCATGAAAATATGTATGTATGTATGTATGTATGTATGTATGTATGTATGTATGTATGTATGTATGTATGTATGTATGTATTGTGTATATACTGTATGGGTTATATATTAGGATTTTATTCTCTCTCTCTCTCTCTCTCTCTCTCATCTATCTATCTATCTATCTATCTATTATCTATCTATCTATCTATCTATCTATCTATCTATCTACCTATCTATCATCTATCAATCATCTATCTATCTATCTATCTATCTATCTATCTATCTATCTATCTATCTATCTATCTATCTATCTATCTATCTATCTATCTATCTATCTATCTGATAAATAGATTGATAAATAGAGAGATAGAATAAAATGGTAATATATAACCCATACAGTATATACACCATACATACATACATACTCGTAGATTTTCACGGGTCAAGCAGGGAGGTTGATAATGAAACACACATGGGGGTAATAAAGCCAGGAAGCTAAAATTATTTAAAGTGGACCGTTAGGTAGCGTTTCCACACACTGAGGATTTTTGCTCTTTTTATTTCTTCTTCTTTTTTAAAAAAAACAACCCTTTTCTCCCCCCCACCCAGCTTTTTGCTTTAATGGCAAAAAATGAAATTCATCTCTTAGTTGGATGTTGGCCCTTTTTTCCCCTTTTTTGTTTGGGGGGGTGGATAGGTACGGATAACAGCACAGCCTGGGGAATTCAAGGACAAACGTGGCATCAAAGCAAAGGAGAGAGAGAGGGGGGGAAAAAAGGAATAAATATTTAATCAGCCCAACTGCTTTTCAAGGGCGGGAAACGGGGAGCCGGCGAGAGCTTGGGAAGCGCTTTACCTTTTTAAATGTTCTCCATACCTTTAAAACAACGGCAGCATCGAAAGAAAAGAACATCTGTGGAAGGAGTTGCTACTGGCCACTTGGTGCGGTTTTTATATCTCACGGCTGTCGTGGTTGCCAGCCAAACTTGGGCGGGAAGAGAGGAAACAGATGGGATTCAAGCTTTACTTTGGGAGCCAAACCCTCTCTTGGAAAAAAAAAGCAAAACCCAAAACCATCCTTCAGCTGGGTTATTTTAACACCGGGCATAGTCAAGGACAACTTGTCCCTCTTTCGTTTCTAGACTGGAGGATGAAATGAAATGAGGAATGAAAAAATGAAAAGAGGAACGAAATGGAAATGGATAGCCATTTGTCTGAAACGGTGTGGGGCTTCCTGCCCAGGCAGGGCGTTTACAGGGGTCTGCGAAGTCGGCTCTTTTAAGACTGGTGGACTTCAACTCCCAGAACCCCCCAGCCAGCTATGCTGGCTGGGGAACTCTGGGAGTTGAAATCCACCAGTCTTAAAAGAGCCGACTTTGCAGACCCCTGGACTAGGAGACCTGGAGTAGGAGATGATTAAGGGACTAGAGCAGTGGTGGGTTTCAAATTTTTTAGAACCTACTCTGTAGGTGTGGTCTATTTTGTGGGCGTGGCTTGGCAGTCATGTGACAGGGTGGGAGTGGCCACCTTTTAAAATGTGGTGAAACTCATTTAACAACTCTCTTGTTTAGCAACCAAAATTTTGGACTCAATTGTGATGATAAATTCTTTCTTTCTTTCTTTCTTTTTTTCTTTCTTTCTTTCCCTTTCTTCCTCCCTTTCCTTTCCTTTCCTTCCTGTTGGGTCATTGGCAGCGGTGGGCCAGATTTACTTGCAGGTACGCCGGTGGAACCCCCTCTCACCGGTTCTCTAAATTTCACCAACCGGCTCTCGCGAGTAGGTGCGAACCTGCAGAAACCCACCACTGGACTAGAGGCTAAAATATATGAAGAACGGTTGCAGGAACT
>CM077659.1:4341997-4599497 GCA_039707465.1 Rhabdophis nuchalis | reverse complement strand
GAATCCTGGGAGCTGAAGTCCTTCAGACTTAAAGTTGCAAAGGTTGGGGACCCCTGGTCTAGAGGGCTGCACCACTAAATAAGCCACGATGAACTCAGGGGGGAAAAAAACGCAACATGGAGATTTTAATTTGGAGCCTGCTGGGAAACAAGGAGCGTCCTGCCCCAAATTGGGGTGGGGGGGCCTCTTGGTAGCTTCCGGGGATGCTTTATGATGTGTTTAGCCCTTCTATGCATGAATGATTTCTTACCAAGACTACGAGCTAATAAAGACGTACTTTATGATTCTTCCTGAAGCTCTTTTTAATGGGTTTCTTTTTGAAAAAAAAGAGAAAAGGTCAGCCTGTGGCTGCTATTCTAACTGAGTTGGGGACATTTGAACTATGTAAGTAGTAGCAGTGAGGGTTGCGTTGTGCGGTTCTTCTGCCCATTTGGTACCTGGTAGAAACAGAAGTCAGAATTAGAAGGTCCGAAGAGGACAAGGAAGACCAGATTCAAATCTCAAATGTGACCCTTGTAGAGGGATCTTCAATCTCGTCACGCTCGTGTTGTTGGACAGGGAGGAGGTTGGGGAGGAACCTGGGCCAGTCCTGGAGTCTGGGGAAGGCTCTGAGGAGGGCTCTGTGTCGGAAGCAGAGAGAGGGCCAGAGCCGTATGCCAGTTATCAGCTGCCTTCAGAGTCAGACATCCATTGTCTCCTGCAAACTCCACTCCCCGTTTCCTCCTCTTTATTCCCTATGGGAGGGGCCATTCACCATCAAATTGTGGCCTTACTCCCGGGTCGACCTCTGTTCTTTAGCTGTTCCCTTCTCCTGGCAGCTCTGTGCGTGTGCACATCAGGAACAGGCTCCAGCTGTTCCTCTGCCCCACTGATGTCTGACTCTGAAGGCAGCTGATAACTGTCAGACAGCCCTGGCCCCATCTCTGCCTCCGATAACAGAGCCCTCCTCCGAGCCTTCCCCAGACTCCAGGACTGGCCCATCTTCCTCCCCAACCCTCCTCACTGTCTGAGCCTGCCCCCATTTCTGCTGGCCACTGGCAGGCCACAACACGGGCTTCCACCTCATTCTCCAGTCCACCTTTTTTAGATGGTTCCTATTTTTCTACTCGCATTTTTACATGCTTTTGAACTGCTAGGTTGGCAGAAGCTGGGACAAGGAACGGGAGCTCACTCCATTACACGGCGCTAGGATTCGAACAGCTCCTTCGGCTACCAATTCCTGGCCATGTCCACTCCAAAGGTTGTCCCACCAGGTTCTCCACTAGATTGCAGATACAAAACGGGTTCCTCTCTCGTTTCGACTGAACGAGCTATCAACTGCATCAGGATGCGTTTTGGGAGAACAGCCAGGTAAACATGATTTGGCCAAAGGAATAAATAAGGTTTCTCTTCTCTCTGATTCCCCCTGGGTGGAAGAAGGTACAGAGAGCGAGCAAAGGTTGGGAAGAAAAGTCTTGATTTATGACCGACTCCCACCAGCAAGCTGGGATATACAAAAGTTCAAGGATAATAGCTGTTTGGGCATCTTTCTCCCCTCCTCCCTCCTCCATATTTCTATTCGGTGTATCTCTATTATAGATAGAGATGTACATTTTATGCGTTATTTCACGCTCCCCATAAATCCTAACAACCGAAGTGGGGGAGAAAAAAAAGGCAACATTAACCTTTATGAAGAGAGCAAGGAAAAGTGCCATACAGTTGACATGAATCAACCGTGGGGTGAAGGACAGTTCCTTGTCTTGTGGATAAAATGGCTCTCCGTAGCCCCGAAGGGGCTTTTTCACGAGGCCACCGGACTTCCTTGGTTTTCCCTGGAAGATGTTTCGCTTCTCCTCCGAGAGGCTTCTTCAGTTCCGACTCAGCCTTCGGTCAGAACTGAAGAAGCTTCTTGGAGGAGAAGCGAAACACCTTCCAGGAAAAACGAAGTCCCCTTGCCCCTTTAAAAAGCACTTTTGGGACAACCGTGACTTGGATGGCTGAGAATCGCCTGCAGTAATGCCCACAACAACCCAGTCCTGGAACTGGGCCAGTTCTGGAGTCTGGGGAAGGATCGGATGAGGGCTCTGCGTCAGAGGCAGAGGGGGGAGGGCAAGGCTATCTGGTTGTTATGTGCTGCCTCTGGAGTCTCTGGAGCCTGACATCAGAGAGGCAGAAGAACAGCTGGAGCAATGGGTGGAAACTAATCAAGGAGAGAAGCAACTTAGGAGAAATTTCCTGAGTGTTAGAACAATTAACCAGTAGAACAGCTTGCCTCCAGAAGTTGTGAATGCCCCAACACTGGAAGTCTTTAAGAAGATGTTGGAGAGCCATTTGTCTGAAACGGTATAGGGTTTCCTGCCTAGGCAGGGGGTTGGATTAGATGACCTCCAAGGTCCCTTCCAACTCTGCTATTGTATTGTATTGTATTGTATTGTATTGTATTGTATTGCATTGCATTGCATTGACTGTGGCAACTCCAGCAGACATCTGTCGGAATCTTCACAGACTGTTGGTGAAGCCTTTTGGGCTGTTAATAACCATAATTCACAGCCGTATGACTAAAAGAGGGTTTGGGGGAATGAAGATTGTGATTTATGCTTTCTCCGGAAGCCTACATCAACACAATACAATAAAATACAATAGCAGAGTTGGAAGGGTCTTCTAGTCCAACCCCCTGCCTAGGCCATAAACCCCATACCCCATCAGAAACAAAAGTTCTTACAGGATCTCGAATGTTTGATCAAGATAGTGCTTTTCAAACTTGGCCACTTTAAGATGTGTGGCATTCTGTGAGTTGAAGTCCACACATCTTAAAGTATCCAACTTTGAAAAAAACAACAACCCACTGATGCCTATGGAGATTCTCAATCAGCCAAGCCAAAGTTGTGGGGTGGGGTGTTTTTTTTTTGGCAAATATTTTGCTTCTCATCCAAGTAGCGTCTTCCGTTCTGGTTGAGATGTTTTATCCTCCTCTAGATAATCATCGTTCTTTTCATTTTTATATTGTTCCTTGCTGTTTTTTACCGGTGTACATTACGGGCCCGGCAGCTTTACATAAATGGGATAAATAATAAATGAATAATAAAATAAATATGGGTCTGCATGTCTGTGTATCGATGAATGATAGGCCATAAAGGAGAAAATAAAGAGCTAACCAGATGTTCGCAGACATCTGTTGGATTTCAATGCTGCGCCTTCCATAAACATAGCTTAGCAAAAAAGTCCTTCAGAACTCAGAGGAAATAAACACATAAGTTCGGCTGGATAGCAGTCAATTTTAGGGGGAATTTTGTTTTTTTAAAGGAAAAAGATAGAGATAGCTATCTAGGATTGTACATTAGTTTGGATGAAAACGCAGTGGAGGAGCTGATAAAAATATCGATCTGAACAATGTCACTTAGATTCATTGCTCCGTGTTTGAAACGGCTCCCTGCTGCAAAAGAGGTCCTTTCTAAGACCTATCACAGCTTCATTCGGTGTAAAGATTTTGGAACCAGGAGATGATATGCTCCCATTATTCCTTCCTCGCTCGTCCTTTCGGCCGGTGCAAATGTTTTATTTGCTCTTTCAAGATAAAAGCCATGCAAATTGCAAAGCCGGGCCTATAGATCAGGTTTATTGCCGGGTAGAACAGTAGTTATAAGACCAGATAATGGTTTCATTCATCTCCAGAAGCAAAAAATGTAAAAATAATAATAATAATAATAAAATGAATATGTCTCTGTCACAGATGGATGGATTCATACATCATGGGTAAAGGCGGCCACTGTAGCGTGTTTGAACGTCTTTTCTAGCTGAAGATATAGGGCAGGTCTGTTAGGATATTCAGCCTTATATTGGGTTGGCAATATATATGAGCCTATGTTCTTAAGGAGTTATGTAGCTTTAAGAACTGTGTTTGAATTCTGATTGGCTGTGCTTCTCAGCTCTACCATAAAGGAAGCTCAGAAACACAGTCCGTTCCCTTTTTCGATTCCTTTTGATTCCTGGGCTGAAGCTGAAGACTGAAGAAGTATTTGTTTTGCATCACTGTAAGATAACTCTGTGTTTGGTGAAGGACTGTTATTATTTTGAGAAAGTTAGTATCACTGGTCGGAAGAAGCATTTTAGTTGCTACAAAGTAAAGGCTATTTATTTTCTTACTATCACTGTTTTAGAGTTTGTTTGTGGTTACAGCAACGTAACTCTTTATTGTCCGGTGAATTACACTATTCCGCATTTATTTCTAAACACTGGTTACGGGACCAGAGTTGTAACACTGGTTCTGAACCCAGAGTTGCTAACAAGGTCCAACAAAATATATATATATTGGCAGTTTACAATATTTAGCCAAGCAGCTTAGCATCATGGATCAACGTATTTTGTGTCTTTGGAATGAAAAGATGTTTTTGTGCCGAAGTGAACTTAATTTTTCGGTTGTTATTCTGTTTACATTCCTGCCCGCTTTTGTTTTGGGATTTTTGCAAAGACTCTTAAGTTGTATCCAGAAGGCACAGCGAGAAACAATGGATGGAGACTTACTAAGGAGAGAAGCAACCTGGAACTCAGGAGAAATTTCCTGACGGTGAGAACAACCAACCGGTGGAACAGAAGTTGCCTCCAGAAGTTGTGGGTGCTTCCTCACTGGAGGTTTTTCAAGAAGAGACCAGGCAACCATTTGTCTCACAGTTCTAGGCTGCATAAACAGAGGGATAGAATCTAGATCACGTGAAGTGTTATTGCCACTGTATAGTGCCTTGGTAAGGCCACACTTGGAATACTGCATACAGTTTTGGTCGCCACGATGTAGAAAAGACGTGGAGACTCTGGAAAGAGTGCAGAGAAGAGCAACCAAGAGGATTAGGGGACTGGAGACTAAAACATATGAAGAACGGTTGCAGGAACTGGGTATATGTAGTTTAATGAAAAGAAGGACCAGGGGAGACATGATAGCAGTGTTCCGATATCTCAGAGGGTGCCACAAAGAAGAGGGAGTCAAACTATTCTCCAAGGCACCTGGGGGCAGGACAAGAAGCAATGGGTGGAAACTAATTCAAGGAGAGAAGCAATTTAGAACTAAGGAGAAATTTCCTGACAGTTAGAACAATTAACCTCTGGAACAGCTTGCCTCCAGAAGTTGTGAATGCCCCAACCCTGGAAGTCTTTAAGAAGATGTTAGACAGCCATTTGTCTGAAATGGTATAAGGTTCCTGCCCACGCAGGGGGTTGGACTAAAAGACCTCCAAGGTCCCTTCCAACTCTGCTATTGTATTGTATTGTATTGATATTGAGTCTCCTGCTTGAGCAGGGGGTTGGACTAGATGACCTCCAAGGTCCCTTCCAACTCTGTTAGTCTATGTTCTATATATCACCATAGGGCCAGTTCCAGGAGTTTTGAAAATTGATTTTAAACACAAGGAATTCTTTTTTTTTTTTTTTAAACAGCCAATTTAAGAAAAACAGACCCAGGTGTATTCGAACCATTGATTAAGATTTCATTAATAGCAATAGCACTTAAGACTTATATACTGCTTCATAGTGCTTTTATAACCCTCTCTAAGCAGTTTTCAGAGTCAGCCTCTTGTCCCCCAACAATCTAGGTCCTCATTTTACCCACCTCGGAAGGATGGAAGGCTGAGTCAACCTTGAGCCAGTCAAGATCGAACTACCTGGCTGTAGGCAGAGTTTACTTGCAATGCTGCATTCTAAAGCACTGGGAAGGAAAGAAGGAAGGAAGGAAGGAAAGAAAGAAGGAAAGAAGGAAGGAAGGAATAGACTTAGATTTATATACCTCTCTGAGCTTGGTTGTTTTCTTGCAGGCATCTCATCACCCAACTAGGTAGCATCATCAGTGCTAGAATGGAGCGGGGTTTGATCTCTGTTTAAGTACAAGTGGCTTGTCCCACTCGCTCCTAGCACTGCTGATGTTACTTAGCTGGGTCATGAAACGTCTGCAAGAAACCCGCCAAGCTCAGAGAGCCCCAAGGACCCTCCGTTTCAACCCTGAGCTACAAATATTCTTTTAAAGAAGGATGTCCTACTTAATTTGTTTTCCGAAGCAGAGAAGCGCCGTTCCCAAAAGCTTATTTTCCAAGTGCGGGGAAGAGAAAATTCTCCCAGTTTATTTTTATTTTTATTTTTTTGTTTTTGACATCCTAGCCGGCTAGAGATGGTTTTTTTTTGATATGTTGTTTGTTTGTTCTTAAAAAGCTGCAGCTCCGTTTTTTCTCCACTGGCCTCTCTCCTTGTCAACACGGCTTTTATATACGAGATGCTTTTCAAATTCCTTCCACCTGCAGGCAAAGAAGGATCCGAGCCTTATGTGTTTCTTTCCAGATCTGGCGACTGCTTGAAGAGGAGATACGGCTTTGTTGTCAGTAAATAAAGTGATTTCTGACCATTTAGATAAGCTGGATAAGAGAAGAAATGAGGCTTTTGCAAGAAATCACCGGCCGTCAATAAAAAGTATAACATGTAAGGGATTAAAAAGCCCGAGTGGCATATTTTTTTTTTCTACTTTGAAACACAACATTGCCACTTGGTTAACAAGTAAGGGCTTAAAAAATAGGCACAGCAGGAAGTTAGGTTCTTATTAGATGTACACCTTTAAAAATCCATGAACGAGCAGGGCTGACATGGATTGCATCCCAGATATGGATGAAAGCCAGGGCCCGGGAAAATTTGGGAACGTTTGCATTAGACATCGAAAGGAAAGGCAAGATTCAGGGTTGAGATAATAACCAAGAGACATTCAGTATCCAAATTCATGCCGAACTCACCAAATTCTACAATATTATCCTTGTAATGCTGCTGACTTAATTGCCACTGAAGCAATTAACCTAATAATAATAATAATAATAATAATAATAATAACAACAACAACAACAACAACAACAACAACCATTTAGAAAAGTTCATGGAAGGATAGGATAGGATAGGACAAGACAGAATGTAGAATAGAATGGAATGGAATAAAGTAGAATAGCTTAGAATAGCTTAGAATAGAATAGCTTAGAATAGAATAGAATAGCATAGCATAGCATAGCATAGAATATAGAATGGAAAGGAATGGAATAGAACAGAATTTAGAATAGAATAGAATATGGAAAGAATAGAATAGAATTTAGAATAGAATAGAATAGGAGTGGGTGTGGCAGGGGAAGGATACTGCAAAATCTCCATTTCCTCTCCAGTCCAGGGAAAGGATACTGCAAAATCTCCATTCCTTCCTCACTCCAGGGGAAGGATACTGCAAAATCGCCATTCCCTCCTCACTCCAGGGGAAGGATACTGCAAAATCTCCATTCCTTCCTCACTCCAGGGAAAAGATACTGCAAAATCTCCATTCCTTCCTCACTCCAGGGGAAGGATACTGCAAAATCTCCATTCCCTCCCAATCAGCTGGGACTCAGGAGTCAGAGAATAGATGGGGGTGGGGCCAGTCAGAGATGGTTCTCCGAACTTCTCAAAATTTCCTCTACCGGTTCTCCAGAACCTGTCAGAACCGGCTGAATACCACCTCTGCACTGCACGCGTGCGCGAGCGAAGCTAACGCTCAGCAAACCCGTTGCTACACTGTTCGAATCCCACCACTGGCCCAGAAGCTGCTTAGAAAGCGGGGAAGAAGTTAAAAAGGAGAGGGTTTTTTTTGAGGCTGCTGTAGAGGAATTGGACGGAAAGGAAATAAATAATAAAGCAGAAATCGGGAAATATGTAATGCTAAGCAGATGCCAGGAGGCATCTCTCTGACTTTGAGGTTCCAGCCTTAAATAAACACAGTTCAGAGAGAGAGAGAGAGAAAAAAGCCCTTTGAAGTGCGGAGGCAGCAAATAGGCGCAGGAGATCTTGGTGGTGACAGTTTATCATCCTAGAATTATTTTGGGGGGGGGGTTGTGATGGTTGAAAAAGTTCAAAGAAGGAAAGGTTGTCACTTACTGACCCAATTTGTGGCTTCCCTTTTTAATTCTCCTCCCTTTGAGTCTCTCAAACACACACACACACACACCTCACTTCGTGAGAGGTAAGAAGAACGTCAGAAAAGGAAATTGTTTGGTCGGGCAGAGTGTTAAAAGGAGAACATTTTTTTCTTTCTGCATTGGGGACTTTATTTCTACACCATCCTAGGCTGCTTTAAGACATCCGCTTACTTTTAAAATAGGAAGGTGCACCGGACGTTCCTCCCCCCTCCTCCCACATCTTAAAAATAAAGGTCCAGCTAACAGGAGTTTAGGAGGACTATGACTTGGATGGTGAATTCTGGGGCTGCAGAGGAGTGGGAAGACTTAGGGAGTCCTAAAAAAGAATCAAAATAGAGGGTATAATGGTGTGATCTAGGTTCCTTCCTCCTTCTCCCTCTCCCTCTCTCCTTCCCTCCCCCTCCCTCTCCATCTACTTGTCTCCATCTATCTTAATTCGTAATCTACCTCTATCCATCTTTCTCTTTTCATCCATCCAAACATCCATCCATCTTCATTCATAATCTACCCCTATCCATCTCTTTTTCTCTGTATCTATCCATCTATCCATCCATCTTCATCCATAATCTACCTCTATCCATCTCTCTCTCTCTCTATCCATCCATCCATCCATCCATCCATCCATCTTCATCCATAATCTACCTATCCATCTCCCTATCCATCCATAATCTACCTCTATTCATCTCTTTTTCTCTGTATCTATCCATCTATCCATCCATCTTCATCCATAATCTACCTCTATCCATCTCCCTATCCATCCATCCATCCATCCATCCATCCATCCATCTATCCATCCATCCATCCATCTTCATCCATAATCTACCTCTATCCATCCCTTTTTCTCTGTATCTATCCATCCATCTTCATCCATAATCTACCTCTATCCATCTCCCCATCCATCCATCCATCCATCCATCTTCATCCATAATCTACCTCTATCCATCTCTTTTTCTCTGTATCTATCCATCTATCCATCCATCCATCTTCATCCATAATATACCTCTATCCATCTCCCCATCCATCCATCCATCCATCCATCCATCCATCTTCATCCATAATCTACCTCTATCCATCTCTTTTTCTCTGTATCTATCCATCTATCCATCCATCCATCTTCATCCATAATATACCTCTATCCATCTCCCCATCCATCCATCCATCCATCCATCCATCCATCCATCCATCCATCTTCATCCATAATCTACCTCTATCCATCTCTCTCTCTCTCCATCCATCCATCCATCCATCTTCATCCATAATCTACCTCTATCCATCTCCCCATCCATCCATCCATCCATCCATCCATCCATCCATCTCCATCCATAATCTATCTCTATCCCTCCCTCCCTCCCTCTATCTCTCCCCACCCCATTAGTCAATTCCTCTATGTTAGTCAAAAATCACACAACCGTTCACCAGGGGAGCAGGAGGGGAGGAGGGGAAAAGCTAGTTTGTCAACACAGGCTCATTCTGAAAAAAAACTGGGGCATTGGGGTTCTTCCTCTTCCTCACCTTCGATAGATTCCCCTCCCCTGCTTTGTGACGTGACATGGCGCAAGGCGTGTTTCCTTCTACGTATCAAGAGGCGATGCACGAACGGGGAGAAACACGACATTCGACAAACAAAGCAGTTTAAATTCCCTGAGTCTTGACATAACAGTTAGGTAGTCAGATGATATCCCGTTTCTGGTTTTTTTTTTCATCATATCATGATTATTTATTGACTTAAATATAGAGAGAAATTTATCTATCTATCTGTGTATAGATCTCTCTCGCTGCATCTCCTCCTCCTCCTCCTCCCGCCCAGCCCGCCCTTCGTCCCTGCTGGTCCTCAGTTCTTCTGGTTGATTTTCTGCTTGTTCGAAATGTAAGGGAGAATCGTCTGAGTACTTTTATCCGACACTGTTTGGGTGCTGCTATTCCGGGTCGGCTTCCGCAGTGGGCCGCTGCCCAGGTGAGGGGACCGTCGCATTGCCGTCTTGGCCACTAACGCCCCCTTCGGCGTTGCCTCGCTGGGCTCTTCCGGAGGGTCGTCCGGAAGGGGCCCGCTGTCCGCCTCCTCGTCGTCATCGCAACACAAAGCATGGTAGAGGACTTTGTCACTAAAACGCACCCGCTCCCTGGTGCCCGGCGTCCTCTGAGGGTGAGGTTTGTGACTTGGTAGGGAGCTGAACGCTTCCTCGCTGGAAGAGTCTGGGGTCTCAATCCGGGGTCCGTTGTAGAGCAACACCCCGCCATTCATCAGCTGGTAATCGGGTTGGTGCCCCGGCGGTTGTTGGGGTTGCGACTGTTGCTGCTCCGAACCGTCTCCCGAATCGGAAGGGGTGGAGGCCTCGAGGAAGGAGCAGAATTCCCAGCTGTCGGAAAGGATGTCTGAGGTCATGAAATCCAGGTGCCCAAGGTCAAAGAGGCCTCCCCCTTTCTCGCTGCTGGAGGTGCTGCTCACCGTGGTGGTCGTCCAATCGTCGGGCTCCAGCTCAAACTCGAAGTCTGCGGTCAGCTTGTCAATCTGGCTGACCACCTAGAGGGCAGAGAGAAAGGGCAGGTGGTTAAAGACAGAACATCACGGGGTGACTCCGTGGACAACGTTTTCACCTGCTCCAAGTCCATTTCGACGCAGCCTCCACCTAGGGCAGGGATCGGCCACCTGTGGCTCTGGAGCCACTTGTGGCTCTTTCATCCCTCTGCTGTGGCTCCCTGTCGCCGGTCGGGAAAAGGAAAAAAGGATGCCATGTTAGGGGGAGACTCTATGGTGGGGCAATCAGATATCCGATTGGCGGAGGAAAAGGGACACTGTGCTAGGAAGAGACTCTATGGTGGGGAAGCCAGGCTTCTGGTTGGTAGAGGAAAAAGGACGCTGTGCTAGGAGGAGACTCTATGGTGGGGGAACCGGACTTCTGGCATCTCCAGAATTGAACAGGGGGCTTCTAATTAGAACCTTTGTGGCCCTTTGAGTGTTTAAGTGCCGCACCCTGATGTAAGGCAACTCAACGGACAGGTTCCTCAACAGCCTTCTGCAAGGCTGGGGCTTCAAATCAACTGAATGTCATCTATTCAATGTAGGGGCCATGTAATTCCAAACAACCGCCAGAAGCTTTGGACCAAAATTCTTCTCGTTGCCAGCCGACTGGCTAATAGCCCTTTCGGCCAGGCCTCACAGGACTTCTAGTTCTAGCTGTTCAAAGGGAAGGGGCATCAGGTTGGAGAAAGCTCATTTAATTAAGGAAGGCCCACCTTCATGCTTAAAAAAAATCGAATGAAATCTTCAACGTAAGCACCACTAGGGCCTCTAGAAAAAGCATCTGGCTCTTTCGCCATTTCTTCAATTTAAACTGTTTAGTTTGGGGTAGGTAGGGTTAAAGTGATGGCCCAGAAACTAGGATATGGAAGTTCTAGTCTTGCCTTAGGCATGAAAGCCAACTGGGTGACTTTTGGACAATCACCAGGAGATGGGGAGTTCTAGTCCCACCTTAGGCATGAAAACCAACTTGGTGACTCTGGATCAATCATCAGGAGATGGAGAGTTCTAGTCCTGCCTTAGGTATGAAAGCCAGCTGGGTGACTTTCGGACAATCACCAGGAGATGGGGAGTTCTAGTCTGCTTTAGGTATGAAAGCCAGGGTGACTTTGGCCCAATCAGCAGGAGATGGACAGTTCTAGTCCTGCCTTAGGGATAAACATTGACAGGGTGGCTTTGGACCAATAACCAGAAGATGGGGAGTTCTAGTCCCACCTTAGGCACCAAAGACAGCTGGGTGACAGCTCTGCCCAACCCATCAAGCAGGAAAAATAGGAACATGTTCGCCACCTTGAGCTCCTTTTATAGTAATAAAGGCCAGATAAAAATCATACAAACATTTAAATACGTAAGAGAATTCCTTTAAATATGTTGGGATCACGACGTCCAGTTTTATCAGAGAGCATGGCACTGTAGTCCTATCACCTCTGAGGACATCTAGAGCGCATCTCAAAAAGCATGACCTTCTGATGGACTGGCTGCTAAAGCAAGGTCATGGCACACACTTGAAAGTAAATCAGGAAGACTGTATTAAGTCTGTCTCTCTGTCTCACAAGAACAAAGAATGCTTATCAACAGGAAATATGCATGTGTAAAGCTTGTAGCAATTATGGGTAGCTAGAAAGTTGATAAAAGCAGCAAGAATGAGACAATTTGCAGACCTCAGCTAAAAGTTAGGAATAGAGACGTCCGTCAACAAATGAAATGTCTATTAGAGAACTCCTGGGGCATTCATTAGCTAAGACCTAGGAATGGGACAGTTATAGACCAATAGAACAAATTGTAGAATTAGTGCTAAAATGTTGATTAGAGGATATTTCTTATTGTTTCACCTTGTCCCGCCTTCTCCTTAAATGCATAAAGCTTTCTTAATCCTTTGTTCTTGGTTCTTGGCCTTTTGACCAGGAACCCTTTTCCTTGGAGGACTCCAATAAAAAGCAATCAGAAAACCTGCACCTCGTGTCTGGCGTCTATCATTGGCTTCGGCACCAGGCTCAGAACCGAATTGGGGACATCAATTCCCAGCCTTGATCAACATCTCCACTCCTGTCCAGGTGGAGTCCGGACAACTGAATGGAGCAAAGTGATCACATCCTTTGCATGGTGGAGTCTGGCCAAGCGAATGGAGCTAGCAGAGCATTTTACTGGCCAGATGCCCTTCCCTGTTGCCAATGCGGAGTTGTGTTCAGCAGATAAATCCTCATTGTGCCCAGAGAGAAATATCTGCCTCTACCTAGGATTGAATTCATAGCCTCCTGATTGTGGGGCTGTTGTAGGAAAGCCAAGACACAGATAAGCTCTTCAAAGTAGCAAAAGTTTATTTGTGCACAGGTCCAGTTATAAGCTGCAAGCTCATACAAAGATGTCTGAACCCCGATAATCAGATAGGGGTCCGCTCTTATACCCTTGATTACGTATACATTCCTGTTACCATATATTTTGCCCAAATATGGAGTTTAGGAGGTTGTAATGGCCCCAGTTGAGACAGATTGCTTAGGTCACCAAGATATATGTCCTCGTAGGCTATTTGTGGATAGTAAGCTGATAGATTGGGGAACCTGAGGGATACAGAGCATGAGAACAAGAGGATAACAGGAAACATCTGTCTGGGTCACGACGACCCTTTTGCAATTCTCAGCAGATATCAAAGAGCATGGTTTGCATCAGTGGTGGGTTTCAATTTTTTTTAGAACCTACTCTGTAGGTGTGGCCTATTTTGTGGGCGTGGCTTGGCAGTCATGTGACAGGGTGAGAGTGGCCAACTTGTAAAATGTGGTGAAACTCATTTAACAACGCTCTTGCTTAGCAACCAAAATTATGGGCTCATTTGTGATGATAAATTCTTTCTTTCTTTCTTTCTTTCTTTCTTTCTTTCTTTCTTTCTTTCTTTCTTTCTTTCTTTCTTTCTTTCCTTCCTTCCTTCCTTCCTTCCTTCCTTCCTTCCTTCCTTCCTTCCTTCTTTCTTTCTTTCTTCCTTCCTTCCTCCCTTCCTCCCTCCCTCCCTCCCTCCCTCCTTCCTTCCTTCCTTCCTTCCTTCCTTCCTTCCTTCCTTCCTTCCCTTCCCTTTCCTTTCTTACTTTCTGCCTTCCTTTCCTTTCCTTTCCTTTCCTTTCCTTTCTTACTTTCTGCCTTCCTTTCCTTTCCTTTCCTTTCTTACTTTCTGCCTTCCTTTCCTTTCCTTCCCATTGGGTTACTGGCAGCGGCAGGCCAGGCTTACTTCTGAGTCCGCCGGTGGAACCCCCTCTCACCGGCTCTCTAAATTTCACCATCCGGCTCTTGCGAGTAGGTGCGAACCTGCAGAAACCCACCACTGGTTTGCATTCTTTTCTTAACCAAAGCTACTTGACCAAAGTTTGCTTATCCATACTTTGAGGCCTAGGCCAGCCTTAGACCCCTGTATCTTCCATTGCTACCTCAGGGCAAGCGTTCCACCTCTAAGCCACCACATCGTTCACTTTCCCAGCTTTGATCCACGGTTGTTATTCCCTCACCGTCCCCCCTCCCCTTCCACTCCTGGGACAGGGCGAGAATTCCTTCCCCCTCCCCCCCCCTTACGAGGGATGACTTAAAGCCAACCATGGGAGGGTCTCCCCACCCGTCTTCTGCTCTGCCCAGCATCTGGCCACCACGGGAGATGCGGAGTCACGTAGAGCTGATTGCTTTTTAGAGCAGGAGTTAAGCTTTCGACAATCGCTTTGAGCCTCCCCAGACCAAATTCATTTTGACCGTGAAGAATTTCTTTTGGGGAAAATCTTGTCCGCTTTCAAGAGGAGAGCAGAAAATATGCCTCCAACCTCAACGTCGTGGCTTTGCTCCCTTCTTTCACAGAGCGAAAGGGGAAGGGGGGGGGGGGTGGCACCACGCTGGCACCAAGGAATGGACACGGCAAAGGTTTTCAGGGAAAGGAGGGGAATAAAAGCAACATATTTTAGGCCCCGGTTTATTAGGACGTGATGCTTTAAGAGGCAATGTCTCTTCATCAAGAATAGAACAGAACAGACTAGGGAATGGAATAGGATAGGATAGAATAGAATATGGAATGGAATGGAGTAGGATAGGATAGAATAGAATAGAACAGGACAGGACAGGACAGGATAGGAGATGAGAGGAGAGGATAGGGAATGGAATGGAATGGAATAGAATAGGGTATAGAGTAGAGTAGAGTGGAATAGAGTAGAATAGAATAGAATAGAATATGGAATGGAATGGAGTAGGATAGAATAGAATAGAACAGGATAGGATAGAATACGGAATGGAATGGAATGGAATGGAATGGAATAGAATAGAATAGAACAGAATAGAATAGAACCGAATAGGGTATAGATTAGAGTAGAGTAGAATACACTGTAGAACAGAATATGGAATGAGAATAGAATAGGGAATGAGAATAGAATAAAATAGAATAGAATAGACTAGCAGAGTTGGAAGGGCCTTGGAGGTCTTCTAGTCCAACCCCCTGCTTAGGCAGGAAACCCTACAGCACTTCAGACAAATGGTTATCCAACATCTTCTTAAAAACTTCCAGTGTTGGGGCATTCACAACTTCTGGAGGCAAGCTGTTCCACCGATTAATTGTTCTATCTGTCAGGAAATTTCTCCTTAGTTCTAAGTTGCTTCTCTCCTTGATTAGTTTCCACTCATTGCTTCTTGTCCTGCCCCCAGGTGCTTTGGAGAATAGCTTGACTCCCTCTTCTTTGTGGCAGCCCCTGAGATATTGGAAGACTGCTATCCTGTCTGCCCTGGTCCTTCTTTTCATTAAACTAGATGTATCCAGTGCCTGCAACCGTTCCTCATATGTCTTAGCTTTTATTTAGAAGAGAATCTTTTTAAAAAAATGAAGGGTGGAGGGAGGGGGGGAAGAGATCAATCTTGACGTTAATAGTTGTCAACATAGAATGCCAAGCTTCCAATAACTTATTCCTTTTCTTCTTTCTATTTGTTTGCCTTTTTTAAAAAAAATAAAAAAGGTGCTGTGGGTCGCTACAAAATGAAAAAAAAATGAGAGAGAGAGATAGAGAGAGAGATGAAAAGAAGAGTCTCAGCTTATCACTTTCTGCCCCATCAGGGAGAATATAGTTATGCAATTAACCGAACCATCAGAGAGAATTTAAATGATAGCTACACAAGTCAAGACAAGCTACGGGGCCTCGTACGAAGCGACAGAGTGCAGCTCTTCTCCAAGATGGAGCTGAAAGATTTTGTAAGGAGGGGGTGTCCTCATCATCGTTGTTAAGTGTAAGTATAATCTTAATTGTCATTGTGCTTAAATACAACTTGTTTGTTTGTCTGGCTATGCTTCGATGTCTTCTGCCTGATGGTAGAAGGGCGAAGAGATACTTACCAGGCGGTGAATCATCTCTGAGCATCTTCCTTACTCTGCTAAAGCAGCGAGACCTGGCGAGGTCATCTAGTGGTGTCAGAGGGCAACCCATGGTTTCTTGTGCCGAATTGATCCCTCTCTGTAGGGCCTTCCTGTCCGCAGCTGTTAAACCAGCATCCCATACTGTCATGCAATAGGTGAGGACGCTTTCTATGGTGGACCGATAGAAAGAGGTCATCAGCCGTTGTTCCACCTGGTTTTTCCACAGGACTCTAAGGAAATGAAGTCTTTGTTGGGCCTTGCCAATCACCAGGGACGTGTGGTTTTTCCAGGTGAGATCTTGACTAATAAGCCCTTCCAAGAATTATTGTTCTTGGCAAGGAAACTTCATATAATACTAACAGAAGAGAATTATCTTCCTATAGCCCTGCTCCTATGTTAAGGTGAATCTCAGTTGTATCTTCAGGTTCAAATATTAAAGTAAAGATGTTGAAATTCTGGAGAAAGTGCAGAGAGGAGCAACAAAGATGATTAAGGGACTAGAGGCTAAAACATAGGAAGAACGGTTGCAGGAACTGGGCACGTCTAGTTTAATGAAAAGAAGGACTAGGGTTGATATGATATCTCAGGGGTTGCCCCAAAGAAGAGGGAGTCAAGCTATTCTCCAAACCACCTGAGGGCAGGACAAGAAACAATGGATGGAAACTAACCAAGGAGAGAAGCAACCTAAGAACTAAGGAGAAACTTCCTGACGGTGAGAAGGAAGGAAGGAAGGAAGAAAGGAAGGAAGGAAGGAAAGAAAGAAAGAAAAGAGAAAGAATTTATCATCACAATTGAGCCCAAAATTTTGGTTGCTAAGCAAGAGCGTTGTTAAATGAGTTTCACCACATTTTATAAGTTGGCCACTCCCACCCTGTCACATGACTGCCAAGCCACGCCCACAAAATAGGCCACACCTACAGAGTAGGTTCTAAAAAAATTTGAAACCCACCACTGCTGTACGGGATGGGGTGGGGTGGGGGAGGGAGAGACTCAAAACCTTCGGCTGGAATAAATCTCTTTTTAGTGCCGCAGTCATCTTGGGTTTTTCTGCAGCCCTGAAACAGCAGATGGCAGATAAAAATTAACCAAATGTCAGTCTGTGGAAAGTATAAAATCAACTCAAAGGCATGAAACAATTCCGCGGGGGGGAAAAAAAAGGAATCTGAATAACAAAGGAAGGTCTTGACAAGGATAGTGATAATATCGGTAAAGGCAAGAAGGGAAGGGTTGCCCATGAAGAATATTACAAAACGGGGTTGGCGAACGAAGAGTTCACCTTTGGTGCTCCATGCCATGGGGCCTAGCTACCTACGAGACCGTCTGCTGCCCCATACCTCCCTACGACCAATTCGCTCTCACAGAGAGGGTCTGCTCCGGGTGCCGTCAACCGGGCAATGCCGGTTGGCGACGCTCAGGGGAAGAGCCTTCTCTGTGGTGGGCCCAACCCTCTGGAACGATCTACCTCCCGAACTCCGTGTCATCTCGGACCTCCGCCTGTTCCGCCAGCGTTTAAAAACACACTTCTTCCACCTAGCCGGCCTGGCATGACTTTTATTTATTTCGGATTTATACCCCGCCCTTCTCCTTGTTAGGACCCAGGGCAGCGCACAGGCATTTTAAAAACCATAACAAAGACAATATATATCATTAACAACATATTAAATTAATAAATTATTTAAACCCGTGCTAAACAACCCATTTAAAACCCTGCCTAATTATAATTTATCCATAAAAAGTCAGAAACGGGGGGCTATGCTAGGCAGGCCTGTTGGAATAAAAATGTCTTAAGACATAGGCGGAAGAGGCAGAGGTCCGAGATAGTGCGTAGGTCGGGGAGTAGGTCGTTCCAGAGGGCCGGGCCCGCCACAGAGAAGGCCCTTCCCCTGGGTGTCACCAACCGGCATTGCCCGGCCGACGGCACCCGGAGAAGACCCTCTCTGTGGGAGCAGATCGGTCGGAGGGATGTATGGGGCAGGAGGCGGTCTCATATATAGCTAGGCCCCGAGCCATGGAGCGATTTAAAGATGGTCGTCAACACTTTACTCGACACTGCACTGCTTTTAGTTATCAAAGTTTTAATTCAGGGGTTTTAATTGGTTTTAGCACAGGGTGGGTTAATTTAATTTAGTTTTAATGAATATTATTCTTGTATATATGTATTTATATTTTATATTCCCTGTGCGCCGCCCCGAGTCCCTTTGTGGTGAGATGGGTGCGGGTTATAAATGCGAATAAAATCATAAAATCATTAAAAAAAAAACTTTGCAAAAGGCGACGGCCGTCAGAAGGACCTCACGTCCAACCCTTCGAGTTTATTCACGCAGAACGCGGAAACCCGGTAGCTTAACAATAGGCCAAACATGGTTACTGTTAATCTTGGGTTTGGTTGGCTGAGTTTTCCAGAATTTTTGGGGCGTTCTGACAGTCGTGTACTGTATTTTTCAGAGTATAAGACGCACTTCCGCCACCCCTAAACGAGGATGAAAATTTGGGTGTGTCTAATGCACTGAATGTAGTCCCACCCACTCGCCAGCCCCCACCGTTGGCCTCTTCCTCCCAGCAATCTGCATCAAACAGCAAACAGCCTGTTTCAGTTTCAGCTTCAGCACAGCCTGATTAGCACAAGCAGCTGATAGTCGGTTAGATCGGCCTCCCGACCATCAGCTGTTTCAGGCTGCAGGGATTGCCACTGCCTATTGCCGCCTCCGCAAGTCCTATTTTCAGCCTCCGTGTGCCCCATTTCCCACCCATTCGGATCCCCGGCACCTGGAACAGCAGAAAATGGGGCACGCAAAGGCTGAAAACGAGGGGTGCGGAGTCTGAAAAGGGAGTGTGCGGAGTTGGCAATAGGCTATGGCAGTCCACGCAGTCTGAAACAGCTGATTATCGGGAGGCTGATTAGCTTGTGCTAATCAGCTTGTGCTGAAATTGAAACTGAAACAGCTGTTTGCTGCAAGGAGGCAAATTGCTGGGAGGCAGAGGTAGATTTTTTTTTCTTGTTTGCCTTCCCAAAAGCCAGGTGCGTCTTATACTGTGGAGTATACTGTCTTATACTGCAGTGATTCCATTGAGCAAAGGTATACAGTAGATTGGTTGATCCCTGGGTTGACAGTAAATGGTGAATCCTCCATGTTCTCAGGTACACTACTATTGAATCAGATGTGGGTTTCACATCATTTTACCACTGGTTTGCCACACACCGAAACTGGGAGTGCATGCTTCGTGAGCGTGCATGCCTTCAATACATGTGCTTTGGTCATGTGCAGGGTGTCAGGCCTCCAGTCATATTCCTTTTAGGATCTTTGGCCTGCCCCACTCTCTCTTATTTTACTATGCTGTTTCACTAGTGGGGTAAATGGGAGGGGGGAATAGTAAAGAGTAGAATGTTGTGGTCAAAATAAAGCATTCCTTTCTAGAAGCCCAAGGCCATCTTTTGTCTCTGCACCTCTACACCTGACCGGAAGAGGATGGGTGGAATTGCCAGCGTGGCCGTGGGAGATTGGACCACGGGATGGACTTGTGGTTGTGGGGAGCAAGGTCTTGAACTTTCAACGGGGTGGAAAAACCTAAGAAGCTTTCAGATTCGGGTTTCCACAGTTTGTACCAACATGTCTCTCTTATTAAATTGGAACTTGGAAGAAAGCTCTGCCTTGGACTCTGATTTAATTCTGGATGATATTTGGAATGCTGACACAGGGGGTGCATGCATGCACATGGCTTAGAAAACATGGCTAAATAGGATGGCATAGAGCCGGGGTGCGAGTCACCACTACTGGTTCACCTGAACCACTCCATACCGGCTGAATACCACCGCTGTACTGAATAATATTTGCAGAGCCGAAGGCATTGCTTTTCTGCTCTGCTTCGTCTTTTGCCTTGATCTGGCAGGATTCTGTCTTCCGTTACTACCAGCCTTCACTGCTTTTTCTCCAAGCAAACTCAGGCGTCCAACCTCTGCCGCTTTTCTCAAAACCAGCCTTTGATCACCGAAACCTTCCGAGTCATCTACGTATCTCCAAAGTTGTCCAGCTTTCCAACTCAGGTCCCTGAATACAAACACATTTAGCTGCCCTTGTCATGTTGAATAATGAATGCCTACTTATGTCCTTACACATTCGGTTGGGTTAATAAATATTCATGCGTTCCCCGCACGGCACTACAAGCGTCAGGAGAGAAGGGACTCTTGAACGTTTTTTGCAGGAGAGGAATGGTGGCTTGGCCACGGAGCGGAGGGCAGGATCCTGTTCCGGGAAGGGAAATGAAACAGAGGGGCTTCCCCTAGGAGGCAGAAGGATGTAAAAAATCTCTATATAAATATAAATGTAACAAGAGTTTGTTCAAAACCACTAATCTCCGAAGATACTGCACCGATCGCTTCCAAATTTTCACACGTTCCTTTCAAATACGGCACCAATTATATATATATATATATATATATATATATATATATATATATATATATATATATAGATAGATAGATAGATAGATAGATAGATAGATAGATAGATAGATAGATAGATAGAGAGAGAGAGAGAGAGAGAGAGAGAGAGAGAGATTGTGTAGATGCCACACCTGTGCCAGGTACACACAACAGAAATGTAAAAAATTGTAAAAAAGGTAGGTAGAGGGATACAGAGAGAGCAGTGGGCCACAGGTATTATGTCATCCTTTATGACGTAAAATACTCTGCCCATAAGATTCAAGGAGAAATACAGTAGGTAGGTAGGCAGGCAACTATAGGGATAGAGAGAGGGAGGGAGAAATGCAGTAGGTAGGTAGGTAGGTAGGTGTATAGAGGGGGAGAGGGTGAAATACAGTAGGTAGGTAGATAGGTAGAGGGATAGAGAGAGAGGGGAGGAGACATACAGTAGGTAGGTAGGTAGGTGGAGAGAGGGTGAAATACAGTAGGTAGGTAAGATAGGTAGGTAGAGGAATAGAGAGACAGAGAGGGAGAAATACAGTAGGTAGGTAGGTTGGGGGTTATACAGTGGTTGTATGTCCATGTTTGTGTGTGCAGGTGTAGATCTACACACAGATTGGTTGGCCATTTAACCAGACCCGGCCACAGCAACGCGTGGCCGGGAACATCTAGTAAATACTAGGGAATCTGGTTAGGAGGGTGGGTAGCATCTAGATTGCTTTGCTGGTCTTCTGGGGATTTCCCACTCTCCAAGCTCCCATATTGAGAGATGCTGGCAAAAGAGCTAAACCGTGAAAAATGACTAACGTGGACTACCCATTGTTTTTAACAAGATAGCTTGCAACAGGGAAGCTGCAAAAGAGAGATGGAGAAGAGAGAAAATAGGATGAATTGGCAACTGCAGGAACCAGAGAAAGATGAAAATATGTACAGTCTGTCTGTCTGTCTGTCTGTCTATCTCTCTCTATCTCAATATCATATCCATCCATCCATCTTAATATATCTTAATATATCATATCATATCATATCATATCATATCATATCTCATATCTTTAGCAGATTTTCTTGCTTCTAGAGCAGCGGTTCCTAGTGTGAGAGGTCCATGTCCCACAGGGGGGCAATTTGGTTTTTAATGGGAACAATTTGAGCCTGGTTTAAACCACTTTATACGACGGAGGGCCAAAGAAGAAGAAGAAGAAGAAGAAGGGGACGGCAGAGAAGGAGGTGGCTGGATGGAGTCACCGAAGCAGCAGCCGGCGTGAGCTTCAATGGACTCCAGAGGATGAGAGAGGACAGGAAGGCCTGGAGGAACATGGTCCAGGGGGGTCGCGATGGGTCGGACACGACTTTACAACTAACAACCACAACAACGATTCTCCAGCTGCCTCATCCGGGACCCCCCCCCCACAGACCTTGCATTTCCATTCAGTGCCCCCACCCCACCCCACCCCACCCCCTGCCAAACGTCTGCAGGAAATTCATCGCATCCAAAGGTGGCGTTGAATATTCATTTCTGCTCAAAGGCAAGATGAAACCCATTAGGAGTCTGAAAACAACCAGGTTGAACTTGGAACTGAAAGAATGATTTCCTTGGGGAAATCGAACACGTTCGCCTGCCTGGGGCTGTTTTAAAACTTGCAGTCAGGTGGTCGGTAATATGAAAAATCATCCACAGGACAATTACACACGTTGGACACATTTTTAGCCCTCGCTGATGAGCAGGAGCAACGGGGAACCGTTTTTGGAAATGCAATGGTAATTATTGATGTAGAGCAGAGTGGCGGATTGACTCTCGATAATGCCACAAGGATTTCAGAATCCGTGGCTGGAATTCCAGCCCATGTAGGAAAAGAAGAGGCAGAGACTGAGGGCGGAGTCAAGAGAGGAATCAGCCTGGAATCATAATGTTCCCACAAGCGACTCAAGTCCAATCTTCTTGAATTCCATTAACTCTTCTCTAGCCCCAATTTAGGGCTGATGTCAAACCTGAAGTTGTCCAAACTGTGGCCGTTTTCTTCTTGTCAAGTAAAATTCAAGGTTCCCCTTGCACATATGTGCCAGTCGTTCCTGACTCTAGGGGGCGGTGCTCATCTCCGTTTCAAAGTCGCACAGCCGGCGCTATCCGAAGACGTCTCCGTGGTCATGTGGCCAGCATGACTCAACGCCGAAGGCGCACGGAACACTGCTCCCTTCCCACCAAAGGTGGTTCCTATTTTCCACTGCAGAGATCATGGAAGGCCCCACCCCCACGCATGCATGGTAGAGAACCAAACACCAGCTGACTGCCAGGAGCGATGCCTCAGCATGGGGTGACGGCTGGCATGCCTGCAGAGCAGTGGCGGGTTTCAAACTTTTTTAGAACCTCTTCTGTAGGTGTGGCTTGATTGTGGGAGTGGCTTGCTTGCCATGTGACCGGGTGGGAGTGGCTTGGCAGTCATGTGACTGGGTGGGCATGGCCCACTTGTAAAATGTGGTGAAAATCACTTAACAATGCTCTTGCTTAGCAACCAAAATGTTGGCTCAGGAACTCTGGCATTTGAAGCATGCAAGTCTTTAAAGCTGTCAAGTTCCAAGACCCTTGCACCTCTAACCCTTTAGGAAAAAAAAAACCCAGGGGTGTTCAAACTTGACAGCTTTGAGACTTGTGGACTTCAACTCCCAGGATTCCTCCTCCAGTTATGTTGGCTCAGGAACTCTGGCATTTGAAGCATGCAAGTCTTTAAAGCTGTCAAGTTCCAAGACCCTTGCACCTCTAACCCCTTAGGAAAAAAAAACCCAAGGGGTGTTCAAACTTGAGAGCTTTAAGACTTGTGGACTTCAACTCCCAGAATTCCTCCTCTCGCTCTTCCTCTTGATGATGGGCGGGGGGGGAGGGAGCGGGAACCGGTTCTCAACGGTCCTGTAGATTTGGGGAACCTCTTCTATAGGAGGGATCTACGTGCCACCTGTGGCATGCGGGCCATAGGTTCATCCTCACGGGGCTAGATTCTTGTGTATAGGCATGAACTGGACCTTCAACTCTTGACTCTTCTCACCTGACAACACAGAACTTCAGGGTGGAGACAATCTGGGACTACAGTGGTAGAATCGTAGCCTTGAATGCAGGCGTGTTCTTCTCTTTCTAAGCAGACCTAGAGAAAGTCAAAGGGCTGCTGCGACATAACTTCTTCCTAAGACGTCTCATTTAATTGCCGAACGTTTTGATCTGCTATGTCTGCTCTCCCACTCGGCGAGTGAGTCACACCGATTCAAAATTCCGGGTGGGTTTTGCTTCCTGAGTTCAGGAAAGTCTGAAATAGTGAGTGTAGGGTTTCCTGCTTGAGCAGGAGGTCGGAGTAGTTCAGTTTAGTTTAGTGTATTTATATTTTTATACCGCCCTACTCCCGAAGGACTCCGGGCAGTGTACAGCCAAAATAAAACACAGCTGTACAAAAGTTAAAACAACTTAAAAACATATTAAATAACTAGCCGTTCACGTGTTGCTGTGGCCCAGTCTGGTTAAATGGCCAACCAATCTGTGTGTAGATCTACAGCTGCACACACAAACACGTACACACAACCACTGTATAACCCCCATCCTACCTACCTACTGTGTTTCTCCTTCTCCCTCTCTATCCTCTACCTACCTACCTACCTACCTACCTACCTACCTACCTACCTACCTACCGTATTTCTCCCTCTCTCTATCCCTTTACCTACCTACCTACATACCTACATACCTACCTACCATATTTCTCCCTCCCTCTATCCCTTTACCTACCTACCTACCTACCTACCTACCTACCTACTGTATTTCTCCCTCCCTCTATCCCTTTACCTACCTACCTACCTACAGTATTTCTCCCTCTCTCTATCCCTTTACCTACCTACCTACCTACCTACCTACCTACTGTATTTCTCCCTCTCTCTATCCCTTTACCTACCTACCTACCTACCTACCTAGCTACCTACCTACCTACCTACTGTATTTCTCCCTCTCTCTATCCCTTTACCTACCTACCTACCTACCTACCTACCTACCTACCTACCTACCTATTGTATTTCTCCCTCCCTCTATCCCTTTACCTACCTACCTACCTACCTACCGTATTTCTCCCTCTCTCTATCCCTTTACCTACCTACCTACCTACCTACCTACCTACCTACCTACCTACCTACTGTATTTCTCCCTCTCTCTATCCCTTTACCTACCTACCTACCATATTTCTCCCTCAGAGTATTTTATGTCATAAAGGATGACATAATACCTGGGGCCCACTGCTCTCTCTGTATCCATCTATCTATTTTTTTACAATTTTTTACATTTCCGTTGTGTGTACCTGGCACAGGTGTGACATCTACACAATCTATATATATCTATGGTGCCCTACTTCAAAGGAACATTGGGTGAAAATTTGGAAGCGATCGGTGCAGGACTTTCAGAGATTAATGGTTTTGAACAAACTCTTGTTACATTTTTATTTATATAGATTTGGCCCATAATAAAAGTTAAAAACCAACAAACCCCAATTAAAATTAATAAAGCTCGTATTTACGCCAGCCCGGCTTGTTGAAAAAGAAAAGTTTTGAGAGCACGGCGGAAGGTGCGTAAGTCAGGGATAATTCGTAACTCCGGGGGCCATTCGTTCCAGAGGGCAGGTGCTCCCACGGAGAAGGCTCTCCCCCTGGGTGTCGCCAGTCGACATTGTCTAGCTGACGGCACCATGAGGAGACCCTCTCTATGGGAGTGTACTGGCTGGTGGGAGGCTCTCGGTGGTAGAAGGCGATCTCGTAGGTACCCAGGCCCTAGAAGACCTCCAAGGTCCCTTCCAACTCTGTCCTTCTGTTAACCTTGGGTCTCTCAAGCTCTAATCCAGAAACCTTAATCTCTCTATCACTTCGGTTTCTGTCAACAGGTAGGGTCGCTGCTCACGGAGGTCACCAAATATCCAATCTGGACCAATGTAGAAGGCATCACCTCCATCTGCTGGAGGTTCTTTGGGCGCAGGAGAAGTCTGGTTCAAAAATTGGCAGCCAAAGAAAGTTTGCAGCTGTGAGACCAGCTTGTAATTCTGGTTATTGTGTCCCCACACAAAAGGAAGCCATCCATTTATGCCATTATTGTAATTGTGTGCAATCTGAAAAATAGGGGAGGTGAGGCTAAAGGGCGGGTGGGTGGGTGGGTGGGCAGGATGGACATGGGTTGGTCCGTGAAAGGACATAATGGAGCATCCACATACCACCACCCTGGGTTTCAGCTGCCAATCAGCTACGTCTAAAGTGATCACAGTCAGCGTTGCGAAATTGGCCTCTTTCGGGCCACTTAATTCTCGCTTGGCCCAACGTTGCGATGAAGTTTTTGATTGAAGGGATAGGGATGTCGCTCAGGAAATAGACGGTGCCTTCTTCGGTAGACCATCTATCAATCCATTGTATTTCGACCACACACCAGCCGAGAATTAATAACACCACAATTACCGTATTTTTTCAGAGTATAAGATGCACCAAGATTTTAAAGAGGTAAATTTAAAAAACAAGCAAACACATTTTTGCACACTGCAGGCCACCCAAACCCTCTGCACGTCTCATTTTTTGGGGGGGGAGGGGGGGAAAAACGGCACGCAGAGAGTTTGAGAGGCCTGCAAAGTGCTCCTGGGGGTTGGAGGAGGCCAAAAATGAGCAATAATGGCCCATTTTTCATGAAACAGGGCATGAATAGACTTTGGGAGGCTTATAGAGTGCTCCTGGGGACTGGGCGGGTGGGGGGAACAAGCATCCAATTATCGGAGGCTGCCTGGATAAGTTCCTGTAGTTTTCTTGGCAGGAGTTTTTTTCAGGTTGCTGATGAGGAAGAGGAGGAACAGCTGGGTCCAGTGCCTGACATGCTCTGGGGATCAAAGGCAGGGGGCGGAGAGGAATAGTTGTGACAGAGGAGAGGAGAGCAGTGGAAATCTATTGGCCGGTCCTTGGGGCAGAAGAGCCACTGCTGCTAGTGAAGCCTCACCCTAGCTCTAGGGATCAAAGGCAGGAGGCAGAGAGGAATAGATGTGGCGGAGGAGAGGAGAGCAGTGGAAATCTATGGGCCAGTTTTTGGGACAGAAGAGCCACCGCTGCTAGCAAAACCCCACCCTAGCTCTGGGGATCAAAGGCAGGGGGCGGAGATGAATAGATGTGGCAGAGGAGAGGAGAGCAGTGGAAATCTATGGGCCGGTCCTTGGGATGGAAGAGCCACTGCTGCTAGCAAAGCCTCACCCTAGCTCTGGGGATCAAAGGCAGGAGGCAGAGAGGAATAGATGTGACAGAGGAGAGGAGAGCAGTGGAAATCTATGGGCCGGTCCTTGGGACAGAAGAGCCACCGCTGCTAGCAAAACTCCACCCTAGCTCTGGGGATCAAAGGCAGGGGGCGGAGATGAATAGATGTGGCAGAGGAGAGGAGAGCAGTGGAAATCTATGGGCCAGTCCTTGGGACAGAAGAGCCACCGCTGCTAGCAAAGCCTCACCCTAGCTCTGGGGATCAAAGGCAGGAGGCAGAGAGGAATAGATGTGACAGAGGAGAGGAGAGCAGTGGAAATCTATGGGCCGGTCCTTGGGACAGAAGAGCCACCGCTGCTAGCAAAACTCCACCCTAGCTCTGGGGATCAAAGGCAGGGGGCGGAGATGAATAGATGTGGCAGAGGAGAGGAGAGCAGTGGAAATCTATGGGCCAGTCCTTGGGACAGAAGAGCCACCGCTGCTAGCAAAGCCTCACCCTAGCTCTGGGGATCAAAGGCAGGAGGCAGAGAGGAATAGATGTGGCAGAGGAGAGGAGAGCAGTGGAAATCTATGGGCTGGTCCTTGGGATGGAAGATCCACCGCTGCTAGCAAAGCCCCACCCTAGCTCTGGGGATCAAAGGCAGGGGGCGGAGATGAATAGATGTGGCAGACAACTCTTCATCTCCCTGCCAGACAGAGCCTTTTCAGTTCACATCATGGGGAGCTGGGTCAGAACCCCACCCTTGCTGAAATCCCACGAAGACGTCTTAGGATGAGGGTTAAAAGTCAACCAGCAAACGATCGTAGACCTCAGATGGGCCAATCAATCAGAGCGGAGTAAAAAAATCCATTCCCATCGTGGCTTCGAATGTGTGTTGCTTGTAGCCTGGCCAAAGAAGCAATCTTGAAGATAAAAAAAATAAAGGCGATCGTGCGCAGCGCGAAAACTTCTCGGAAAAAAGCCTGCGGACATCTATTAAAGGAATGCAGAGGAAATATCAGCCCTTCTCTTCGAGCTCTTTCCATTCCAACTGTCACAATAAAACACAAGTTCAGGTTGTGTTGCAGAATTGCATGCGTAGACCTCAGCCTGGCCTCTGATCCAAAATACAGAAAGCATGAAAACATTAGCAGCTGGTCTCTCCTGATTCCCTTTGCTTCCCTCTGTCCTACTTTGTGCCTTTTTCTTTTAATTGATCCAAAGACAATCTGCAATGTATTTATTATTATTATTATTATTATTATTATTATTATTATTATTATTATTATTATTATTATTATTATTATTATTATTATTATTATTATTATGTGGTTCATCTTTGGTGAGATTCACAGCCTTTGGGGCTGGTTGGTAGCTCAACAGCTCGAGTCCTAACCAAGGACCTATTCAGCCGATTCGCTCTCACAGAGAGGGACTTCTCCGGGTGCCATCCACTAGACCAGGGGTCTGCAAAGTCGGCTCTTTTAAGACTGGTGGACTTCAACTCCCAGAATTCCCCAGCCAGCTATGCTGGCTGGGGAACTCTGGGAGTTGAAGTCCACCAGTCTTAAAAGAGCCGACTTTGCAGACCCCTGCACTAGACAATGCCAGCGGGCGACGCCCAGGGGAAGGGCCTTCTCGGTGATGGGCCCGACCCTTTGGAATGACCTTCCCCCTGATATTAGAACGACCACGGACCTCCGCTACTTCCGCCAGAAACTCAAAACCCACCTGTTTCATCTAGCCGGCCTGGCCTAACTTCATGCTTCTCACCCCAGTCTGTAATTTTAAATTATTTTATTCGGTTTTATGGGTCTAGTTTTAATTTTTATAAATTTGTACAGAGGACTATTTAATTTGATTTTAGCTTATATGTATTGTTATGGTTTTGATAATTTTAATTCTACCTGTACACCGCCCCGAGTCCCTTCGGGGAGAGGGGGCGGTCTAGAAATCTAATTTAAAAAAAAAAACTGTCAAGGTAACGTCGGAGGATAGAAGCTGTCCCATATAAGCTGGTTTTATTATTTTTTATATTCTTATTCTTATTTTCTGCTAAAGGATGGAAAGATGCATTGGTTCCCTGCATGATTCTAGTTTTACGAAGGTTTGTGCCTTGGGTAGTTTATTCTTTTCTTCTTTGGTGGTATTTTCCTTTTCGTAGAAATGCAATTCTTTTAATTTTGGGGGGAAAAATGTATCGAGTTGTTTGCAGCTGTCCAGCCTACAAATTCATTAATAGAATAGAATAAAATAACAGAGTTGGAAGGGACCTTGGAGGTCTTCTAGTCCAACCCCCCTGCTCAGGCAGGAAACCTTATACCATTTCAGACAAATGGTTGTCCGATCTCTTCTTAAAAACTTCCACTGTTGGAGCATTCACAACTTCTGGAGGAAAGTAGTTCCACTGGTTGATTGTTCTCACTGTCGGGAAATTTCTCCTCAGTTCTATGTTGCTTCTCTCCTTGATTAGTTTCCACCCATTGCTTCTTGTTCTACCCTCAGGTACCTTGGAGAATCGTTTGACTCCCTCTTTTTTGTGGCAACCCCTGAGATATTGGAAGACTGCTATCATGTCTCCCTTAGTCCTTCTTTTTATTAAACTAGACCTACCCAGTTCCTGCAACCGTTATTCAGAATTTTAAGCCTCCAGTCCCCTAATCCTCTTTGTTGCTCTTCTCTGCACTCTTTCTAGAATCTCCACATCTTTTCTACATCGTGGCGACCAAAACTGGATGCAGATATTCCAAGTGTGGCCTTCCCAAGGCCTTATAAAGTGGTATTAACCCTTCAGGTGATCTTGATTTTCTCCCTCTGTTGATGCAGCCTAGAACTGTGTTCATACTGAACTATTTCATACTGGTTCATTCATCAGAATCTACCCATCCTTTTTGACTATGAGGCGAGGTTTTAGCTTGTGTCTGTGTGTGTGAAATGCTTCCACAGAATCTCATGTTTCAAATAGAGATTGTGGAACATTTTCGTTCACCAAATGTGCATTTTTTTTTCCAAACGGCATTGATCTGACAGCCTAGGCAGGAATGGTAAATAGCAGAGTGCAGATCAAATTAAATCTGGCTCCAATAGAACGCCTTGTACATATTCCTTTGTTGTTCTAGTCTATCACATTTCTTATGAGGAAAGAAGGGAGGGAGGAAGGGAGGGAGGAAGGAAGGAGGGAGGGAGGGAGGAAAAGGAAGGAAAGAAGGAGGGAGGGAAGGAGGGAAGGGAGGAGAAGGAAAGAAGGAGGGAGGGAGGGAGGAAGGAGGGAAGGAAGGGAGGAAGGAAAAGGAAGGAAAGAAGGAGGGAGGGAAGAAGGGAAGAAGGAAGGAGAAGGAAAGAAGGAGGAAGGAAGGTAGAAAGAAAGGAAGATCTGCATGCTTCATCAGAATAAATTCACCATGAAGCTGCTTTTAAGTGCTCCAAATAAACCATGTTTAAAAATTCAACTGTCTTTTATAGTCTTATGATTATTTATAATATCCATTTCTTAAAAAGTCCCTCAAATGTTATTCCATATACAATATAGTTATTTTGGGAATTTTTTTTAAAAAAATGCACTGCCATGTAAGGATTTTTTTTAAAAAAAGCTAAGGATGACATATGCTAGCTGTATCCTTGCACCAAAGTGTAACATGTTATTAAGTATGATCTTCCCTTCCTTTCCTATCTCCCTTCTGTTCCTGCCTTGGTACTTTTCATTCAGAAATAGACACATGAGAGAGAAGGGGGAGATAGGGAGGGAGGGAGAGAGAAAGAGGAAGGGAGGCAGGGAGGGAGCAGGAGAGAGAGGGAGAGCGAGAGAAAGAGAGAGGAAGGAAGAGAGAGAGAGAGGGGGAGAGAGAGGGAGAGCGAGAGAGAGGGTGGGAAGGAGGGAGAGGGGGAGGGAGGGAGAGGAAGGGGAGGAGAGAGGGGGAGGGAGGCAGGTAGGGAGAGCGAGAGAGAGGGAGAGAAAGAGAGAGAGGGGAGAGAGAGAGAGGGAGGAAGAGGGAGAGAGAGGGAGGAAGAGGGAGAGAGAGAGAGGAAGAGAAAGAGAAAGAGAGGAAGGAAGAGAGAGGGTGGGAAGGAGGGAGAGGGGGAGGGAGGGAGAGAGAGAGAGAAAGAGAGAGAGGGAGGGAGGGAGAGAGAGAGGGAGGGGGAGAGAGGCAGGGAGGAAGGAAGAGGGAGAGAGGGAGAAAGAGACAGAGAGAAAGAGAAAGAGTTGGGGGCAGGCAGGCATGTGCTGAGTTTAGCCATCTGGGTGTCCTGAACAAGCCACCCCCCCCAACCATCCGCCGATTGCCAGGAACTTCCAAGTTCCCTCGATTTTGGCTCCGACCGCTCCGTGTCCCCTGGACATAATTATCCAACCAGTTTCTTGGCCCCCGGCAGTCGTCAGACATAAATGCCTATTGCCTGACCTTGCTTGCCATATGCCGTGCGAAAAGGAGGAGCCGTGCCAAGCATCTTCCCGAGCCCCAGAGTGCGTCAAGCCGGCCAGATGTGGAAGGGTGACCCGAATCATGAATAGATCCCGCTGGATTCGCCCACCCCACCCCAATATCCTTCATGACCCTTCAAAACAGCTGTGGATTAGGAAGGCTTAAGAGGTCTCCAGGCTCAGTGTTTTTTTTCAAGGGGGAGTCAGATTTTGATATCGCAATTTCATAACAACAACAACAATAACCAGAAGATCGGAAAAGGCCTGGGCTCATCTCATGACAACTTCTTGCTCAAGATAGAATCCCCAATGTGGGAAACATAAGCAGCGAATACGGGGCTTCGAATAAGCTAAGGACGCAGTGGCTCCGTGGCTAAGACGCCGAGCTTGTCGATCAGAAAGGTTGGCTGTTCGGCGGTTCGAATCCCTAGCGCCGCATAACAGAGTGAGTTCCCGTTACTTGTCCCAGCTTCTGCCAACCTAGCAGTTCGAAAGCAGGTAAAAAATGCAAGTAGAAAAATAGGAGCCACCTTTGGTGGGAAGGGAACAGCGTTCCGTGTGCTTTCGGCGTTGAGTCATGCCGGCCACCTGACCACGGAGACGTCTTCGGACAGAGCTGGCTTTTCAGCTTTGAAATGGGGATGAGCACCGCCCCCTAGAATCAGGAACGACTGGCACAGATGTGCGAGGGGAACCTTGATCTTTTTAAGGGGGTTCAAAGACACAAAAAGAAGGAAAATGGCGATACATTGGGGGAGAAAATGAAAAATTTAATCCCGCTCTTTTGGTCCTCCAGATTGCTTCCTCGCAGTTGTATCGGACCTGTTAACAGAACAGATGCAGATAGTCCTCAACTTACGGCAGTTCATTTAGTGACTGCTCATAGTTAACAAGGGCACTGAAGAATGTGACTTAATGTACAACCGTTTTTCACAGTGACGACCTTTGCAGGATCCCCGAATAACGCGATGAAAATTCAGCCCCTTGCCAACCGGTTCATAATTACGACGGTCGCCGTGTCCTTGGGGGGTTATGTGATCCCCTCTTGCGACCTTCTGATGAGCAAAGTCAATGGGGAAGATGGATTCATTGAACAACCGGGTTGCTAACCAAACAACAGCAGCGATTCGCTTAACAACGGGCGCAAGAAGAGTCACAAAATGGTGCAAAACCTGCTTTCTCGCTGAATAACAAACATTTCGGGTTACCAATTCACCAACTGCAGAGATTCACTTAAGAACTGCGGGAAGAGAGGCCGCAAAACTCACTTAACGACATCATTTTGTTTCTGGTCGTAAGTCAAGGGCGACCTGTACGGCATCGCTTCTCCCCCATTTCAGACCAGAGACACCTTTTAGTCCTCAACTTACAATCCTTCACTTAGTGACTGTTCAAAAGTTTAATGGCACTGAAAAAAAGTGACTGACGGCCGTTTTTTGCACTCGCTACCACAACTCACCTTTATGACGGTCCATCGTGTCCCAGGGTCACGTGATCCCCTTTTGCGACCTTCTGACGAGCAAAATCAATGGGGGAAGCCAGATTCACCTAGCAACCGTATTAACCAACGGAACGATGGCAGCGGTTCGCTTAAACAACCGAATCCAGCAAGGAAGGTCATAAAATGGGGCACAACCCACCACTTGAACCACCATCTTGCTTCACAACAGAAATGTTGGGTTTCCATTGAGGTCGTAAGTCGGGGACTGCCCACATCCCGTGCGATTAAGAGGCCCCATTTTCATTGCAGGACCGATCAAGCCTTGTCCAAAATGTTCTCTCGCCATATTGCATTAGAAAGCCAATGTAGCAAATAAATAAAAGCTTGCTCTCATCACCATTGAGATCTGGAAATGCCAGCTTCCTCCCTCCCTCCCTCCACTCAGCTCATTCCTAACAGCTTCTCATTTGGATGGGAACCGCCAGGCCTACAGATGGTCCAGGGTAGCAGCTTCCCAATCCTGCCCCAAAAAGTGCTGGGGAAAAAATAAAAATTGATCAGGAGGATGAGACAATTAGGATAGGATAGGATTAGAAGAGAAGAGAATCACATAGAACAGAACAGAGTAATACAATACAATACAATAGCAGAGTTGGAAGGGACCTTGTAGGTCTTCTAGTCCAACCCCCTGCGTAGGCAGGAACCTTATACCATTTCAGACAAATGGCTATCTAACATCTTCTTAAAGACTTCCAGGGTTGGGGCATAGTAGAATAGAACTGGAATAGAATAGAATAAGGAGTAGGATAGGGTAGGGTAGGGTAGGGTAGGGTAGGGTAGAATCAAATAAGGAGTAGGGTAGGGTAGGGTAGAATCAAATAAGGAGTAGGGTAGGGTAGGGTAGAATCAAATAAGGAGTAGGGTAGGGTAGGGTAGAATCAAATAAGGAGTAGGGTAGGGTAGGGTAGAGTAGAATGGAATTGAATAGAATAAGGAATAGAATAAGGAATAGAATAAGGAATAGAATAAGGAATAGAATAGAATAGACTAAATAGTAGAGTAGAGTAGAATAGATTGGAATCAAATAGAATAAGGAGTCGGGTAGGGTGGGGTGGGGTGGGGTGGAGTGGAATAGAATAGAATAGAGAGTAGAGTAGAGTATAGAGTATAGTGTAGAGTAGAGTAGAGTAGAGTAGAGTAGAGTAGAGTAGCAGAGTTGGAAGGGCCCTTGGAGTCTTCTAGTCCAACCCCCTGCCTACGCAGGAAACCCTACACCACTTCAGATGAATGGTTGTCCAATCTCTTCTTAAAAACCTCCAGTGTTGGGGCATTCACAACCTCTGGCTGTTCCACTGATCAATTGTTCTCACTCTCAGGAAACTTCTCCTCAGTTCTAGGTTGCTTCTCTCCTTGATGAGTTCCCACCCATTGTGCTTTGGAGAGTAGCTTGACTCCCTCTTCTTTGGGGCAACCCCTGAGATACCGGAAGACTGCTATCCTGTCTCCCCTGGTCCTTCTCTTCATCAAACTAGACGATGCTTAAGGGGAGAACATCTTTTCCCCCTGAACCCACACGTGGAGCTGAAGGCATCTTCCCAGTGCAATTCGACGTGCTGAAAGTCGTGCCTTTTATCACCCCACCCTTGGACCATTGCTATGGACTCTGTTTTGGGGGTGGGTGGGGGTTGTCCTTAGATGTTCCAGAGGTTGCAATGGGTGCAAGGCGCAACTGCCCATTCCTGACCGGTGTGAGCTGGTGTACAGTGGTAGGGCGGAGCTGCCCATCCAGCAGGCTTCCGGATCTTAATGAAAATGCTGGTTGCTACTCCAAAACTCTTGGTGGCTCAGCTTCTTCCTTCTCTTCAGGGCCATCGGCTGCAGCTGGAAGCTTCCCATCCCATTGGCCTTGGCTAAGGGGGCCTCTTGGGTGGGGCTCTGCTCTCCAAGGTACACAGAGCGCAGCAGCCTAAAAGCTGGGCCTTTCTTTGCAATGTGTTTTTGTGCATCCCAAACCCCCCCAGGTGAGAATCAAGGTGGGCTTGTTTGATTGATTGTTTGTTTCATTGGATTTAGGATTAGTTCGGGGTTTTCGACGGGAGAGAACGGTCCCTGTGTTGAGGAAGGCTACGAGGGGGCAACATGATTAGGAACAATTGTTCAGGAGGGAATTGTGGAGGGAAGGAGGGAGAGAGGCGAAAGAAAGGGGGAAGGGAAGGGAGAAAGGCAAGGGAGGGAGAGAGAAAAGGAGGAGGGAGGGAGGGAGGGAAGGGAGGGAGGGAAGGAAGGAAGGAATAGAAAGGCAGGCAGGTAGGGAGGATGGGAGGGAAAGAAGGAATCAAGAGGAAGAGAGGGAGGGAGGAGAAAGCAAGGGGAAGGCAGGAAGGCAAGGGAGAGAGAGAGGAAAGAAGGAGGGAAGGAAGGAAAAGACAGAAAGAAAAGCAGGCAGGCATGGAGGGAGGATGGGAGGGAAAGAAGGAATCGGGAAAGGGAGGGAGGGAGGGGGAGAGGATGGAGAGGGAGGGAGGGAAGAAGGAGGGAAGGAGGAAAACTATAGAAAGGCAGGCAGGTATGGAGGGAAGGAAGGAATCAGGGGAAAGAGAGAGAGGGAGAGTTGGGAGGAGGGAGGGAAGGGAGGAGAGAGGATGGGAAGGGAGGGAGGAAAAACAGAGGGGAGGAAGAAAAAGATGGAAAGAAAGGCAGGCAGGCAGGCAGGGAGGATGGGAGGGAAAGAAGGACTCAAGGGAAAGAGAGGGAGGGAAGGAAGGAGAGAGGAAGGGAAGCGAGGGAAGGAAGAAGTAGGGAAAGAAGAAAAACAGAGAAAGCGAGGCAGGGAGAATGGGAAAGGAAGGAAGGAAGGAAGGAATCAAGGGAAGGGAAAGACAGCAAAAGTAGGAAGATGGAAAAGACAGAGAGAGAAGGGGTAGACACGGAAGGAAGGAAGGAAGGAAGGAAGGAAGGAAGGAAGGAAGGCTGAGGCTTATACTGCAGGGAGGCTGGCAAACAAGACCCACAAGAGCTGGTGAGGTCAGAAGTAATTAGAAAGGATTACAGGATCCCCAGGAGGCCTCTGTCTGATCTGCATTAACAGATGGCAGCAAATCATCTGCCTTGCAGAAAATATGCTTTGAAGAATGAGTCCAGGCAATTCAGCACCGCCCATGGCCAGCACCTGCAAGGATCCCATCCCCACCAGGTGACGGCCAGGAAAGAACCCGGTCAGCTCCCAACGTTGTCAATGAAGGCTCCATCCAAGCATCCCGCAGACGCGTCTCCTGTGTTGGGCCTTGAACCACCGCCAAGTCTACCATCCTTCTTCCATGCTCTAATCTAACATGATACAATTATGGGTCGAAGCCAAGAGAGGAATCTAGCCAAGCCTGGGAGAAGCGCAAAGTAACCAGGAACCTACAAGAGGAGGGCCAGGCAGAAAGGGGGCTGCCCCAAAGAAGAGGGAGTCCGGCTATTCTCCAAAGCACCCGAGGGCAGGACAAGAAGCAATGGATGGAAACTCATCAAGGAGAGAAGCAACCTAGAACCAAGGATAAATTTCTTGACAGTTAGAACAATTAACCAGTGGAACAGAAGTTGCCTCCAGAAGTTGTGAAGGACCCAACACTGCAAGTCTTTAAAAAGGGATTGGATAACCATTTGTCTGAAGTGCTGTAGGGTTTCCTGCCTGAGCAGGGGGTTGGACTAGAAGACCTCCAAGGTCCCTTCCAACTCTGCTATTCTCTTCTCTTCTCTTCTCTTCTCTTCTCTTCTCTTCTCTTCTCTTCTCTTCTCTTCTCTTCTATTCTCTATTCTCTATTCTCTATTCTTTTCTTCTATCTTCTCTATTCTTATTCTACTCTACTCTACTCTACTCCATTTCATTTCATTCCACTCCACTCCACTCCACTCCATTCTTATTCTATTCTATTCTATTCTATTCTATTCTATTCTAGTCTATTCTATTCTATTCTATTCTATTCTACTCTACTCTACTCTACTCTACTCTACTCTACTCTACTCTACTCTAAATCTATCAGAATGAAGATTGAACAGAATGGGGAATGAACGGAGATGCAAGCGTCCACCACATTTCAGTTTTGGCAATGTGGTGTTTTTTTTTAAAAAAAATCCGATGTGCCTTTAGGGAAGTTGCATTAGAAATTTTGCCTGTTGGAAAATTGCAGGCCAATGGCAACAGACGAGGAGAAATCCTAGGTCCAATATTGATGGCCAACTTGGATCAGAACGGCACAGCTTCTCCGAATGGAGAGAGGCGTCCAACTTCATATTGTCCAGCCCAGAAATGGGGAGGGGGGATATGTCAAATGAAGTAGGAGAGAAGCCATGGAGGGATTAGAGCTCCCAAACTCCAATAAATGGTTGGCGTTCCCCTTCACGCGAGCTTTGATCCCTTCGGCACGATCGAGGACCACGTTAGACCGACGGAAAGGGAGAATGTCGATAAAATGGTTTCCAGGAAGAGGGGGAAAATAAGGAGACCAAAAACTATGCAGCTATTTTTAATAGGCCGCATCCGAATAGAAAACCCTGTTAAAAACTCAAGGAACAGCGGATGGGGGTGGGGCAGAAACAGAAACATTGGCATCCAGCCCTGTCAAAGGAGATATAAAAAGGAAGAAGAGGAGGAGGAGAAGGAGGAGGAGGAGGAGAAAGAGGCATATTTTGCAAAGAGGAAGCTGCAATTTCGCACGAGAAGGAAACAAAGGGATATTGGCATCCTCATTGTAACACAAAGGGTGGAGGGGAAATGAGAGATTGGAGCAAAAAAACCACACACACATTAACAAAAGCCTTGTGTAAGGAGTGTGAATCACTCATGCTTAGACTGAACATCGGAAAGAGATGCAGCCATGCACGGTGGTCTCACACACCCTTTGCTTCTTCTTTCCGCCTGGTTCAAATCCAAACATGGAATGGAAGAAGCATTCAGGACCTTGGAGAGCTCCCGACGAACTAATAGCAATGGCCATCCCACGTAGACTTATATGCCGCTGTAAAAGCCCTCTCTAAGTGGTTTACAGAGTCAGCCTATTGGCCCCCCAACAATGTGGGTCCTCATTTGACTGACTCAGAAGGATGGAAGGCTGACATTGACTTGAGCCAGTGAGAATCAAACTCATGGCAGTGGGCAGAGTGAGCCTGCAAGACTGCAGTCTAACCACTGAGAAGGAAGATAGCAATAAGACTGAAGACTTATATACCGCTTATATACTCTAAGTGGTTTACAGGGTCAGCCTCTTGCCCCCAACAATCTGGGTCCTCATTTTATTGACCTCAGAAAGGTGGAAGGCAACCTTGAGCTGGTCAGGATTGAACCCCTGGTTGTCGGCAGAGTTTGCCTGCAATACTTCATTCTAACCACTGGGAAGGAAGGAAGGAAGGAAGGAAGGAAGGAAGGAAGGAAGGAAGGAAGGAAGGAAGGAAGGGAGATAGCAATACACTTAGACTTACATGCTGCTTCACAGTGCTTTTACAGCCCTCTCTAAGGGGTTTACAGAGTCAGCCTCTTGCCCCCAACAATCTGGGTCCTCATTTTATTGACCTCAGAAGGATGGAAGACTGAGTCAACCTTGAGCTGGTCAGGATCGAACCCCTGGTTGAGGGCGGAGTTTGCCTGCAATACTGCATTCTAATGACTGAGAAGGAAGGAAGGAAGGAAGGAAGGAAGGAAGGAAGGAAGGAAGGAAGGAAGGAAGACTGAGCTACCATCTTTAAAGACCTACAAATAGAAATAGGATGATTGTGGCAAAAGAAAGCAAAGGTAGTAACAACAGTAATTGGGGCCGTGGGGTACAATCCCAAAACAATCAGAGCACCACTTGAACACCTTGGTCATTGACACATTCAATGTGTCGGTCAATTGCACAAGGCAGCTTGGCTTTCCTCAGCTTACATCCTGTGGCGGGACCTGTTCACTCCCTCAAACATCCACATCTGCCTATCCTGGGTCCTTGGGAAAGACTCGAGAGGCAGAGAAAAATGCCAACTCCAATCGGAACATCCGGCCGACTGTACGACAAACCAAAATAACAACAATACAAAGCAACTCAAGGGTCTCCTTCTGGGGCATAAGGACTCGCAAGGTCTCCAGGGAGACCGTGAAGTGGCACCAGATGCCTTCTTGACCTGAGCTGAAGGATCCGTTGGATGAAATCTGGCTTTACAAAGAGGAACAAGGGAAGGAGGTCCCCCTTCTCTGGACTGAACCAGGTGGTCTCTTCAGATGGATCTTCAGGAGATCCGTCTAAATTTATAAGCGAGAGAAGCAGAGGAAGGAATTCCATTCATGGGGAAAGATCAAAGTGGCTTCCATTCATGTCTGTCTGAATGCAAATAGAAATCTCTATGCAGATTTGCAGATCTCTCTCCCTCTTCCTCTCTCTCTCTCTTTCTCACTCTCTTTCTCCCTCTTTCTCTCTCTCTTTCTCTTTCTCTCTTTCTCCCTCTTTCTCTCTTTCTTTCTCTCTTTCTTTCTTTCTCTCTCTTTTTATTTCTCTCTCCCTTTCTCTCCCCTCTCTCTCTCTTTCTCTCTCTCCTCTCTCTTTCTTTCTCTCTCTTTCTCTTTCTTTCTCTCTCTCTTTCCACCTTTCCCTCTTTTTCTTTCTTTCTTTCTTTCTTTCTTTCTTTCTTTCTTTCTTTCTTTCTTTCTATCTTTCTCTTTCTCTCTCTCTCCTCTCTCTCTTTCTTTCTCTTTCTCTCTCTGTCTACCTTTCTCTCTTTCTCTCCTCTCTATTTCTGTCTCTCTGTCTCTCTCTCCCTCTGCCTCTCTCTCTCTCTGTCTCTCTCTCTCTCTCTCAAATTTGGTGTTGTTCAGCTTCCCATGGATTGGTCGTAATTCAGTTAAATTTCTGCCTCATTCAGCGATGAAAAAAGAAATAGCAAGAAAGATTCCTTCGTGTATTTCTGTTCCAAACATATGCAATCGTATGCAATTTCCGAGCCAAAATAACAGTGCACCAATCACTTGTAATTAATGGCTGTTGGTGGTCATATAAAATCTCTGTCCTGCTCTTCATAAAAAAATATATGGAAAAGCAGTGGGCAATAAAATGTAAAACAAAATTAAAAGCAACACTATATAAAAACCCGTCAGAGCAGTCAGAAGGAGAACAGAGAGAGAGAGAGGGGGGGGGGAGGGAGGGAGGGAGGGAGAGAGAGAGAGAGGGAGGGAGGGAGGGAGGAAAGAAAACGAAAGAAAGGAGGAGGAAAGGAAGGAAAGGATGGATGGAGAGAAAAAAGGAAAAACAGGAAGGAAGGGAGGGTGGGAGGAAGGATAGGAGAGGAAAGGAAAGGAGAGGAAGGGAAGAAGAGAAAAAAGGAGGGAGGGAGGGGAGGAAGGGAGGAAAGAAGGACTCAGTGGTAGAAAACCTAAATATCTGTTTTCATCTTGGACAGTCTCAATAGGATGAGGAAAAAAACTTTATGAAACCCTTATGAAGAATTGTCATTTTTAAATCTTCCACTGGGAACCAAGAGATCAATTTAGAACTACATGCTTTCTCATAAGGCCAATTAGGAAAAACCTGTAAAGAAAAACCTGATTTAATTTCAATCGGATGAAAAAAAAGAGTGTGGGTTTGAACATTATTTTCACGATGAGACCTGCTTAACAACTGCCATAGCTTATGACCGGGCTCAGTCCCAGTTGTAAGCCGAGGACATCCTGTCATCTTTTCCCAGAAGCCTCTTTCTGAGAAAGACATTGATGGTTAACCCCTAATGCCCTAGAGAGCGGGGCATGGTGGCTCAGTGGCTAAGACGCTGAGCTTGTCGATCAGAAAGGTCGGCAGTTTGGCGGTTCGAATCCCTAGCGCCGCATAACGGAGTGAGCTCCCGTGACTTGTCCCAGCTTCTGCCAACCTAGCAGTTTGAAAGCAGGTAAAAAATGCAAGGAGAAAAACAGGAACCACCTTTGGTGGGAAGGGAACAGCGTTCCATGCGCCTTTGGTGTTGAGTCATGCCTGCCACATGACCACGGAGACGTCTTCGGACAGGGCTGGCTCTTCGGCTTTGAAATGAAGATGAGCACCGCCCCCTAGAGTCAGGAATGACTAGCACATATGTGCGAGGGGAACCTTTACCTTTATCTAATGCCCTAGATAGCATCACATTATTTGCAGCATTGCCTGTCGGTGAGAAAAATCTGTTTTGTTTTGTTTTTAATTAATAGTTTGGGGCAGAGTTGGCCCATTCTGGTCCCTTCCCTTCATGGCTGCCATGTGGTGGGGCTTTAAAAAATCATTTCTCACAGCATTATTGGCAGTCAAATGTCAAGGCAAAGAGACCTCATGGATGACAATCGGAGGGCCTTGAGCGAAAACAGAAAGGGGAGTCAAGCCACGGGGGAAATCTAAACTGGATTAGTACCATTAGATGAAAGAGAGTCCACCCTTCGTCTTGTATTGGGTGAGCTGGTCAAAGCCGGAGCAAGGACAACAGTGCAATAAAACATAACACACACACACACACACCGATTGTAGGGAAGTCAGCGAGTGTGTATCGGATTCTGGGCTCCGCATTCGCGTTGCTAACACAGCTTTCAGGCTAATTGTGCTGGGAAATTGTGCGAGAGGCCGCCGAGCGAAGGGCTGATGCAAACCGGAGAACGGCGACTCCAACGCACACATCACACACACACCGAGACACCCACAAGCCCAAAGAAGCCAAATCCATACCAACGTACCCTGCGTACAGAGGGTACAGAGCGGAGGAAGCTTCCTGGATGGGAAGCCAAAGGTCTTCAAGGAAAAACAAAGGAAGTCCATTTGCCTCTTGAAAAAGCACCTGTAGGACAACTGAGGACGGAGATTAAGCCTCCAAGGGGGCCTCAAGGACCCTCTAAAAAGGATGCAAATGACCAGCTGCCTGCAAGGAAGATCAATCCTTCCATTCCTCACCGTCCAGTCAGATAGAACCCCCCTGATCTATCCCTACCCTATCGCCCTCCTCCTCCTCCTCCTCCTCCTCCTCCTCCTCCTCCTCCTCCTCCTCCTCCTCCTCCTCCTCCTCCTCCTCCTCCTCTAGAATAGAATAGAATAACAGAGTTGGAAGGGATCTTGGAGGTCTTCTAGTCCAACCCTCTGCTTAGGCAGGAAACCCTACACCACTTCAAGACAAATGGTTGTCCAACATCTTCTTAAAAACTTCCAGTATTGGGGCATTCACAACTTCTGGAGGCAAGCTGTTCCACTGGTTAATTGTTCTAACTGTCAGGCAATTCCTCCTCCTCCTCCTCCTCCTCCTCCTCCTCCTCCTCCTCCTCCTCCTCCTCCTCCTCCTCCTCCTCTTCTTCTTCCTCCTCCTCCTCCTCTTCTTCTTCTTCTTCCTCCTCCTCCTCCTCCTCTTCTTCCTCCTCCTCCTCCTCCTTCTTCTTCCTCTTCTTCTTCCTCCTCCTCGTCCTCGTCCTCCTCCTCCTCCTCCTCCTCCTCTTCTTCTTCTTCCTCCTCCTCCTCCTCCTCCTCCTCCTCCTCCTCCTCCTCCTCCTTCTTCTTCCTCTTCTTCTTCCTCCTCCTCCTCCTCCTCCCTCCACTCACAAACCCAACTCCCTTCTAGCACTGATGATGTCGTCTAGTTGGGTCATGAAACATATGCAAGAAAACAAGCAAGCTCAGAGAGCACCAAGGACCCCATAAGTCCCATCACCTCAAGGCAGCCCTCATAATATCCCTTCCTCCTGTTTTCCCCACAACAGCAACTGGCCGAGAGTCTCTCAGCTGGCTTCCATGCTGAAGGGAGACCTCGAACTCACGGCCTCCTGGTCTCCAGCCCAGCCCCTTCACCGCTACCCTCAGGTTGGCTCTCAACAGCTCCATGGACTAAAGTGGTGGATTTGGGTCTCCCCCCTTGAGAGCTCTACCAATCAGAACGGCTCCTCTGACCAGCCTCTGAACTCTACATCCTCCCCCCCCCCCGCCCATCTCTTGCTCTGCCCGGGCAGGTTTTCTTTCCCAAGGGTTCACGGGCACTGGAATGCCTTCCAGCCTTCGGCTCACCTGTCACTCAGCACAGCACAACTGATCCTTCCCTGTGCCTTTGGCAGGCTGGTCCTGGCAGGGAGGGGCACAGCTGCTGGGTCATGGATTTCTGAAGGAGGTTTGGGCAGAGGAAGCTGGCACTGCCCAACATCCAGGTGCAAATGCACATAGACAGCCATTGCCTCTCTTATTTCTCTGTGTCGGTATCCGTATCTCTCTCTCTCTCTGTGTTTCTCTCTCTCTGCCTGCCTGTCTCTCCTTCTGTCTCTCTGTCTGTCTGCCTCTCTGTCTCTCTGTCTCTGTCTGTCTCTCCCTCTGTCTCTCTGTCTGTCTGCCTCTCTCTCTCTGTCTCTTTGACTGTCTATCTCTCCCTCAGTCTCTCTCTCAGTCTCTCTGTCTGTCTGCCTCTCTCTCTCTCTGTCTCTCTGACTGTCTATCTCTCCCTCAGTCTCTCTGTCTGTCTGCCTCTCTCTCTGTCTCTTTGTCTCTGTCTGTCTCTCCCTCTGTCTCTCCCTCTGTCTCTCTGTCTGTCTGCCTCTCTCTCTCTCTGTCTCTCTGACTGTCTATCTCTCCCTCTGTCTCTCTCTCAGTCTCTCTGTCTGTCTGCCTCTCTCTCTCTCTCTGACTGTCTATCTCTCCCTCAGTCTCTCTGTCTGTCTGTCTCTCCCTCTGTCACTCTATCTCTGTCTCTCTGTCTGTCTGCCCCCTCTCTCTGCCTCTCTGCCTCTGTCTCTCTCCCCCTCTGTCTCGCTCTCTCTTTCTTTCTGTCTGTCTGCCCCCCCTCTCTCTGCCTTTCTCTCTCTCTCTCTGTATGTCTCTGTCTCTCTGTCTCTCTCTCTATCTGTCTCTCTCTCTCTGTCTCTCTCTGCCCCTGTCTCTCTCTTGCACATCATAGGCTTGTTTGGTGAAGATTTATTCCAGAGCAAGTAGGGAAATTCTGGTTTCCAGTGACCTGATTTCTCCCCAGGATTCCACCCTTAGAACGGAGGAAATAAGCTGATTGTGAAGTAATTGTGAGCCAAGAAAACAAACCAGGCTAAGAAAGGCATGAATGCTCATTGGTCAGGACTGATTTGACTGCAATGTGTTTACTGTAAAGGTGCTTCCCCCCCCCCCCAAAAGGGCAACTGGGCTCTCTTGCTTTTTGCTTGAAGATGTTTTGCTTCTCATCCAAGGAGCATCTTGGGTTCATTTCAGAAGCTTCTTCCGTTCAGAACTGAAGAAGCTTCTGGGATGAGAAGCGAAATGTTCTCAAGCAAAAACCAAGCCTAGTTGCCTACTGAAAAAGCACCTTTGGGCTTCACTGGAACAGTGGTAGTAATAAAATTTGCAAATCTGAAGAACTTCCTTCCTTCCTTCCTTCCTTCCTTCCTTCCTTCCTTCCTTCCTTCCTTCCTTCCTTCCTCCTTCCCTAACCTCCCCTTTCCTATCTCTCTCCCACTTTTCTTTCCTCCCTCCTTTCTTCCCTCTTTCCTTCCCATCCCACCTCCTCCCATCACCCTTTCCTATCCCTCCCTCCCTCCCTCTTTCCTTTCTTCCCTTTCTCCCTTCTATCTTCTTTTCCTTTCTTTCCCCTTCCTTTCTTTTCCTTTCTTGGAGGAGCTATCGGAGAGCTTGGCTTAGCTTGGCACTCAAGGCCTTCTTATCTGACTGTTGCCTTGGTAACCGCTCTTAATCTTCTCCTTCAAGGCCACTCCCTATTCCCTCTGGGGTGCTCCAGGTGTCAACAGAAGAGGATATACGCAGCTTCAGACGTGAATGGTGGAGACTTTGGGGCTTCTCTGAGTTTGTTCAGACAACTCCAAGGACTCAACAATCGAGGTGTCTCAGAACCAGAGACACACACACTGCACAGGATGCAATCAGCCCAAATCGGATGTCAGCCAAGCAAGGCTCAATATTATTAAACCATTGAAATACAAATCGCCCAAGATCCAGAAAAGCAGGCAGAAGAAAATTAGAAAAAAAGGGCGGAAAAAAATCAGTCGTCATACAGAGGGCAAAAGTTTTCCTGGATCCTATCAGCTTCACTGGAATTCAGATAACCAAAACTACAAGGGACACAGTCATATAAAAGGTCAAGGTTCCCCTCGCGCATCTGTGCTAGTCATTCCTGACTCTAGGGGGCGGTTCTCATCTCCGTTTCAAAACCCAAGAGCCAGCTCTGTCTGAAGACGTCTCCGTGGTCATGTGGCCGGCATGACTCAACGCCAAAGAAGGCGCACAAAACGCTGTTCCCTTCCCACCAAAGGTGGCTCCTATTTTTCTACTTGCATTTTTTAACCTGCTTTCGAACTGCTAGGTTGGCAGAAGCTGGGACAAGTCACGGGAGCTCACTCCGTTACGCGGCGCTAGGGATTCGAACCGCCGAACTGCCAAAATGGTTGTAGGTGTGAAAAAAATGGTCCAGTCGTTTTTTTCCCGTGCCATTGTAACTTTGAGCGGTCATTAAATGAACTGCTGTTAAATCCACTACCTGTAGTGGGACTGCTTTAAAAGCCTACAAGACAATAAGGAAAAGCCAATGATTCTGGACAATCAAACCTGAAATGAGATATTTCCCCACATGTCTAGTCAAGAGAAAAGAAGGACTAGGAGAGACATGATAGCATCTTCCAATATTTGAGGGGCTGCCCCAAAGAAGAGGGAGTCAAGCTATTCTCCAAAGCACCTGATGGCAGAACAAGAAGTAATGGGTGGAAACTAATCAAGGAGAGAAGCAACCACCCTGGGTCCTTTGTGGTCCTTTGTGGAGAAGGGCGGGATATAAATGTGATTAAAATAGCTTTCTTGGATTGTCTTGTTTCTCTCTGTGTTGCTAGTGTTGTTGCTAGTGTTGGTCCTCCTTCCCCTTCTCTTATCCCTTCAATTTCCTCTCCTCCCCCTATATTATCTGTCCCCATATCATCTTCTTTCGATTCCTCCTGACTCCTACTCTCCGTTTCTGCTTCTCCTTCTCTTTCCAAGTCTGTTGGATTAAATTGTTGTTGTATAAAGTCCCTGGCCTCCTGTAGATTCCTGATCCTGACCTTTTTGTCCCTCCATGTCATTAGTAAACCCTCAGGTAACATCCATCGATACAAGATTGCATTTCTTCTTAGTAATAAAGTAAGGAATTGATATTCCCGTCTCCGTTCCCGGACACATCTCGGAACCTGCCTCAGAATAGTGATCTGTCGCCCCTTATATGTTAAAGTTTGGTTCCTAGTACGTTTAAAGAATTCCTCACATAGCGCTCTCTTGTTGAAACGCACATGATTAAAATAAATAAAAATAAAATAAATAAAAAGAATTGAGGAGAAATTTCCTGACAGTTGTTAGAACAATTAATCAGTGGAACAACTTGCCCCCAGAAGTTGTGAATGCCCCAACACTGGAAGTTTTTAAGAAGAGATTGGACAACCATTTGTCTGAAGTGGTGTAGGATTTCCTGCCTAAGCAGGGGGTTGGACTAGAAGACCTCCAAGGTCCCTTCCAGCTCTTTTCTGATTAAAAGGCGACAATGTCGGGCGTGTGACTCCAGCTAGGGCCAAGTCTACTTCATCTTTTTCCTCTCCCCACCCCCAAGGTTTTGAAACAATATCATTTGCTGGGCCCTCCCATTAAGGCAGCTTTGCCCATATCCCCATACAGTAATGACTGCTTAAAAATAATTAGATAAGCAGTTGGTGTTTAGGGAAGTCGCTTTAATGTGTTAGTTAATAGCCATGGGTATTATTATTATTATTATCTGTTCACCACCGTGTGAAGGCACAGCTGCCAGTTCTTTAACTGCTCTTGGTCTTCGTTGGCAGGGCGTTGAGCCCAAGAATTTAGGATGCCACAACGCGTAAGGGTAGCATCTTCGCAGATCCAGACTTTGGGGCCTTTTTTTTGCAACTGGCGGATGGCCAACATGTTGTGGTTTCTTTTGATGGATTGAACGTTATAGGCTGCCCGGGAAACTCTGGGTGGTTTACAACATCACAAAACCCACAAATGAGACTATTTGTGGCTCGGGGTTGAAATGAGGGGGTCTTTGTTGCTTAGTGAGCTCCGGTCACTTGTCCCAGCTTCTGCCAACCTAGCAGTTGGAAAGCAGGTCAAAAATGCAAGGAGAAAAACAGGAACCACCTTTGGTGGGAAGGGAACAGCGTTCCGTGCGCCTTTGGCGTTGAGTCATGCCTGGCCACATGACCCCGGAGACGTCTTCGGGCAGCGCTGGCTCTTCGGCTTTGAAACGGAGATGAGCACCGCCCCCTAGAGTCGGGAACGACTAGCACATATGTGCGAGGGGAACCTTTACTTATCTCCATAAGGCAGGGATGTCCAAACTTGGGAACTTTAAGACTTGTGGACTTCAACTCCCAGAATTCCCCAGCCAGCTATGCTGGCTGGGGAATTCTGGGAGTTGAAGTCCACAAGTCTTAAAGTTCCCAAGTTTGGACATCCCTGCCATAAGGCTTACATTATTTCCTATATGCACATGATGTATTATACTTAGTATGTATGCATAAGGCTTTCGTACGCCTTTATTACATAAAAGTAGATGGCTGAATCTTTGTTTTTGGGTTCTTAGAGTAATCAACCTTGTCTGACGATTTCCCACCGAACTCCAGCTTGTACATCAAACGGCAGGCCAAAGCAAATCAGCAATTACCTCGACCTTTCGGGACCTCAATTAAATCTGATCTCGTCTTTGCTTCTGTGCATCTGTTTCTCATGCTATTGTCCTTCGGTTTTGGTTCTTCTTCTCTGGAGCGAGTTGACCTTAAACGGATCCTCTTCTTTCTTTTCTTTTTTTTAAATAAAAATAATAATATTGCCAACAGGTAGATTGTTGTTTTCTTTCCCTCCCCTCAAATGTTCTTTTTCTTTTGAGCTACGGATAAATTAGTGTTATTTTACCTCAGCCAAACACCTAGGGAAAGAAGAAAGCCTCAGAAACACAGCAGGGCCTCCACCAATAAATAAAATAAAATAAAATCTAATAAAGCTGCTGTGATTTTCTTGGGAGATGTTGAGGGACCTCCAGCTCCCATTTTCCTCGCTCAGGGTCCATTTTTGAGGTGTGTGTGTGTGGCTACTGGGGGTTGTAATTTGGAGAGGCTGAAGGCACCAGGTGCTACTACCTATATCTGACCTATTTAGCGCAACGGAGAAGCAGCCACAGTAGCAAGACGCAACATGGAGACCTGCCAAAACCAGCTTCGGAGAACAAGAGCATCTGGTAATTGCAGGCAATCTCGTATTAAGTTTGTTCTTCCTCCTGTTAATCTGCTCAATTAAACCCCCTTCAATTGATCCCATCAGCAAGGAGCGGCATCAGAAGGTAAGGCCAAGTTGGCCCCGGATTTCAGGCTGCAGCTTTCCAAGAGTTAACAAGATCGCAGGTGGGGTCAGGAGCCCACAAATTGCCCATATTTTTTTTTTGCAGCTGGCATTTGTCAAAGGACAGGTGTTAATTCTACACTGAGTTCTGCATTGAGACAAGAAAAACGAAATGCACAGGTACAGGATAGGTGGTACCTGGCTCAATAGTAGCAACTGTGAGAAGGATCTTGGAGTCCTAGTGGACAACCATTTAGATAGGAGCCAGCCGTGTGCAGCAGCTGCCAAAAAAGCCAACACAGTCCTAGGCTGCATCAACAGAGGGAGAGAATCAAGATCATGTGAAGTGTTAATACCACTTTATAAGGCCTTGGGAAGGCCACACTTGGAATACGGCATCCAGTTTTGGTCGCCATGATGTAGAAAAGATGTGGAGACTCTAGAAAGAGTGCAGAGAAGAGCAACCAAGATGATGAGGGGACTGGAGGCTAAAACATATGAAGAACGGTTGCAGGAACTGCGTAGGTCTAGTTTAATAAAAACAAGGATTAGGGGAGACATGATAGCAGTGTTCCACTATCTCAGGGTTTGCCACAAAGAAGAAGGAGTCAAGCTATTCTCCAAGGCACCTAAGGGCAGGACAAGAAGAAATGGGTGGAAACTAACCAAAGGAGAGAAGCAACTTAGAACTAAGGAGAAATTTCCTGACCGTGAGAACAATCAATCAGTGGGACAACTTGCCTCCAGCAGCTGTGAATGCTCCAACAATGGAAGTTTTGAAGAAGAGATTGGAAATACCATTTGTCTGAAGCGGTGTAGGGTTTCCTCGGGGTTGGACTAGAAGACCTCCAAGGTCCCTCCCAACTCTGATTTTTCCCAACCAAAAATCAAAATTCCCTGTTAACCATCCCAAGCCCAAAACCCAGAAGCGATTCTCCAGATGAAAGCACGCTGTGGATATGCCCTTTCCTAGCTGCCTTTCCTCCATAAACTGAGAAGGAAAATCCCATTTTAATGGTCCGTCCTAGGGAAGAGGCTCCCCCATTCTCACAACTGATCGTTTGCATCACTGCTCTTTTTTGGAAGGCCCATCACTCTTTACTGCACCATCTCTTTGGCCTCCCAGTTGGCTCCCCCAAGAGACATCAGCTGCCGGGTCATGTTTGAAAGGGCTTAGCTGATAATCCGGTTGGCTTCTGTGCTTGGGAGGGAAGGAAGAGGGCAATGTCCTTCCCCCTCTTGCTGCAAAAGTCCCCAGATCACCCTTAACCAAAAAAAAAAAAAAAGCTCATTTCCACAGCATTAGAGTTCCCCAACAGAGCGATTTCCCATGACAGCTTGGGGGTGGTGGTGGGTGGAACGATATCCTTAAGGTATAGCTGCTTCCAGAGTCTCTCTCTAACTTGAATGAATGGGTTTCTAAAAGCAGGGACATTCCCCCCCACCCCATGTGACTAACATTTCCTAGTAACAAATATTTAAAGGTGAGATGCCACCTTCATTTCAAAGGCTCCAAATGTATCTTGAAGCATGCATCCAGTTTTGGTTGCCACGATGTAGAAAAGACGTGGAGACTCTAGAAAGAGTGCAGAGAAGAGCAACCAAGATGATATGAGGAACATATGAGGAACGGTTGCAGGAACTGGGTAGGTCTAGTTTAATGAAGAGAAGGACCAGGGGAGACAGCATAGCAGTCTTCCAATATTTGAGGGGCTGCCCCAAAGAAGAGGGAAGTCAAGCTATTTTCCAAAGCACCTGAGGGCAGGAGAAGAAGCAATGGGTGCAAACTAATTAAGGAGAGAAGCAACTTAGAACTAAGGAGAAATTTCCTGACAGTGAGAACAATCAATCAGTGGAACGACTTGCCTCCAGAAGTTGTGAATGCTCCAACACTGGAAGTCATTAAGAGGTTGTTGGATATCCATTTGTCTGAAATGGTATAGGGCTTCCTGCCTAGGCAGGGGATTGGACTAGATGACCTCCAAGGTCGCTTCCAACTCTGCTATTGTATTGTATTGTATTGGAAGAGCCATCATTTCAAGAAATTTGGCAACGTTCTTAGCCTCATCTGAAGAACCGACGAGAGGATCCAAATAACAGAATAACAGAGTTGGAAGGGACCTTGGAGGTCTTCTAATCCAATCCCTTGCTCGAGCAGGAGATCCTACACCAGGGGTCTCCAACCTTTGCAACTTTAAGTCTGAAGGACTTCAGCTTCCAGACTTCCAGAATTCTGGGAGCTGAAGTCCTTCAGACTTAAAGTTGCAAAGGTTGGAGACCCCTGTCCTACACCATGTCCAACCTCTTCTTGAAACCCTCCAGTGTTGGAGCATCCACCACTTCTGGAGGCAAGTCGTTCCACTGATTAATTGTTCTACTTGTCAGGAAATTTCTCCTGGGTGGAACCTCTCCTTGATTAGTCTCCATCCATTGCTTCTTGTCCTGCCTTCAGGTGCTTTGGAGACGAGGTTCACCCACCTCGCCTTGTGATCATCCAAGAGACTCTCATTTCATTTATCTGCCGGGGATCTGGAGGGAAGCCCAGCTTCACCTGCCTTCTGTAAGGCCTTCGTTAGCTACAAGGGAAGAGAAGAGCAACCCAGCACAGTTTGGGAGCCCTTCATGAGTCATTCAAATGAGAGACGTATAACATATTTTTCTTATTTGGAGTTGCATTTCACGCAAAGGAGCTGGGCTTTCAATGAAGACTGGCATTATTCTTGATCAGTAGAGAGCATGAAATGTCTGTACTACCTTCCTACCTACCTACTGTACCTACCTACCTACCTACCTACCTACCTACCTACCTACCTATCTTCCTTCCTTCCTTCCTTCCTCTCTTTCTTTCTGTCTGTCTGTCTTCCTTCCTTCCTTCCTGTCTTTCTGTCTTCCTTCCTTCCTTCCTTCCTTTCTTTCTTTTTTCTTTTTCTTTGTCTTCCTTCCTTCCTTCCTTCCTTCCTTCCTTCCTATCTTCCTGTCTTTCTGTCTCCTTCCTTCCTTCCTTCCTTCTCTATCTCCCTTCCTTCCTATCTCCCTTCCTTCCTTCCTGTCTTTCTGTCTTCCTATCTCCCTTCCTATCTTCCTGTCTTTCTGTCTCCTTCCTTCCTTCCTTCCTTCCTTCCTTCCTTCCTTCCTTCCTGTCTCCTTCCTTCCTTCCTATCTCCCTTCCTTCCTATCTTCCTGTCTTTCTGTCTCCTTCCTTCCTTCCTTCCTTCCTTCCTTCCTTCCTTCCTTCCTTCCTTCCTTCCTGTCTTCCTATCTTCCTGTCTTTCTGTCTCCTTCCTTCCTTCCTTCCTATCTCCCTTCCTTCCTATCTTCCTGTCTTTCTGTCTCCTTCCTTCCTTCCTATCTCCCTTCCTTCCTATCTCCCTTCCTTCCTTCCTGTCTTTCTGTCTTCCTATCTCCCTTCCTATCTTCCTGTCTTTCTGTCTCCTTCCTTCCTTCCTTCCTTCCTTCCTTCCTTCCTTCCTTCCTTCCTGTCTTTCTGTCTTTCTGTCTTTCTGTCTCCTTCCTTCCTTCCTATCTCCCTTCCTTCCTATCTTCCTGTCTTTCTGTCTCCTTCCTTCCTTCCCTCCCTCCCTCCCTCCCTCCCTCCCTCCCTCCTTCCTTCCTTCCTTCCTTCCTTCCTTCCTTCCTATCTTCCTGTCTTTCTGTCTCCTTCCTTCCTTCCTTCCTTCCTTCCTTCCTTCCTTCCTTCCTTCCTTCCTTCCTTCCTTCCTTCCTTCCCTTTTTGGTAGGCTGGCATCCCTTTTGCTGGCCCACAGCAGACAAAAATAGATAGCAAAGACAAGAGCACCTTTATTCAACCCATTTTAAACAGGTGGGAAATAGGTTAATTCCCCGCCTTCGTCTCCCACACAAACCTGGCGGGGCGGGGGGGGGGGTTGGCTTTGGAGTGGGGAGCAAACGCTGAGCCTTCATTGTCGGAGATCCGTAGGCTCCCCAGCACTCGGCTCTACAGCCCAATCCTTGAAACGCAGCTCGCACGGCGAGTTCCCTCTAACCTAATTATATACACAGAAGCACAGGCAGCCGAGGAGGCAAAGAAGGCGGCAGCAGGGAAATCAGGAAGAAGGAGGGGGGGAAATTCCCCCAAGAGTAAAAGAGGAAGCGATGGAAGAGCTGGGCTGGAAAGGGGGAACCTTGGCTGGTTGGGATCCGAGAGGGAGGGCCTGTCCTTCAAGGTCAACGAGAAGGAAAGAGGCCCACCCTTCTAAAGTAGGGGGCCTCCAACCTTGGCAGCTTTAAGTCTGGAGGACTTCAACTCCCAGAGTTCCCTAGTCATCTGGGAGCAATTCCACATTAATCCGTGGAGCAACTTGCCTCCAGACGTTGTGGGTCTTCCATCACGGGAGGTTTTAAAGCAGAGATTGGACAGCCGTTTGTCTGAAATGGTAGAGGGTCTCCTGCTTGAGCAGGCGGTTCGACTAGGAGACCTCCAAGGTCCCTTCCAACTCTGCTATTGTATTATTGTATTGTCTTAGAGTTTAGCGTGCAGAGAAGAGCAACCAAGAGGATTAGGGGACTGGAGGCTAAAACATCTGAAGAACATTTGCAGGAACTGTGTGGGTCTAGTTTAATGAAGAGAAGGACTAGGGGAGACACGATAGCAGTCTTCCGATATCTCAGGGGTTGCCCCAAAGAAGAAGGAGTCAAGAGATTGGACAACCTTTTGTCTGAAATGGTAGAGGGTCTCCTGCTTGAGCAGGGGGTTGGACTAGGAGACCTCCAAGGCTCCTTCCAACTCTGTTATTCTCAACCTCTCGGAGCATGAGGTAGAAAAACAGAGGCCTAATTCCCAGGGAAGCCGCCCTCTGGAGAAATCCAGCTGCCGATGTTGGCACGACATGATCTAAAAGGCCCGCTGAGCCACGAAGACCATTAGTGGCCACGATTTCGCCCCTCGGTGGTGAGTCACGTGGAGTTTCTATTTATAAGGAGTAGCAACAGACTTCACACACCTCCATCCACACAACGACACACATGGGGTAATAAATGAGTCAGCTTCAGGGCAAGACTGAAGGGCCCCAATCAGATCCCTTTTCCCAAAGGGGAAGAATTCCCCAGATTGGCACTCTCTAACAAGAGGGATGGCACAGGCCCCCTCTGGGTGAGGCATCTCCCGGGCAACCTCTTTAGAATAAACCGAATTTGATGGCAAACCAGCATCTGTCCTACTCTGCTTTTTGGGGGGGGGGGGAAATAAAAGAAGGAAGGAAGGAAGAAAAGAAGGAGAGATAGGGGGAGGGAGGAAAGAGACCAGGAGGAAGGGGAGAAGGAAGGAAAGAGAAATACAAGGAAGGAGGGAGGGAAGGAAGGAAGAAAGAAAGGAAGGAAGGAAGAAAGGGAGGAAAGAGGAAGGGGAGGAAGGAAGGAAGGAGAAATAGGTGAGAATGGGGGGGGAGGGTGGCAGGGAGGCAGGGAGGGAGAATTAGAGGGAGGAAAGGAAGGAAGGAAGGAAGGAAGGAAGGAAGGAGGGAAGGAACGAGCAAGGTGGGAATGGAGGGAGGCAGGGAGGGAGAAATAGAGGGAGGGAAGGAAGGAAGAAGGGGAGGGAAGAGGGAAGGAGGGAAGGAAGGAGAAATAGGTAGGAATGGAGGGAAGCAGGGAGGGAGAAATAGAGGGAGGGAAGGAAGGAAGGAAGGAAAGAAGGAAGGAAGGAGAAATAGGTAGGAATGGAGGGAGGGAGAAATAGAGGGAGGAAAGGAAGGGGAGGAAAGAGGGAAGGAGGGAAGGAAGGAGAAATAGGTAGGAATGGAGGGAAGCAGGGAGGGACAAATAGAGGGAGGGAAGGAAGGAAGGAAGGAAGGAAAGAAGGAAGGAAGGAGAAATAGGTAGGAATGGAGGGAGGGAGAAATAGAGGGAGGAAAGGAAGGGGAGGAAAGAGGGAAGGAGGGAAGGAAGGAGAAATAGGTAGGAATGGAGGGAAGCAGGGAGGGAGAAATAGAGAGAGGAAAGGAAGGAAGGAAGGAAGAAAGAAAGAAAGGAAAGAAGGAGGGAAGGAAGGAGAAATAGGTAGGGATGGAGGGAGGGAGAAATAGAGGGAGGGAAAGAAGGAAGAAAGAAAGGAAAGAAGGAAGGAGAAATAGGTAGGAAGGGAGGGAGGGAGAAAGAGAGGGAGGAGAGGAAGGAAGAAGGGGAGGAAAAAGGGAGGGAAGGAAGGAAGGAGAAATAGGTGGGACCCGAGAGAGGGAGGGAGGGAGGGGGGGAAAGAAGGCGCATACCAGAACTCAAAACACAGAAATCTTTGCCAAATTGGAGCCTTGATGTCTTTTTTTCTTTTTTCTTTTTAATTAATCTGACTTGACTTCCGAGGGAAGAGTCAATTAAGATCCTGTATTTAACACATGGGAGAAAGACGGGGAATGTAAATCAGACGGCGGTTGGGAGGGACGGAGGTTTGCTGGAGGCTCCATGCCATGGTCACTGCCATCGCTATGGCAACAGCTGGGAGAGAGGCCTGTCACCAAAGCTCAAGCCGAAACCGAATCAATGCCGGTCTGCGTGTGTGTGTGTGTGTGTGTGTGTGTGTGTGTGTGACAGTGTCTGGGGGGGGGTGGAAACAGAGGGAGAGAGGGGGGACACACACGAAGGTGGAGGGGTGGCGGTGGGCAGAACCGGGAGGCTTCCCACCGCCTCCAGCCGAGGGCGCGATGCTCCCCGGGATGATGCAAGGCAGAACGGGCTGGAGGGGACGGTCCAAAACCAGACCTTGCCCTCTTCTGCTTCGGCTCACGCCGCCCCTCCCCTCTGCCCTCGGGGCTCCGTTAAGGTCACTGCCTTTCGCTGGGGGCCTCCAGGCCCCAAGCCCCCAGAAGGGTGCAGCCAGCTTGGCAGAGGGGTGCCCTCTCCATCCAGGCACGCGATGTGTCCTTTCCCTGGAGCACATTCGTCCAGAAGGAGGCTGCCCTGGAGAACGCCAAGGCGCCAGGGCCCGGGGATGGGGGCAGTGGGGGTTTGGTGGTGGAGAAGAGGGGCTTTGGGGGTCCCTGGGCATCTAAGCCAGAGAGGGGGAGGAAAGGATGGGGGGCAGCTCTCTTGCGTTCAGGGGGCAACGGGACACCCCATCTCCCTTTCTGAAATGGGCCTGCCTTCTGCCGCTAAACGCTTGGAAACAGATGGGCGGTGAAATCAGATAGCCTGCTTATGTTCTTGTTGGCATTCTTGGTCGGCCTATTCTTAGGAAGGGCGGAAAGAAAGAAAGAAAATAAGGAAGGAAGGTGAAGGGAGAGAGGGCAGAAGAGAAGGAAGGAAGGAAGGAAGGAAGGAAGGTAAAGGGAGAGAGGGCAGAAGAGAAGGGAGGGAGGGAGGGAGGGAGGAAGGAAAGAAAGAAAGAAAAGAAAGAAGGAAGGCAAAGGGAAAGAGGGCAGAAGAGAAGGAAGGAAGGAAGGAAGCAAGGAAGGAAGGTGAAGGGAGAGAGGGCAGAAGAGAAGGGAGGAAGGAAAAAAGGAAGGAAGGAAGGAAGCAAGGAAGGAAGGTGAAGGGAGAGAGGGAAGAAGAGAAGGAAGGAAGGAAGGAAGGAAGGAAAAAAGGAAGGAAGGAAGGTAAAGGGAGAGAGGGCAGAAGAGAAGGAAGGGAGGGAGGGAGGAAAGAAGGAAGGAAGGAAAGAAAGAAAAGAAGGAAGGAAGGAAGGCAAAGGGAGAGAGGGCAGAAAAGAAAGAAGGAAGGAAGCAAGGAAGGAAGGAAGGTGAAGGGAGAGAGGGCAGAAGAGAAGGAAGGAAGCAAGCAAGGAAGGAAGGAAGGTAGGTAGGTGAAGGGAGAGAAGGCCAAAGAGAGTGAAGAAAAGGGAGTCAAGCTATTCTCCAAAGCACCTGAGGTCAGGATAAGAAACAATAGGTGGAAACTAATCAACTTAGAACTGAGGAGAAATTTCCTGACAGTGAGAACAATTAACCAGTGGAACAACTTGCCTCTAGAATTTGTGAATGCTCCAACACTGGAAGTTTTTAAGAAGATGTTGGATAACCCTTTGTCTGAAGTGATATGGGGTTTCCTGTCTAGGCAGGGAGGTTGGACTAGAAGACCTCCAAGGTCCCTTCCAACTCTGTTATTCTATATCCTATAAGTCAACGAGGAAACCGGCCACCAGCTGAGGTCGTGCTTAATGACTGCACACGATTCCTTTAACAACCAACAACCTGGACTGTCCCTGCACACCGAAGATCCCATTTAATTTCATTGTACAAGGCGGAACGACAATAAAAAAAAGTAAATAAACACTAGCACGGTTCTCCAGCCATCCCGGAGACAACGACCGAGGGAAGAATGCCTTCCTTTCTTTTTCTTTCTTTTTTCTTTTGGTCTTCTCTTAATGACCCACATCTTTGACAGCTCGGGAGAATCGTCAGGCCAAAGAGCTGACAAATATTTCTTGAAATGTGGGGCATAAATTGTGACTCTCTCTCTCTCTCTCTTTCTCCAGGTATGTCTGCTGCAATCAGCTTGTCATCGTTTCTTCCCGGGGTTTGCCAGGAGTTACTTTGGTTTCCTGAAAGAAGACATTTGTCAAAAGAGAGAGAGAGCTAGAGAGAGAGATTCCCTTAGTTGTATCAAAGAAAAATACACAACCCCCCGGGAAAAGGGCATCTTGGGCTGCCATAAAATGTGAGGTGTCCGCTGTAGATCTCTTGACTGGATCATTGTGACCACAGAAAGAGGACAAAAGGATGTGTTTTATGGAACGCTTGCTCGATCTTGCTCAATCGCAACGACACCCAAAACCAGAACTAGGCTCCTACTTTGGAAGCGTAGGTATTAACGTGGCCTGCCATACCCCTGAACCAGTTCCATTATCGGCGCTGCCATCTTGATTTTTTGCTTTTGCACAGACCTTTGGAGCTGCAAATGCTCACGGAGCACCAAACCGGCAGTAAGGCCAGTAGCTACCCACCCCTGGGGTGGGGGTGGGGGGGGGGGTGGGGAAAGAAAGGAGATTGAAGAAGGCAGGATCTTCTCAGTTATGTGACATATTTAGAGATATAGATATAACGGTGTTCCAATATCTCAGGGGCTGCCTAGTTGAATGAAAAGAAGGACACCAGGGGAGACACAATAGCCGTCTTCCAATATCTCAGGGGCTGCCCCAAAGAAGAGGGAGTCAAGCTATTCTCCAAAGCACCTGAGGGCAGGACAAGAAGCAACGGAATACGGCATCCAGATTTGGTTGCCACAATGTAGAAAAGATGTGGAGACTCTAGAAAGAGTGCAGAGAAGAGCAACCAAGATGACTAGGGGACTGGACGCTCAAACACATGAAGAACGGTTGCAGGAATTGGGTAGGTCTAGTTTGATGGAAAGAAGGACCAGGGGAGACATGTCTTCCGATATCTCAGGGGCTGCCACAAAGAAGAGGGAAGTCAAGTTAGTCTCCAAAGCACCAGAAGGGAGGAGAAGAAGCAATGGGTGAAAACTAATCAAGGAGAGAAGCAACTTAGAACTGAGGAGAAATTTCTTGACAGTGAGAACAATTAATCAGTGGAACAGAAGTTGCCTCCAGAAGTTGTGAATGCTCCAACTCTGGAAGTTTTTAAGAAGAGATTGGACACCTATTTGTACGGAATGATACAGGATCTCCTGCCTGAGCATGGGGTTGGACTAGAAGACCTCCAAGGTCCCTTCCAACTCTGTTATTCTGTTTAAACCATATGATCTTTTTTCCAGGCACACACACAGATGGTAACCATCTTATTTTTGGGGACAAAAAATATGTGATCGGCTAGAATTGTTCACAAGGCGCCAAAATTATAAAAAATCTCAAGAAGAAAAGAAAATAAGAAAATGTAGAATCACAACTTCTGCTCTTCAGTCTACTCCCTAATTGTCCTCTTGTTCTTTCCCCTTTCTCTTTTGCTCTTTTTCATTCCCAAATCAATTCTAACTTTCCTGCTTTCAATGAATGATCCATATACATTTTCTAGTCTTTTTTTAAAGAGGTTTTTATCGTCCGTCCGTCCCCGACTAAACTGGTCATCTCTGCCATTTCTGCGAGCTCCATCAATTTTATAATCCCATTTTTTGCAATGGGCATGTCATTATCCTTCCATCTTGGTATGCATAATAACAATTTTGTCCCAGAAGGTAACCATGTGTTACTGAATTTATAATTTATTTACTTAGCGGGTGGCATAGGAGGCACGGCCTAGCCGATTTATATGAACGTTTCGCCTAGATTAGCAATAAAATAGAAGTGTTAAAAAGATCCAAGTTCTACGCCATCTAACCATTGAAGTGCAGCATCATTTATATTAAAATAAAATAAAATCAGAAACTGGGCCTCAGGTTGGTTACTGGTAATGAAGAAGTTATTAGAAATCTAAACTCATAGGTAGCCTCACAATGCAACGAACAAAGACGTACATTCAATTTTGCAGTTACTAAGATTGTCGGACGAGCAGGTACAAAAACAGCCAGGGAAGGGATTGAAGGCTGGGAAACGGGCCTCTCGGCCCCTCGTCAGTCAACAGGATTGCTGATTTAGTACCAGCCTATCAAGCACTTAGGAGGCAAAGGGCTTGGAAGCACAAGGAAACAACAGCCAGTGACTTAACAGCCAGTCACGCACATCCCAATCAACAACTAAAAAGCCACACACAGCCAAGCACTATATAAACACTACACATAAACTAATCCAAAGAGGAGTGGTGCAGTGGCCTAGAGATGGAGCTCTCGCCTCACAATCAGGAGTGTGTTTGCGAGTTCGATCCTAGGCACAATGAGGAGTGCAGATATTTCTCTCTCTGGGCACAATGAGAACATATATCTGCCGAACAAAACTCCGCATTGGCAACAGGTAAAGCATCCGGCCAGTAAAACGTTCTGCTAGCTCCATTCACTTGCCCAGACTCCACCATGCAAGGTATTATGGGGTCGTTAAACGATGATGATGATGATGATGATGACACCCAGTAACCCAAAGCATGCCCTCTGCTAGAGTGAAGCTCCCTGAAGATGGGCTCCAGCGCAAGTACGGACGTTCGGAAGACTAAACCTCTGGTCCTGGTGACTGACCCAGATTGGATCCTGCAACATTAACACAGGACACATATATACACCTTCATTTGTTATTAGAAACCTGTTTGATTAGACCATCTTTGAATGGATGTTTATTAACCATGTTATGGGCTGGGAAGATATGGGTGGGGGAGATCATGTTGTTGTTATTTTAGCCTCCTAACAGGTACTTAGGAGCATAATAACACCCTGGTTAGGGGGGCCTCTTTGGTCAATAATCCATCTCCAGCTTGGTTGTTCTGCTGGCTTTTATCTCAACTGCCATAAAGTGATGAGGATGTGATAGAAGTTGTTTAGAAGTTATTAAGGGACAGAGACAAAGCTCTTTCCTAATAAGTACAGAGGCTTTCTAAAATAGAAATTGATGGGGAGAGGGGAAGGGAGGGGGGGGGACCCAGGCAAGGGCAGGAAATGGATCCTGGTGGCAAAGAGGATAAATTAATCACCAGAGGAACACAAGATTAATATTAATGAGCTTTCCGTTCTGAAGCTGAATGTCAGTGCTCAAAGTGACCCACTGCTGGAGGAGAATTGAAGGGGAAGAAGGGATAAGAAGAGATTAGATTGCAGACAGAAGCCCTTCGTAATGCAGGAAAGGGCGGGCTAGGGATGAAAAGCTATGGGGAGGCTACAGCCCTTCCTCCAAGGGCCTGCCCCAAAGAAGAGGAGGTCAACCTATACGTCAAAGCACCTAAAGTCTGGACAAGAAGCCATGGATGGAAGCTCCTCAAGGAGAGAAGCAACCTAGAACGAAGGGGCAATCTGGAATTGGGTATGTCTATAATGAAAAGAAGGACTGGGGGGTGACATGATAGCAGTCGATATCTGAGGGGCTGCCCCAAAGAAGAGGGGGCCAAGCTATTCTCCAAAGCACCTGAGGGCAGGACAAGAAGCAACCGGTAGAAACCAATCAAGGAGAGAAGCAACCTAGAACTAAGGAGAAATTTCTTGACAATGATAACAATTAACCAGTGGAACAATTTGCCTCCAGAAGTTGTGGGTGCTCCAACACTGGAGGCTTTTTAAAGGAGAGATTGGACAACCATTGGTCTGAAATGGTCCAAGGTTTTTCTGCTTGAGCAGAGGGTTGGACTAGAAGGCCTCCAAGGTCCCTTCCAACTCCATTTTTCGCAGTTCCAAGTAGAGATCTATCATCTTTGATTTCTAGGCTTTCCATCTTGATCTACGAGTTGAAGCCGACCAAGTGGCTACCTGCCCATCTCAACAAAGATGTTGGTAGAAGAGCTACATAGGTTAGTCTTTGGTATTCCAGACTCTGAGGAGTGTGGTAACACCTCAAAAAAAAATCTAATGTTTTTGCTTTTCCATGCAATGTGTTGGTCTGAAAAGGTACTTCTGGGTTCTCTCCATCCTCCTGAATCCAGGGTAGGAGGACACTTGCACTTCTTCTCGGTGACACCCAGGATCCAGAAGTCTAGAATCCATGGCAGCTGAATGGTTTCTCCTCCAAGCCTTTGGGCTGAAGGCAAAGGGTGGCTGCCTCCACTTCTGTTGATCTGAAGTGCTGAGAATAAGAAGCGAAAATTGCTGCCTCAAGCCGAGGCAGGTTTTCCAGCAGCAAAAATCCCCTGACTTTCACGCCGTAGAAAAATAATAATAAGAGGAATCTTAACAAAGCCAAGAGGAAAGAAAAAACAACCCAGTGGACAGATGCTTCCCACAGCACTGTCTATTGCTAAAGGGAAGGAGGAAACTGAACAATAGCTTGTTCAGTTTAACACCTGTTCCATTTCTCTGGGGGGATTGAGAGGCAGCTGCAAAACCAGCCAGTCAGCCCTTCCCTTAGAGGGCCCGAAGGCTGGAGGCTCGGGAGGAGTTGGAAAAAGCATCTACGGCCCCCCTAAAAGGTAACTTAGCTTTGGAGATGTCTATGGAGATGCTCAGGGACACGGTGCCTCAGTGGCTAAGATGCTTGTCGATCAGAAAGGTTGGCAGTTCGCCGGTTCGAATCCCCAGCACCGCATAACAGAGTGAGCTCCCGTGACTTGTCCCAGCTTCTGCCAACCGAGCAGTTCGAAAGCACGTCAAAAGTGCAAGTAGAAAAATAGGGACCACCTTTGGTGGGAAGGGAACAGCGTTCCATGCACCTTCAGTGTTGAGTCATGCCGGCCACATGACCACGGAGATGTCTTCGGACAGTGCTGGCTCTTCAGCTTTGAAATGGAGATGAGCACCACCCCCTAGAGTCAGGAACGACTAGCACGCATGTGTGAGGAGAACCTTTACCTTATGGAGATGCTCAGTCATCCAGGCCATGGTTGTCCCATAGACAACCATGGGGACTTGCTGTTCTGATCCACAAGAATTTAATCTGCAGAGACCTATGTATGTTTCAGGACCATGGATAGCCCAACTTGGGTGGGAAAAGTAGACAACGTCTGTGGGGCAGATTTAACAGAATACCAGAGTTGGAAGGGACCTTGGAGGTCTTCTAGTCCAACCCCCTGCTCAAGCTGGAAATCTGTACCATTTCAGACAAATCATTGTCCAATCTCTTCTTAAGAACTTCGAGTGTTAAAGCATTCACAACTTCTGGAGGCAAATTGTTCCACAGGTTAATTGTTATCATGCCAAGAAATTTCTCCTTAGTTCTAGGTTGCTTCCCTCCTTGATTCGTGGGAGGGATATGACACCACTTGGCTCCTGCTTACAAAGCAGTCCTTTCAACAGTCCCAAGAAGATCCCACACCTGTTTGCATTATCCAGGTGATCCCGAGGACACAGATAAGCCTCCAAGTGGCCTCAACGGCTCTCAAAAAGAATGCAAATGACCAGCTGTCTGCAAGGAAGATAACTCTTTATAATCCCCTTTATAATTCAGTCAGAACTGTAGAGGCTTCCTGGATGACAAGTGAAACATCTTCAAGGAAAACAAGAAAGTCCAGTGGCCTCTTGAAAAAACACCTCTGGGACTAGCTTTGAAGAGAATTCTAGCTCATCGCAGGAGAAGCATCATAAACTGCTTCCTGACTCATGGGAACGGCACATCTGGTTTTAAACCGAGACAGGTAATATGTGTTATGGGTTCCCCAGTTTCTACAGAGGTGAGCCAGGTGTGGCCATCCTGTTTTGACCGCTCAGGATGGCCAGCCTGTGGGGAACCTTGGCGTTATCACCACCTGTCCCCTTGGAGAATTAAATTGTCCTTCTTGTTCTGGATTTCCCACCGGGGAGGAGCTGTGGGTCGCGTACTTCACAAGGCAGCCAAGATTCATGGCTCCCTTAATGGATAGCGAGTTTGCCCCTTGCCCTAAACTCACTTCCAAGTTTGCATTTACACACAGAGGCCAACGAACAAGCTGTCAGCAACCCTGGGAGGTAATTTACGAGCTGGGGTTGATCCGCTCCGAGGCCCCAGAGCGGCATAGCTGGGAATAAATATTGCAGCTCATTCCCACATCCTTGCTGATATCTTTCACTCAGTTTCCTCCCAAGGAGACAGCAAATGTCCTTTAATATTCTTCGGGTGGACATTGGTGTCCCATTTCATGGGGGATGGTTGATAACAGCCCATAAGAAGCCACAAATAAATGCATTCCCCCACCCCCCCTTCAAGGCCACCATCCTCTTGCAAGAAATATACCGAGCTAGCTCTCTACGGGGTGGCTCAGTGGTTAGAACGCTGAGCTTGTCAATCAGCAAGGTCGGCAGTTCGGCCGTTCGAATCCCTAGCGACACATAACAGAGTGAGCTCCCGTGACCTGTCCCAGCTTCTGCCAAGCTAGCAGTTCAAAACCACAATATGACCATGCAGAGCCTTTAGGAGGCTTTCAGAGTGCTTCTGGGTGTCGGGGAGGGCAGAAACAAGTGAAAAAATGACCCGCTTTGTGCCCCCCCCCAGCCCCCAGCAGCACACTATACAGGCTATCCATGCCCTTTCTTTGACAAAACATAGGCCAGTTTTTGCAAAAAAAACAGGCCATTTTTTGCTCGGTTTTGCCCCCCCCCCCAGGAGCACTCTACAAGCCTCCTAAAGGCTATTCATGCCCTTTTTTTGAAAAGAAAAGAAAAACCCAGGCCCGTTTTTGCAAAAACCAAACCGTTTTTGGGAGGTTTGCAGAGTGCAAAACCTTTTTTAAAAAAAAATCCTCTTCCAAACCTTCCAAACCTGCGTCTTATACTCCGAAAAATACGGTAATCCTAAGGGTAGTTATTTTACAACACGTAGGCCAGGAGTTCTAAAAACAGGTTTCTGCACTGAGGGATGTCGCAAATGATGGCATATGCAGAGTTTCTTCTTTTAAAAAAAAAGTGGTTTGGGGGGGGTGTCAAAGTTCAAAGTCCTCCAGACTTTAAAACTTGCACTTCGGTGGACGAATTGAACAATGTAGAGCCATCGCTGGCTCTTGGACTTGGATAGAGCAGCTCTGATGCTGCCATGTGATGGGCCCAACCCTCTGGAACGCCCTACCTCCCGAACTCCGTGTCATCTCGGACCCCCGCCTGTTCCGCCAGCGGTTAAAAACGCACTTCTTCCAAGAAGCCGGCCTGGCATGATTTTACTCGACACTGTACTGCTTTTAGTTGACCAAAGTTTTAATTCTGGGGTTTTAATATGGGTTTTAGCGCAGGGTGGGTTTAATTTAATTTCAGTTTTAAGAATGTTTATATGTATATGTATATTTTATATTCCCTGTGCGCCGCCCCAAGTCCCTATGTGGTGAGATGGGTGCGGCTTATAAATACGATAAATAAATAAATAAATAAATAAATAAATAAATAAATAAATAAATAAATAAATAAATAAATAAATAAATAAATAAATAAATAAATAAATGTTATACTGCCCAGTGGACATAGTTCTAATACCGAAATGATACTTTTATATTAGATGTTAACGGCATCCTGATTTAAGACTCTTCCATTTATAATTCTGGCGTGGTGGGTTGTTTTCCCATTGTTTGACCACGTGAGCATTTAAGGTGGCACCCTTGAACGATGCACTATATTACAGGCAGTGTCCGCCATCAATTTTAACAATGTCACAATCTCGTAACGATGGTGTGGCAATTCTGAATTTTAGCTATTTTTCACGACCTGCAGGCTAGGCTCTTCGGATCGGGAGGGTTGTAAAATTGGCATTTCGTCTGGCCGGCCTTGGGTAGTCTCTTTTTAGGTTAGGGTTTTTTAGGGGTAATTTTTAGTTTAGTTTATGGGTTTTAGCGCAGGATCTATTTAATCTATTTTTAACTCTGTATTTTGTATTTGTTTGTGGTTTATTTGTATTTTTAATTGCCTGTGCCCCGCCTCGAGTCCCCTTGGGGAGAGAGAGCGGGATATAAATTAAAATTATTATTATTATTATTATTATTATTATTATTATTTCCTGATGCCGTTTTGGACTGCTCCCTGACGATGTTAAGATTGACTGACAGGGCAGCCTGATCTGATGGAGAGTCCCAGAAACTGTTGGATAATATAGAGATGGGGGTTTCCCCCCCCCCCCCAATCTGCTATTGTTCTTTTTCTTTTTTTTTTAAGGTCTACATTTGGGAGATGTTCAAAGTGGAGATGGATAGAGAATAGCTTTAGAAGGTGCATGCCGGTCAAGCCCGTGTTTAATCCTCATCAAGATCTCAAAACAGTCCCAAACCAGGCCTCCAAAGTAGGACCATTTGCCCACCAAATTTTGAGAGAGGTTGACAGACTGTAGATAGCACTAGCAATAGCACTTGGACTTATATACTGCTTTACAGTGCTTTAAAGCCCCTTCTAAGCTTCTCTAAGCCCCCTCTAAGTTTACAGAGTCAGCCTCTTGCCCCCAACAATCTAGGTCCCCCATTTTATCAACCTCGGAAGGATGGAAGGCTGAGTCAACCTTGAGCTGGTCAGGATCGAAGTCCTGGTTGTGGGCAGAGTTTGCCTGCAATACTGCATTGTAAACACTGTGCCATCATGGTCCTTCCTCCCTTCTTTCCCTCCCTCCCTCCCTCCCTCCCTCCCTCCCTCCCTTCCTTCCTTCCTCCCACTTAGCAATAGACTTTTATACCGCTTCATAATGCTTAAGAGCCCACTCCAAGTGGTTTACAGAGGCAGCCTATCCCCCCCCCCCCCTGAATCTGGGTCCTCATTTTAGTGACCTCGGAAAGATGGGAGGCTGAGTTAACCTTGAGCCTGGTGAGATTCGAAATGCCAAATTGCAGTCAGCTGGCAGTAAGCGGAAGTAGCCTGCAGTACTGTACTCTAACCACTGCGCCGTGATGGCTTTCCAGAGGACAGAAAGAAAGAGAAGGAGGTTGGGGAAGCAAGAAGCAGGATGGAGGAGAACTAGAAGACCCCCCCCCTTCCAAGGTCCTTCCAACTCTTGTTATAAGGCAAGAAGAAAATCAATGACAAGAGAGCCTCCTCTATTCCATATCAGGGCTGGGGCTGCTGGGGGGGGGGTTTCGGGAGAACCTCTAGCTAAGATTCTGTGCAGTTTGGAGAACCCCCAAATCTCACCACTGGCTGGCCTCACCCATTCCGCCCCTCCCCACGCAGCCCGTTTTGGATGCAGGTAAGGGGAGAGCATGCACGGAGGCTCGGGGAGGGCGAAAAACGGGCCTACCAGAAGTTCGGGAAGGCTGGAAATGGGCCTCCAGAGGTGGGATTCAGCCAGTTCACACCTATTCGGGAGAACCGGTTGGGAACTTTCTAAGCAGTTCGGAGGAGCAGCGGTTCTTCCAACACTTCCTTCCTTCCTTCCTTCCTTCTTTCTGCCATGTGATCCTGTCCACTATTAAACCATCTTTCCAAGCAGCCTCCATGTTTCCAGTGTCTTTTGGAGCTGAACCCAGAAGGACATTTCTTCCAACCCTTCCTTCCTTCCTTCCTTCCTTCCTTCCTTCCTTCCTTCCTTCCTTCCTTCCTCCCTTCCTTTCCTCCCTCCCCTCCCTCCCTTCCTTCTTTCTTTAAGCCATGTGATCCTGTCCACCATTAAACCATCTTTCCAAGCAACTTTGAACCTGCAAGTCCAAAGCAGCAGCTCCAAAGAGATCAGAAGCTCCAATTGTGAAGACGCAAGCCAGCTTCCTGAGCCAAAGTGCTGGATGGGTTGTCTCCCACACAACAAGGTTTGAGGGAACCGTGGTTTCTTGGCGGAGGAGCCTCGTTTCAGTTGGCTTGAGGATCAAGCCAGATCGATTGAAGACTGTGTCCCAAAAGCAGGCAGTGAAGCAAAGGTAAAGGTTCCCCTGGCACATCCGTGCTGGTCCTCCCTGACTCTAGGGGGCAGTGCTCATCTCATCCCAGAGTCTCCTGGCCATCGGAACCCTTTGAAGAACAGGGGGTCCTCAGCTTAGCTTACGGCCACAATGGAGCCCCACATTTCTGTTGTTAAGTGAGACATTTGTTCAGGGGGCTTTGCCCCACTTTCCGGCCTTTCTCGCCGCAGACGTTAAGTGAATCCCTGCAGTTGGTAAGTGAGTCACCCGGTTGTTAAGTGAATCTGGCTTCCCCCTTGACTTTGCTTGTCAGGAGGTCGCCAAGCATGACTTTGGGACACAGCAACAGTCATAAATAGGGACCAGTCGCCGAGCATCTGTATTTCGGTCACTGTGACCATGGGGTGTGTGTGCTACAACGGTCGGGCCAGAGTCACATTTTTCAAATGGCGTCGTAACTTGGAACGTTCACTAAATGAACTGTTGTAAGTCGAGAACTACCTGAATGACAGCAGTCTAGGTAGTCTTACAGTTCTGAGTTGCTTCTTCCGTCTTATTTCTGGCTGAAGTTCTTATCATGCCCAACCCTCCAGTGAATATTGTTCCACTTAACAGTTAGATTTCCTATTGATTTTTTTAAGTGCGTTGTAAAGTGATCTGTACCCTGACAGTTGGCAAGCACTGGGGGACATTGGCAGAATGAGGACATGGAGGAGGAGGAGAAGGAGGAGGAGGAGGAGGAGGAGGAGGAGGAGGAGGAGGAGGAGGAGGAGGAGGAGGAGGAGGAGGAGGAGGAAATGAGGAGAAAGAGCTGGACCTTGCCCATACTTGCTACTGGTAGTACTAGTATTTACCATGTTACATCTATACATCCCAACTAGACTGTGTTGTTTCTCTGTGTCCTGTAATATATGTGGAAGTGGTGAAATTCAGATTTTTTTACTACTGGTTCTGTGGGCGTGGCTTGGTGGGTGCAGCAGGAAAAGGATACTGCAAAATCCCCATTCCCCCCCACTCCAGGGGAAGGATACTGCAAAATCCCCATTCCCTTCCCACTCCAGGGGAAGGATACTGCAAAATCTCCCTTCCCTCCCCACTCCAGGGGAAGGATACTGCAAAATCCCCATTCCCTCCCCACTCCAGGGGAAGGATATGGCAAAATCCCCATTCCCTTCCCACTCCAGGGGAAGGATACTGCAAAATCCCCATTCCCTTCCCACTCCAGGGGAAGGATACTGCAAAATCTCCATTCTCTCCCACTCCAGGGGAAGGATACTACAAAATCCCCATTCCCTCCCCACTCCAGGGGAAGGATACTGCAAAATCTCCATTCTCTCCCACTTCAGGGGAAGGATACTACAAAATCCCCATTCCCTTCCCACTCCAGGGGAAGGATACTGCAAAATCTCCATTCTCTCCCACTCCAGGGGAAGGATACTGCAAAATCTCCATTCTCTCCCACTCCAGGGGAAGGATACTACAAAATCCCCATTCCCTTCCCACTCCAGGGGAAGGATACTGCAAAATCTCCATTCTCTCCCACTTCAGGGGAAGGATACTACAAAATCCCCATTCCCTCCCCACTCCAGGGGAAGGATACTGCAAAATCCCCATTCCCTTCCCATTCCAGGGGAAGGATACTGCAAAATCTCCATTCTCTCCCACTCCAGGGGAAGGATACTACAAAATCCCCATTCCCTCCCCACTCCAGGGGAAGGATACTGCAAAATCTCCATTCTCTCCCACTCCAGGGGAAGGATACTACAAAATCCCCATTCCCTTCCCACTCCAGGGGAAGGATACTGCAAAATCTCCATTCTCTCCCACTCCAGGGGAAGGATACTACAAAATCCCCATTCCCTTCCCACTCCAGGGGAAGGATACTGCAAAATCTCCATTCTCTCCCACTTCAGGGGAAGGATACTACAAAATCCCCATTCCCTCCCCACTCCAGGGGAAGGATACTACAAAATCCCCATTCCCTTCCCATTCCAGGGGAAGGATACTGCAAAATCTCCATTCTCTCCCACTCCAGGGGAAGGATACTACAAAATCCCCATTCCCTCCCCACTCCAGGGGAAGGATACTGCAAAATCTCCATTCTCTCCCACTCCAGGGGAAGGATACTACAAAATCCCCATTCCCTTCCCACTCCAGGGGAAGGATACTGCAAAATCTCCATTCTCTCCCACTTCAGGGGAAGGATACTACAAAATCCCCATTCCCTTCCCATTCCAGGGGAAGGATACTGCAAAATCTCCATTCTCTCCCACTTCAGGGGAAGGATACTACAAAATCCCCATTCCCTTCCCACTCCAGGGGAAGGATACTGCAAAATCTCCATTCTCTCCCACTCCAGGGGAAGGATACTGCAAAATCTCCATTCTCTCCCACTCCAGGGGAAGGATACTACAAAATCCCCATTCCCTTCCCACTCCAGGGGAAGGATACTGCAAAATCTCCATTCTCTCCCACTTCAGGGGAAGGATACTACAAAATCCCCATTCCCTTCCCATTCCAGGGGAAGGATACTGCAAAATCTCCATTCCCTCCCCACTCCAGGGAAAGGATACTGCAAAATCCCCATTCCCTCCCCACTCCAGGGGAAGGATATGGCAAAATCCCCATTCCCTCCCCACTCCAGGGGAAGGATATGGCAAAATCTCCATTCCCTCCCCACTCCAAGGGAAGGATACTACAAAATCTCCATTCCCTTCCCATTCCAGGGGAAGGATACTGCAAAATCCCCATTCCCTCCCACTCCAGGGGAAGGATACTACAAAATCCCCATTCCCTCCCACTCCAGGGGAAGGATACTACAAAATCTCCATTCCCTTCCCATTCCAGGGGAAGGATATGGCAAAATCCCCATTCCCTTCCCATTCCAGGGGAAGGATACTGCAAAATCCCCATTCCCTCCCACTCCAGGGGAAGGATACTACAAAATCCCCATTCCCCCCCACTCCAGGGGAAGGATATGGCAAAATCCCCATTCCCTTCCCATTCCAGGGGAAGGATACTGCAAAATCTCCCTTCCCTCCCCACTCCAGGGGAAGGATACTGCAAAATCCCCATTCCCTCCCCACTCCAGGGGAAGGATACTGCAAAATCCCCATTCCCTCCCCACTCCAGGGAAAGGATACTGCAAAATCCCCATTCCCTCCCCACTCCAGGGGAAGGATACTGCAAAATCCCCATTCCCTCCCCACTCCAGGGAAAGGATACTGCAAAATCCCCATTCCCTCCCCACTCCAGGGAAAGGATACTGCAAAATCCCCATTCCCTTCCCATTCCAGGGAAAGGATACTGCAAAATCCCCATTCCCTCCCCACTCCAGGGGAAGGATATGGCAAAATCCCCATTCCCTTCCCATTCCAGGGAAAGGATACTGCAAAATCCCCATTCCTTCCCCACTCCAGGGGAAGGATACTGCAAAATCTCCATTCCCTCCCCACTCCAGGGAAAGGATACTGCAAAATCCCCATTCCCTCCCCACTCCAGGGAAAGGATACTGCAAAATCTCCATTCCCTCCCCACTCCAAGGGAAGGATACTACAAAATCTCCATTCCCTCCCCACTCCAGGGGAAGGATACTGCAAAATCTCCATTCCCTCCCCACTCCAAGGGAAGGATACTACAAAATCTCCATTCCCTCCCCACTCCAGGGGAAGGATACTGCAAAATCTCCATTCCCACCCCTCTCTGGGGCCAGCCAGAGATAGTATTTGCCAGTTCTCTGAACTACTCAAAATTTCTGCTACTGATTCTCCGGAAACTGTTGGATTTCACCCCTGATATGTGGGTATATGCATAATTTGGACTCCAGAGGATGGTAGAGGACAGGAAGGCCTGGAGGAACAATGTCCATGGGGTCACGATGGGTTGGACACAACTTTGCAACTAACAACAACAACGCATAATTTTGGGGGGTCATGTTTATGTAGTCTATAGTGGGGGTGATGACCCTTGAAGAGTTAAAGGCAATGAATTTTCATTTTAATCTATGCCGATTAGTGTACATTTAAAGTGACAATAAAGTGACACCTCCAGGAAATCCCATCGCCTAAAAACTAGATGGAGAAGCCGAAAAGAGAAAATCCCACTGGAGAAAACAACTGCGAATCCACTTTTAGGTTGTTGCTAGGAAAACAATATATTTTGGGAGTCATCGGGGATCAGATCTGACTCCAGGAAGTCTATGGTTTTGCTCTCAAAGTCAGGCTAGAAATCTGCTTTATAGCGGTAACGAATACAATGTTAACTTGTACTGATTTTTATTTTTTAAAAAATGAAATGAACCATGAGAAATAAGGAAAGAAGAAGGTGGGAAAATTCGGTCAGGAAGTGGTTGCATATTTCACAACTCGAAGGTCCCAAATTAGAAAAAAAGAAGGAAAGATGTTTATCTGGAGGTAGAGACCATGGATAGATGAAGGCTCCATAAACTCATGTGCGCCCTGAGGTCAAGGTTCCCCTCGCACATATGTGCTAGTCGTTCCTGACTCCAGGGGGCGGTGCTCATCTCAGTTTCAAAGCCGAAGAGCCAGCGCTGTCCGAAGACGTCTCCGTGGTCATGTGGCCGGCGTGACTCAACGCCGAAGGCGCATGGAATGCCCTTCCCTTCCCACCAAAGGTGGCTCCTATTTTTCTACTCTCAGTTTTACATGCTTTCGAACTGCTAGGTTGGCAGAAGCTGGGACAAGTAAGGGGAGCTCACTCCGTTACGCGGCGCTAGGGATTCAAACCGCTGAGCTGCCGACCTTTCTGATCGACTAGCTCAGCGTCTTAGCCACTGAGCTACCAGCGTCCCTATGGGCTCTAAGAAGGACATTTATGTGACTCTTCAAAATTTGCTTCCAATTGAGATGTTTAAAGTGAAAGAAGGAGAAATCTTGATGCTCAGAGGGAAAGCCTGAAAACATCGATCTACTTCTGGATTGGCTGGGGAAAAAAATGGATCCAGTTTGATTCAATTCAGTTTGACCACCAAACTGGTTTAGGAGCAGGCAATTTGCTAGGAGCCCCCACTGAATTTAGTAGAGGAAATGAATTTCGCAGGTCAATGGGATCACCTCGCAAATCAAATCTCCCAGCCCAAGATTAGCATAACCCTTGCCATTATAATATCCTCCTGGCCTCTCCTACTTTGAGGATTGCGATACCAGGACACCAACTCAAAGAATTAGAGTGACTTTTGAAGGTTGTGCACCTCTGGATTTATATGGGAAGTATTCCTGGATGTTGATCTAAGCAGTTTCCTCCATAAGATGTATGGAAACTTACTGTGAAATCATATTGATAATTACACATATATACACCCGTTCTCTCTCTCTCTTCTCCCTCCTCCCTCCCTCCCTCCCTCCCTCCCTCTCTTCTTCCTCCCTCTCTCTCCCTTCTCCCTCCCTCCCTCTTTCTCTCCCTCCCTCCCTCTCTTTCTTCTCCATCCCTTCCTCTCTCTCTCTTCTCCCTCCCTCCCTCCCTCTCTCGCTCTCTTCTCCCTCCCTCTCTCGCTCTCTTCTCCCTCCCTCCCTCTCTCACTCTCTTCTCCCTCCCTCTCTTCTCCCTCCCTCTCTCTCTTCTTCCTCCCTCTCTCTCTCTTCTCCCTCCCTCCCTCTCTCTTCTTCCTCCCTCTCTCTCTTCTCCCTCCCTCCCTCTCTTCTCCATCCATCCCTCCCTCTCTCTCTTCTCCCTCCCTCCCTTCCTCGCTCTCTTCTCCCTCCCTCCCTCTCTCTCTTCTTCCTCCCTCTCTCTCTCTTCTCCCTCCCTCCTTCCTTCTCTTTCTCCCTCCCTCCATCCCTCTCTCTCTCTTCTCCCTCCCTCTCTTCTCCCTCCCTCCCTCCCTCCCTCTCTCGCTCTCTTCTCCCTCCCTCCCTCCCTCTCTTCTCCCTCCCTCCCTCTCTTCTCCCTCCCTCTTTCTCTCCCTCCCTCCCTCTCTCTCTTCTCCATCCCCCCCTCTCTCTTCTCCCTCCCTCCCTCTCTCTCTCTCCCTCCCTCCCTCTCTCGCTCTCTTCTCCCTCCCTTCCTCTCTCTCTCTTCTCCCTCCCGCTCTTCTCCCTCCCTCCCTCTCTCTCTCCTCCCTCCCTCCCTCCCTTCTCTCTCTCTTCTCCCTCCCTCCCTCTCTGTCTCTCTCTTCCACCCAGCTGGCCTTGAATCCCAAAGACGACAAAACAATATGCCCCTCAATTCCTTCTAATGGTGAACTCCGATTGGAGTGAGTGGGAGGGAGAATAGGATGGAAATGTAAAAAACAAATTAATCAGTAAGATATGAGCTGAGGCTGAAGGGGGTCTATGACAACTCACCATGGCCAAGTTGACATAAGACAACTCTTCATGAGAACAACAGTTACACTAATATTGAAGAAATAGTGGAATAGAATCATTAAAGAAACGATGCCGTAGGAGGCACAAAATGAAATGAGAATGAGAACAATTATAACAATTTTTAAAATTATTTTAAATCGTTGCATGGAATTGTTGAGTTGACCTGCGGGGAGTTGGCCATGTTGACTTGACCGTGGCAAGTTGGCTACGGCAAGCAAAGGTCCTCTGTTCCTCTTGGGGCTGTAGAAGTGTTTTTGTATGTTCTGTTTTTATGACCTGGCGTCAAAATGGATGAAATTCACATGAAACCCCATCCGGTGTCAAGCAAGTTCTTCCAGAGACCCCATGCCATTTGAAACTAGAAGGACTTTAGTTGGAGGCCTACCCAAATGGAGATGAGGTTAGAAGTTGAGCTGGTAGGGCATCTGCAAGGCCCATCAACCCATTAGCAGTTTTGGGATTGGATCCCTTTGGTTTGCTTCTTCCTGCCTAACGTCCACTTTCTATCTCCAGAAAACAAGCTAAGGGAAAGAACTTCTCTAGGACAATGGACATGTTAATCCCAGAGGGAAAAACAAGAGAACATATCTCAAGAGAAAGAGAATCCAACCAAGTTGGTGAAGATGCCCAATCAACTTGGAATCTTCATGTATTGCTTTCTAGCCAAGATTTAAAAACCAAGGTTTTTCTGACAAAGAATTTCACAAAAAGACTATATTCCAAGCAGCATGACCACTTCTGGGTACCCCTCTACAAACATTGAAGGCCCACGTTCGATCCTCATCTCACTCCCATCCATTCAGAAGATATTGCCAACGGAACCAAGAGTTACATTCTCCGTCTGGTCTATTTTTAAGCTAAACCATCTCAACGGCCTCCACAATGGTCAATGCACCCAAGAATCATCTCCAGAACTTCCCAATGGCCAAGAAACATGTCCACAACTTGAAGAACATGCTGACTATTACCCAGAACCACCAAAAGTGCATCAACAAAACATTTCAACAACTTGGGAATGATCACAACTGTGAGGCACGGAACTTACATGCTCCCAAACAATCAAGATCCTTTTAAAAAAAAAAAGGCAACTGAGGATGAAGAGCAAGATGAAGCTCAACACAACTCAACACAACTCAAGATGAAGCTCAACACAACCCTTTTCTTCCGACACATTCCTGCCCAATCCACTTCCTCCAACTTCTCTGCCCCTCTAATCCTCTTTTCCCCACAACCATTGAAGACCAAAAAGCACCACCAGAGCCTCATCCAGGGTCGTTCGGCCCTCACCCTAAGTTCGGACGCGCATCAAGAACCACACTTACGTCTCGAAGTTCCTTCGCCACCTCCTTGAGTTCCTGCAGGATGCCTTCCAGCTGCCCAATCACCATCTTCATGCGCCCTCGGATGCGCTCCTTCTCACCGGGGTTGGGGCCGTCGGTTGTGTTGTTCGTGGGCTTCCTATCCTGGGAACCCCGGTTGCTCATTCTTCACAGGGTGCCGGGGAGCTGGGGCAGAGTTGCGTTGCACATTCTGCTGTTGCCCGACCAGATTGTGCCTCCACAGAGCCTCTCTTGGGTGGGGAGTTCTCCACATCTTAACGCTCCCCCCCTGGCCCAGAAAGTCCCAGCCGCGCACTCACTTCCTATCCTTCGTTCTCCCGAGGGTAGCTGGAAGGGGCCAACGAAGCCAGAGAGAATGGGATGGGATCAAAGGGAAGAGGAATCCAACACGCGTGCATCTCCCCCAACGTGGCCACCAGCCCATCTAGGTAGCCAAGGTCTGGAATCACCATCGGTCCACCAACCGGTTTTTTTGGAGGGCGGGGAGAGAATGCCACAGACCGTGAGCTTAAAAAAAAGGGGGAAGGTGTATTATTTGTGCTCTCGACTCTCCAGAGAAGAAGCCAGGGACCCTCGACAGTCTCTACGCCACGTTCTCCTTCCGACAGAGAGGGCATCTCCTCCAGCTAGTTCATCACGGCTCTTGGGAGAACCCCTGTGAGATCTCGGCTCTCGATTCCTTTCTCAGGGTCTTCTCCACCTCTGCTGCCCAGGAGTCTTCGGCATGGGTAGCTCGCTTGGACCGCCATCCGTACAGCTTGGAGGGACATGCAGCAATTCCAGCCCGGCCAGGCTTTGGAGTTGGAGGTGTCTCGTTGAGATCTTAGGAAGCTCCTTAATGAGAAACATGGGGAGGTTTAGCCTTCAGAAGGGAGAGGGAGGCATCGGGGAGTTGCTGGAAGCACGGAAGTATTGCACACCATTTCCTGCAGTGTGAGAGAAAGAAGGGGGGCGGGGAGGGGAGGGAGTGGAAATTAGCATGACCAGGAATGGGTTTGGGGAGAACACCACCAACCAGCCTTCCAAGTCACCGAACTTGGAACTCAACTGGGTGTTCCCATGGTGACTCCTGGTTCTTCTTCCCAGAAGAATTCGCATCTGCTCACCCCCATGGGTGTGTGTGTGTGTGTGTTTCAGCTCTGTGTTTTAAGGCAGAAAGACTCCTGCCTTGTGGGGGTGTGGGGGGGGGGTCTCCTTCTTTGGGTCCTCCCTCCTGCAGGAAGCCCTCTTCCCTAAGAGCCCACTCCCAAGGTGATCCACCTGGAGTGGGGAAATCCTAAGCTGCACATGCCACGCTCAGCCACCCCACCCTCCAACCTGTGAGCGTGCCGATTTCCACCCACCATCCCACCGAAACTTTTAGACACCCCCCTCTCTTCCTTTGAGGGGACCCCCCCCACCCCTTGACCCAGCCGAGGTCCTATGGATCCAACCCCCGTTATTGCTTGATTTGATTCTGAAGTCCGAGAAGTGACCCAGCTCCCCTTTTCCCTCCATGGAGACAACTTAAAAGCGGCTACTTACAACCCCAGCAGCTGGTGGGGGAACGCACTCTCATACGACATGGGTTTCTGGCTGGTCCTTCCAGCAGCACCTGGGGAGGCCAACCAGGTTCTCGTGTCCCATTCCTGATCTCTGAGACCGAGCGGCCGTGGGCAATTGGCAGCAAAGCACCCGATACATCCGATAAGGGGGGAAATTCGAAGATTTTTTTTTAAAAAGAGAGAGAGAGAGAGAGGGCACAGACCACAACCCTCTCCCCACACAGTCTCCTCCGGTTAACCCTTTGGCTCTTGAAGACACCTCTGAAATTATTGCTTTCTGGTTTCCTTTAAGCCAGGAGAGGTGGAGAATTGCTGCCCTGCCTCTTGCCGGAAAAGAGGTGAACCGAATCCCATTCAGAAACTCTGGCTTTGCAGCCTGGCCATCTGCAGAGCCCAAGGGGGCGATGCCATGCCTTCAGCGGCCCCAGGCCTGGAGTCCACAGGTGACCGCGGTTCCCAAGCTTGGGGAGAGAGAGAGAGAGAGAGAGAGAGAGAGAGAGAGAGAGAGAGAGAGAGAGAGAGAGAAGAGAGAGAGAGAGACCGTTCTCGTGTCCTTAAAAAAACACGCCGTGGACGCCAAGGGTCAGGGATGGCCTCAACAGCAACTGGGAGCAACTTGGAAGGGCCAAGCGGAGGGATGGAGGAAGCGGGTGGGGGGGGAGGGAGGTGGGATGCTTCTGCTGGAGCCTTCAATGGATGCTCTTGGAGACCACGGCTGGCATCATGGTAAGGAGGAGGAGGAGGAGGAGGAGGAGGGCTTTGGGGAAAGCTTTAGAGAGAGACAGAGAGAGGGAGGGAGAAAGAGAGAGAGAGGGAGGGAGGGAGAAAGAGAGAGAGAGAGAGAGAGAGAGGGAGAAACACAGAGAGAAAGAGAGAGAGGGAACACACGTCTTCCTTAAAGCTCCCAGACTTGCAAGTCCCAGGGTCAAGATTCCGATGATGCTCGGAGGGCCAGCTAGAAGGCAAAGAAGCAGACGCCGACCACTTTCGCCCCCGGTCCTCTTCCCACTGGGGTCTCCTGAGGTCCGCTGGAGCCTCTTGCATCGGCCGCAGTTGCCCGACACCCCTCCTCCTCCTCCTCTTCCTCTTCCCTCCTCCTCCTCCTCCCCTGCTAGCGAGCGGTGGAAAAAACTGCACTGGAGGCTTCCCCAGCCCTCCCTGTCTGCCAGCTTGAAAGCGATTGCTCAGCTCCCAGAAGCTAAAGCTGGTGCTGTGTCAGAAGAAAGAGGCAGGCCTTCGGTGGCAGAGTGGGGGGATTTAAAGGGCCAGAGAGCCTCCTGCATCCCAGCTGTTAGCTGCAAGCAGAGGAAATATCTTCTCCCCTCCTCCTTCCCCTCCAACCTTCCCTATGTTTGTTTCTTTTTTTTAAAATGTAGCTAGGAAAGATACAGCTGGAATAGATCTCTGGCTAATGGGATGCATGTTAGTAGAATTGTAGAACTGCAGAAGGCAAGAGTGGGGGGGAGGGGGATCTTGGAGAGCATCTAGTCCATCCCCCTCCCCCTTGCAAAGGGTCGGCGTCCACTTCTGGTAGCTTCTTCCTTAGAGAAGGGGTCCCCCAACTGTTCACAATTATTGGCCTTTTATATATGCATAGACATAAATAACCCTACGAACTGTAGCCGGACAGATAAACCATGAATGAGTGTCGGAAGAAATGTCCTTCTAGGAGGGAGGGAGGGAGGGAGGGGAGGGAGGGAGGGAGGGAGGGAGGAAGGAAGGAAAGAGAGAGAGAGAGAGAGAGAGAGAGAGAGAGAGAGAAAGAAAGAAAGAAAGAAAGAAAGAAAGAAAGAAAGAAAGAAAGAAAGAAAGAAAGAAAGAAAGAAAGAAAGAAAGAAAGAAAGTCCTTCTGGCATATTCCATATTCCCTTCCCTTTTCTTCCCTACCCTACCCTACCCTTCTATATTCTATATTCTATATTCTATATTCTATATTCTATATTCTATATTCTATATTCTATATTCTATATTCTATATTCTATATTCCATTCTATGTCTTGTCTTATCTTATCTTGTTTTCTCTTTTACTCTACTCTATCTACTCTACTCTGCTCTGCTCTGCTCTGCTCTGTTCTGTTCTGTTCTTCTATAGTCTATATTCCATTCCATTCCATTCTATATGTCTTCTCTTCTCTCTTCTTCTCTTCTCCTCTCTTCTCTTCTCTCCACCTCCATCTCCAAGGTTTTCAAAGTTCTTAAAGTCTCCTTGTCATCTTGGCTGCTCTGTTTAGTACATGTTCCAGAACCTGACCGGAATCTTCTCAGCTCACAGTTAGTTAAATGCGAGCTGAGAAGTTTACGTTCGGCAAAGATTAAGGTGTCCGTCCTTCATAATACGATTCTATCTGTCTATATATTTGACTCCAATTTCCTGTAATTATCACCATTTCAGTTCCTTGTCATGTTCTTAAAGCTGTCAAGTTTGAACACCCCTGGGGGGTTTTCCCCCTAAAGCGTTAGGGGTGCGAGGGTCTTGGAGCTTTAAGGCTTGCATGCTTCAAATGCCAGAGTTCCTGAGCCAACATTTTGGTTGCTAAGCAAGAGCATTGTTAAGTGATTTTTCACCACATTTTACAAGTGGGCCATGCCCACCCAGTCACATGACTGCCAAGCCACCCCCACCCGGTCACATGGCCAGCAAGCCACTCCCACCCGGTCACATGACCAGCAAGCTACTGCCACCCCAGGCACATGGCCGGCAAGCCTACAGAAGAGGTTCTAAATTTTTTTGAAACCCACCACTGATGTGTGTGTGTGTGTGTTTTTAAATACAACATCTCCTTGACCACATGAAGAAAAGGCTGTTTCTGCATTAATGGGTTCGGAAACCGAGAGTCGCAGCCTTCAAAAACTAATTTATGGGAGGTGGGGATTTGGGATGTGATGTTCTAATGCCTCCCACAGGTGTTCATCTGTGCGGGAGGTTATGAAGGACCAGGCTAGGTACGGCCTTGGAAGATGCTCTGAAAACCAGGACAGGTAACCTGATAGTTGTGCTCATCCAATTTGTATTCCTAAGAGAAGGGATCGCACATCAATGTGCTGGAAAGTAGATTTGAGCCTTTATTATTCTGGCGTGTAGGCTGTACTTTCAGGACCGATGACTAGGAACCACGAAAGGATTAATCACCCAAAATTGTTTGGGGAGTTGCATTTTATGTCCTCTCGCCACCTTCTCTCTTCCTCTCCCCCTCTCTATCTTTTTTCCAATGTTTGTTTATGATTTCTTTTTTGGTTAGAACATGATTCATTGGGTGCTTTGCTCTTGAGGGAAGAACGTAGAGTTAGCAGAGACATGTTTTTGCCCTTCTTTTTATCTCTTCAGAGCTTTCCTACCACAGGATCTCAAGAATTTATCTCACCCTCTCCAGAGTGCCCCAAAGTCTTTTCATTTCCTCTCTCTCTCTCTCTCTCTCTCTCTCTCTCTCTCTCTCTCTCTCTCTCTCTCTCTCTCTCTCTCTCTCTCTCTCTCTCTCTCTCTTCCATCCATCCATCCATCCATCCATCTATCATCTCTCCTAATCCTGAAGCTGTAGGATGGCGTCCAATCCAAGTCCCTTGAAGAGGTCTACAGCTATCAGGATGTTGCTTCCTTAAGTTTGAGCTCCAGAAGAAGCATCAAGTTCACCTTTGTGGACTAAGAACTGGGACATCCCAGGTAGTCCTTTGAACCTGCAACCACTTGTTTATTCTACTTGATTAATTGAGATGATGGATGGATGGATATACATTGATGATCATGATGATTGATAGTTGATAGATGATGGATGATGGATGACAGATAGACAGATTAATAAACAGATGGATAGGTAGGTAGGTAGGTAGGTAGGTAGGTAGGTAGGTAGATAGATAGATAGATAGATAGATAGATAGATAGATAGACAGACAGACAGACAGACAGACAGACAGACAGACAGACAGACAGACAGACAAATAGATAGACTAATGGATGGATGGATGGATGGATGGGTGGACGGACAGACAGACAGACAGACAGACAGAGACAGACAGACAGACCGACAGACAGATCAATTTGAGGGACCTGTGAGCACGGTTAATTATTTTAATTCAGTCCCTTTACCTTCTCTGAAGGTTTCATAGCTGAACACCCACGCAACGAATTAATCAATCGATAATCTGCTGAGTGCAAAATTAATTTCAAATAATGGAGCAGACGGGAAGCATTCCGACAGATGAGAAACAAATGAAAATGAGAAGCGGCGATTGATTGAAATAAAGAAGAAATGCAGAACATTTAGCATTGCAAAAACGTTAAAAAGGAGAAGGAGAAGGAGAAGGAGAAGGAGAAGGAGAAGAAGAAGAAGAAGAAGAAGAAGAAGAAGAAGAAGAAGAAGAAGAAGAAGAAGAAGAAGAAGAAGAAGAAGAAGAAGAAGAAGAAGAAGAAGAAAGACATATTTAGATAACAAATGGAGTCCAAAGGCAGAAGATCACATTGTCAGGATGAAATTATCAGACCCATGAATTGCTACAGGTGAGTTTAGAAAAGGCAGAGAGCTGGTGGTTAGTTTGCTATTTTCGTCTCTCCTTCTAGGAAAAAAAAAAACCCTGAGCAAATAAAATCCACAATATTGAACCTGTGAAAATAAAGGGAGTGGGGGTAGGGGGTAGAGACGCATTTGGAAAAAATATTATGGAATTGCCTCTGTTTTGACTCAGCAAAGCTTCTTGCCTGCCGAACGGATTCCTAAATTGACAGCTGGTGCAAAACAAGGAAGGACTATATACAGTTAATTGTGTATATAAACCATTACGGCAGTAACAGGTGGATAAAGGTGAAGCCATTTTGCTTAATATAAAGGTAAAGGTTCCCCTCGCGCATACGTGCTAGTCGTTCCTGACTCTAGCGGGCGGTGCTCATATCTGTTTCAAAGCCCAAGAGCCAGCGCTGTCCGAAGACGTCTCCGTGGTCATGTGGCCGGCATGACTAGACACCAAAGGCGCATGGAACGCTGTTCCCTTCCCACCAAAGGTGGTTCCTATTTTTCCACTTGCATTTTTTTTACGTGCTTTACCCTCCGTGACGCGGCGCTAGAGATTCGAACCGCCGACCTTTCTGATCGACAAGCTCAGCGTTGTAGCCTCTGAGCCCCAGGCCCATGGCGGTGCCTTGGTCAATGTCACATCAGAAGATTCAATCCTTAGTTCTGAGCTTCCCTCTAGATCAGGGGTGTCCTGCTCCAATTCATTGAGGGCCGCATCAGGGTTGTGTTTGACCCCGGGGAGGTAAGGGGGGGCATGGTCACAGAGGCATGGCCAGCTTGACGTCACTCCTGTTGGGGGTGCCTGTGGTGGCCTGAGCAATCTGCCAGTGACAACGGGCTCCCGAGCTCCGTTTTCGGCTGCCATGGTCTCCTGCAACCCTCTGCCAGTGAAAATGGAGCTCGGACGGGCCCTCCCGAGATCGCCTTCTGCCACCGAGAGCCTCCCACCAGCCCTAGAGAGGGTCTCCTCATGGTGCCGTCGGCTAAACAATGTCGACTGGCGACACCCAGGGGGAGAGCCTTCTCTGTGGGGGCACCTGTCCTCTGGAACGAATGGCCCCCCGGAGTTACGAATTATCCCTGACTTACGCACCTTCCGCCATGCTCTCAAAACCTTTTTTTTCCCCAACAAGCCGGGCTGGCATAAAAATGAATTTTTAAATATGAATTTTTATTAATGAATTTTTTATTAATTTTAATCGGGGTTTGTTTGGGTTTTTTAAATTTTAAGAGAGGCCAAATGGTTTAATATGCTTTTAAAACTGTTTTTTTAAAAAACTTTTATATATCTGTTTTACTTTGGCTGTACACCGCCCTGAGTCCTTCGGGAGTAGGGCGGTATAAACAACTAATAAACGATAAACCACAAACCTTCAACCTCCCATTTTCGCTGGCAGAAGCACCGTGGGCCGGCCCTCCCCTGTTTCCAGGGCCAGATCTCAGTATCCCACGTGCCCAATGCGGCCCCTGGGCCTTGAGTTTGACATCTCTGCTCTAGTTCTAGCATGGAAGCACCATTGGTTGTCCACGATTTAACTCGGATTGAGCCATCACAAGGTTGGGTCTTCAGAGAATATGAGATATTAGAGCACATTTCAGTGACGCATGTTTAATGCTGATAGGGGTGTCGCCACATCTCTATCGCTCTTCTTTTTCGATGTCAGCATGACTATTTCATGTTCAGAGGCTCGGAGGACTTGGCGGAGAGCTTGTTAAGAGGACTTTTTTCAGAATCCTCACCCCGCATCTCGGCTAAATAGAGTAGTCGATTAGATGGTTTTGTGTGGCCAGTTTCACCGACTCTTCAATGCCCTTTTGTTCCTAAATGGCCGTGATCTTTATATTTTGTCTAATAAATAAACATCTATGCCAGAGCAGAGATGTTTTTAAATGTCAGTTTCTGGGCTTAGTTACCAGATTTGAGAGTTTGCAAAAGACTTTGATGGGGGAGGGAAGGAGAAAAGAAAAAAGGAAGGGAGGGAGGGAGGGAGGGAGGGAGGGAGGAAAGAAGAGAGGAAGGAAGGGGGAAGGAAGAAGGGAAGGAAGAACGAAGGAAGGTGGAAAGGAATGAATAAAGGGAAGGGAGGGAGGGGGGAGGGAGGCAAGGAGGGAGGGAGGGAGGGAGGGAGGGAGGGGAGAGGAAGGAAGGAAAGGAGAGAGGAAGGAAGGGAGAAGGAAGAAGGGAAGGAAGAACGAAGGAAGGTGGAAAGGAATGAATAAAGGGAAGGGAGGGAGGGGGGAGGGAGGCAAGGAGGGAGGGAGGGAGGGAGAGAGGGAGGGAGGGAGGAAGGAAGGAAGGAAGGAAGGAAGGAAGGAAGGAAGGAAGGAAGGAAGGAAGGAAGGAAGGAATCTGATGAACATTGCCTGGTTGATCATCTTTGTTAATTTGATGATTCAAACTTTCTGGGATAATATAAACAGATCCAACCCTTTTTACCAAGAACTATGCCAAAGCAAGACAGAATATAGAATAACACAGATGGAAAGGGCATTGGAGGTCATCTAGTCCAATCTAAGCAGGAGGACCTATGGCTATCCAATCTCTTCTGGTGCTGAAGCATCCACAACTTCTGGTGGCAAGCTGTTCCACTGATTAATTGTTCTCACTGTCAGGAAATGTCTCCTCAGTTCTAAGTTGCTTCTCTCCTTGATTAGTTTCCACCCATTGCTTCTTGTCCTGCCCTCAGGTGCTTTGGAGAACAGCTTGACTCCCTCTTCTTTGTGGCAGCCTCTGAGATATCGGAACACTGCTATCATGTCTCCCATAGTCAGAGGTGGGTTCCTGCCGGTTTCCCCTGGATCAGGCGATCAGGTGTATGCGTAGAAGCGTCACGTCTGTGTGCACGAGTAAAACGGTAGTAAAATAAACTCACCCCTGCCCCTGGTCCTTCTCTTCATCAAACTAGACCTACCCAATCCCAGCAACCGTTCTTTATATGTTTGAGCCTCCAGTCCCCTCATCCTCTTTCTTGCTCTTCTCTGAACTCTTTCCAGAGTCTCCACATCTGATTTATATTGTGGTGACCAAAACTGGATGCCGTATTCCAAGGGCGGCCTTACTAAGGCTTTGTAAAGGGGTATGAATACGTCCCGTGATCTTGATTCTGTCCTTCTATTCATGCCGCCTAAGACTCCATTGGCTTTTTTCGGCTGCTGCTGTTTTGTTTTGATTTTTGACTATAATAAGCTGCCTTTCGTTCCATTTCCACGACCAAAAACGTTGAGCAGCCAAAGTTTCCAAAACGGAACCTCAATCATCTCTAGGGGGGTTTGGGGATCAAAGCTCTTGGTTTAATTATTGCCTTGTCGTTCGCAAAGGGGAGGACGCTGAACGCCGCTCGTAACTCAAACGCCGTTCTTGAGTTTCGCCGGTTAAAAAAAACGAAAGTTGGCAACCGACCCGCCTGAAACCTCAGTTAGTGTCCTTATTCTGTTGCTATTTATGGAGTCCCGGTGATATATATATATATATTTTTGATGACTTAGAACTGGGATACTATTAGCAAATGACTTTGCTTAAAAATACCGAACAATTTGTATGCCTGTCAATAGCATTAAGGCTTGCCTGCCTGCCTGAGGTTGTACATATATAGAATGCAAGGAACTCTATTCCAAATTTGTCCTGTTTAAGCCAGCTAAAGATCATGAATTTTGGATGGCTCGCACGGTCTCGCTCCCCTTTTCCCCCCCACCACCCAGGCTGCCAAGCCACAAACGTTTATTTTGTTTATTTTATTTATTTATTTAGTTTGTCGCTCATGTACAAGATAACAGGAATAAGAATAAACACGAATAAGAGCACAGGAACTGGGTACGAATAAATGGGGACAGTAGGACAGGGATGGTGAGCGCGCTGGTGTGCTTATGCACGCCCCTTTTACGGACTTCTTAGGAAGGAGGTGAGGTCCACGCTAGGCAGTTTAAGGTTAAAGTTATGGGGGCTTGAGGATAATACAATAATACAATACAATACAATAGCAGAGTTGGAAGGGACCTTGTAGGTCTTCTAGTCCAACCCCCTGCGTGGGCAGGAACCTTATACCATTTCAGACAAATGGCTATCTAACATCTTCTTAAAGTCTTCCAGGGTTGGAGCATTCACAACTGCTGGAGGCAAGCTGTTCCAGAGGTTAATTGTTCTAACTGTCAGGAAATTTCTCCTTAGTTCCAAGTTGCTTCTCTCCTTGATTAGTTTCCACCCATTGCTTCTTGTCCTGCCCCCAGGTGCCTTGGAGAATAGTTTGACTCCCTCTTCTTTGTGGCAACCCCTGAGATATCGGAACACTGCTATCATGTCTCCCCTGGTCCTTCTCTTCATCAAACTAGACATACCCAGTTCCTGCAACCGTTCTTCATATGTTTTAGTCTCCAGTTCCCTAATCATCTTGGTTGCTCTTCTCTGCACTCTTTCCAGAGTCTCCACGTCTTTTCTACATCGTGGCGACCAAAACTGTATGCAGTATTCCAAGTGTGGCCTCACCAAGGCACTATACAGTGGCATTAACACTTCACGTGATCTAGATTCTATCCCTCTGTTTATGCAGCCTAGAACTGTGTTGGCTTTTTTGGCAGCTGCTGCACACTGCTGGCTCATATTTAAATGGTTGTCCACTAAGATTCCTAGATCCCTCTCACAGTTGCTACTATTAAGCAAGGTACCACCTATACTGTACTTGTGCATTTTGTTTTTCTTGCCTAAATGTAGAACCTTAAGGATGTAACGACAGAGTCAGGTAGAGCATTCCAGGTGTTGACCACTGGTAAGGCCACCAGTGGACGATGAATGGCCCCTCCCATAGCTCATAAAAGAGGAGCGAAAGGGGAGTGGAGTTTGCAGGAGACCATGAGTTCGCTTCATTGGTTCGTGACTCTCTGAGACTCCTGGCTAAGTTCTGCAGATGTCGGTCTGGCAGTTCTCCAATCCAGAGAAGGTCTGTGAGCGTAAATCCTCCCTTGAAAGACTTTGCTGGATGGGAATGAACAGAATTCACAGCCAATTAATAAAAGGGGTTTTTTTTGGTCGGGACAAGGAGTTTGCTTCATGCTTTTGGGAAGCCAAGGTCGGAACAAGCCAAGGTTAACCACTGGAGAAGACAAGCTAAAGCAGTCATGAGGTCCCATTAAGCATCCCATAGTTGGTTGGTCCATTGGTTGATGAGATATTGACATGGCTGGTTGAGGAATTCTGGGAGCTGAAGTCCACAAGTCTTAAAGTTGCCAGGTTTGGAGACCCCCTGATTTAGACCTTTAGATCTCCAGCCATCAGAGGACACCAATTTCAAAAGATCAGAAGGAATCCTCCTGATCTCCCCAACCAAGAGTAAAAATAGGCGCTTGAAAACGAGCAGCATCTCTAAGATGGAGGCTGGTGTACTTTTCTTCCTTCACAGCTGTCGTTCCCTTTTCGTGATGCTTGATACATCACTGTGTAATCTTGTGCATATTCTTTTGCCACCTGTCACCAGAGTCGGCATAATTTCTAATTAAACACAATTATTTGTTGAGTGATATATTTCTTCGCTTCCTTTCTCTCTCTCCCTTTCGCATTTTGTATTTCAACGCCAGTCACTCTGTCGTGAATTTGTCAAGTCTCCAGTCCCAGAAGATTATCTTTGATAAGACATACCTACTTCAATTTCAGCTTCGGCAACACAACAGATTCTTGCAGCTGTGCTTGGAGCATCTTAATGCTACGTGAATCCTGAGACGAACGGGCTTGTTCAGCAGTTCCTGCATTGATGTAACAATCCCAAATTTAGTGGCTGGGTCAGAACGCAATTCTACTTTATGGGACGGGAAAGCTCGCCATGGTTGTGCCTTTTTCCCATTGGCTGAATTCACAGTTGAAGTTCTCCCATCCCAGAATGTATTAAAGTTCATTTTGGCAAAAATGCTTTTCAAATTCCATATGGGACGGATGGATGGATGGATGATTTTATTATTTATTTTATTTTATTATATTACTATACCGCCCTCTCTCCTCGATGGGACTCAGGGCGATGCACAGGAATAATAAAAACAGCAGTCATAAATACAATCAAACATGGTTAAAAATAAATTAAATCAATTTGACAACCTGTGCTAAAATTCACAATTAAAACCCTGACTAAAAGACTATGCCAGGCCGGCCACATGAAAAAAGTATGTTTTTAATGCCCAGCGAAAGAGGCGAAGGTCCGTGATTGTACGGAGGATGGATGGATGGATGGATGGATGGATGGATGGATGGAGCATGAAAGGGGCACAGTGGCTCAGCGGCTAAGACGCTGAGCTTGTCAATCAGAAAGGTTGTGTGGGAGAAAGAGAATCAAGTTTGTGTGGGAAACGAGGGTTAAGACAGCTCCTGCCTTACAGTTCCCATAGTCTATGCATAAAAGTAGTCTATTTTATCCTGGCAAGATTCTGTCTACAGGTGAGGAACAATAAAGAAATTGCTTAGAATTATCTCCACGTACCTTTTTTAGAGGAGACGCAGTGGCTCAGTGTCTAAGACACTGAGCTTGTCAATCAGAATGGTCGGCGGTTCGGCGGTTCGAATCCCTAGCACCACATAACACAGTGAGCTCCCGTTACTTGTGCCAACCTAGCAGTTCGAAAGCATGTAAAAAATGCAAGTAGAAAAATGGGGACCACCTTTGGTGGGAAGGAAACAGCCTTCCATGTGCCTTTGACGTTGAGTCATGCCGGTCCCATGACTATGGAGACGTCTTCAGACAGCGCTGGCTCTTCGGCTTTGAAATGGAGATGAGCACCGCCCCCTAGAGTCAGGAACGACTAGCACATATGTGCGAGGGGAACCTTGACCTTTACAGCTGCATGACTCTCAGCCCAAATTCTGGGAATGCCAATATTCTGAAATGCAAAAAAGGGAAGATATCCAAAATCAACATCCCTTCTTCTCCCGCGTATTAATTCTTCACCGAGGGAAAAACACATAGAATTTGCATTGAACTATGAAATGAAGTACGCAGGGAGGAAAAAGAGCAAATATTAAAAGCTCTTAATGGCCTTTTGTTTTAGCAAGAAGCTCAATTAATCACCCCGCTGCGTGATGCTCAAATTCTCGCCAGAGATCTTGTTCAAGGGAGTTTTGGTCCGTGCAAACTCTGGGCACGGAAGGGGTGGGGGGAAACCCAACAGGAATATCTGGGCCAACACTAGTTAATTCCTAGCCGGAAGGCAATTTGGATTAAAATAAATAAATTAAACCCAATGTACACATCGCTTGCAACCTCCCGGCCAGGCTGGCTTCACAGTTTTATTTCTGCAAAGGAAATTCCCAGCTTCTCCATGGGAATCTCTTCATTTTTAAGTGAAACCAGACAGCCTACAACCCATCGGGTCATCTCTTATCAATTTTTACTTACCTAAAGAGATAAACTGGGGGGGGGGGGGAAACCCAGACACATCGCTAGAAGCTAAAATTGTAAGGCTACGTCTGATTTCCTTTGGCCGCGTCCTGCGTGCAAATTCACTGGAGAAAGCAACGGGAACTGGGAATGTCTATGGAGATTCTCAGTCATCCAAGGTTGTCCCAAAGGTGCTATGTCCAGAGGGCACTAGATTTCCTTTGGTTTTTCCTTGACGATGTTTCTCTTCTCATCCAGGAAGCTTCTTCAGTTCGCTCTTCTTCAGCCCAGCTTCTCGGATGAGAAGCGAAACATCTTCCAGGAAAATGAAAAGTCACGTTGGGTTGAAAGAAATGTCCTTCTGGGTTGAGTTCCAAGTGGGGAAAAAGACACTGGATTCATGGAAGTTGCTTGGAAAGAAGATTTGTCGATGATGGACAGGACCACGTGGTTTGAGGTCTTGGAGAAAACGGAGGACCGCATGCCTTGAAGATCTTGAAGAAAGAAAAGGAGAGAGATGCTGAGAATCAGAATGTATTATGTGTCAGCTTGCAAACCATCCCCATAACGATTATCAAGCTGCCATAGAGAAGTGTGAATTCCAAACATTCCTGTGGTCGGAACGGAATCTCAAGAAGACCTGTAACTGCACATGCATAGATTTAATTTCAATGCTAAATGGTTAACGTGATTTATGACAGGTGGAGGGGAGGGGGCATGGGGGGGGGGGAAAGTTCAGATGCCATCAAATAATTTTCAGTTCTGGCTGCACTGGAGGCTCCGCCAAGATGTTAATCCTAAAAAATGAATGTTTTTTAAACTTTGTCTTGAGGCCGTGAATTCATTGGGGTTTTCTCTTGGGAGCTTCACATTATGTGTATTTGGAGAGGAGATGGAGGGCAATGGGGGTGGTTAAATGGTTTAAATGGTGGAGCGAAATACGAAATTGCAGGCTTGACTTTATTTCACTCCTGTTTTGCATTGCGTGTTGGTTGGAAATAACAGAAACAGGCTTATAAAGATTATACGTACCACAAACTACCTGCTTAATCATCTTGTCTGTTTTCTTTACCTGAACGAACCCTGACACCTGGATTTTATGCCCTCTCTTGGGCCCTGCCTTAGAGTTTTCTCTTCCTATACAAAAAAATATATCCCATTGGATGTTGGTCTCCTGGGCCGGGGTCTTTCTAGGCTGTCTGGGTTCCAAGCTTGGCTGACCATGAGTGAGGGGGGGGTGGGGGAAAGCAGAGGGACAGGATTTCCAACTTCCTGCTGACTTCCGTATTGACTTTGCTTCAGGGAAGTTGGCAAGGAGAGTTGGAAATTTATAATGCCTTGGGAAGGCCACACTTGGAATACGGCATTCAGCTTTGGTTGCCACGATGTAAAAAAAGATGTGGAGACTCTAGAAAGAGTGCAGAGAAGAGCAACCAAGAGGATGAGGGGACTGGAGGCTCAAACATATGAAGGACAGTTGCAGGAACTGGGTATGTCTAGTTTAATGAAAAGAAGGACTAGGAAAGACATGATAGCAGTCTTCCAATATCTCAGGGGATGCCACAAAGAAGAGGGAGTCAAGCTATTCTCCAAAGCACCTGAGGGCAGGACAAGAAGCAATGGGTGGAAACTAATCAAGGAGAGAAGCAACTTAGAACGGAGGAGAAATTTCCTGGCAGTTAGAACAATCAATCAGTGGAACAACTTGCCTCCAGAAGTTGTGAATGCTCCAACACAGGAAGTCTTTTAAAAAAAAGATGTTGGATAGCCATCTGTCTGAAACGGTATGGGGTTTCCTGCCTAGGCAGGGAGTTGGACTAGAAGACCTCCAAGGTCCATTTCAGGTCTGCTATTGTTTTGAAATCATGACCGTGCAACCATGGTTGACCAAAGTGGGATGGTGGCACTGCAGCGGCCATCCCTTTCCCTAGAAAACTGGCCTGAAAAATCCTTGAAATTCCAATTGCACAGGATCAACGGGGCCCTGGAGCTCGTACACGTTCTTTAAATTAGACCATTTGAAGTCGCTTGATCCAAAAATTGTTGTCCTGTGTGATGCTCCGTTCCAGCTAATTGAAGGTGACAAACAGACAGGAGCGGGTTTTTAATGGCATGCAAAAGCAAGATAGGCGGCAGATGAAACCAATTTTCCTCGCTGGCTGCTGTGGAGGGCTGAGGGCCGGGGAGGGGCCTGGCCTTCCCACGGCATTTGGGCCAGGCTAGGAGTAATCCTATGACTTGCAGTTTGGATACTTTTCCTGTTGTGGCCCAGTCGGCTCCAGATGAGCTGCTGATGGATTCCTCTAGTGAGGAGTCCTATGAGTCTGCTCTAGAGGAGGAGGAGGCTGAGTGTGAGAGAGCAGAGAGCCCGATTAGGCATCAGGAGGCACCTGGGGCTTGGTGTAGTGGGGAGGAGGAAACCCAGTTTGTCCTTGATGTCAGGCTAAGAAGGATCGAGAGGAGGCAACGTCAATTAGCAGATAGACGCAACCAGAGGAGATAATGAGTATCAGCTGCCTAATTGACTGGCCCCTCCCAAGAGGCTTTAAAAGAAATCCTCTGTGAAGAATAGGTTTGCAGGAAACAACAGAGAATCTACAGAGTCAGAACGTTCGTGTCCTGGTGTATTCTTTCAGTCTAGTCAAAGTCAGTTCAGGCAAGCTGCCAAGAATAGTCAGTTTAGTGATTAGTCATGTTAAGGAAGGAGTCAGAACAGTTTCCTACATAATTAAAGTGAAAGATGGACAACGGGGGCAGCCAGAAGCTGGGTTGAGAGCCCTTTGCCTTCTTCCACCGGATTAGAAAATGTAGCGACTCTTGCACGGCTCAGAAGGGGGTCTTTGGAGGCAGATACGAGCCTGGTTTGGCCTTTCAGAAAGTACAGGACTCTCTGTCTACGCTCAAGGGAATCCCACGGTGGTCTGCATGCACAGGAGTGAGTTGAGAGGTCTGAGCAGAGCAGTCAGAAGAAGATAATCTGAATAAATTGACCTTATAGGCAGGGGTAGGATTCAGCCGGTTCAGGGGAACCGGAAGTTAATTTGCATCTGGTTCACTGAACTGGTAGTTGCAAGGATTGGCTGGCCCTGCCCACCCCGGCCCTCCCAGGAGTCTCTATGAGGCCCATTCATCATGCCAGGTAAGTGCAGGCCCTGCGCGGAGGCTCTTGGAGGGCGAAAAATGGGCCTCTTGGAAGTCTGGAAACGACTTGGAAGTCTGGAAAAGACACGGGCAGGTGTTCAATTCAAGGGCCATGCCGTTAAACCTTACCTGCAGAAGGAAGAGGTCAATAACTCGCCTTTTGCAACAGGACGGGCATCTTGGCGCCAACCTTGGCCTTCTTCTGCAGAAAGCTGGGCTTTTCTAATGTAATGGAAGGCTGAGCGTATCACATTTAAAATAACCCTATTCCCATTGAAATGGAAGGAAATCAAATTTAGATTCTGAGCTGTCCGTACATTTTTTGTGTGTGTGTGTGTGTGTGTGTGTGTGTGTTATGGTTGGTTTGGAGCACAGCCTCGATTCAAAGTCCACGAGTGGCTGTTGGCCCAGAAAATGTTGGCTTAAAATTAGCTGCCTGGGGTGGATATGGAGTACAAATTTTAGCTGACACATCGGGTTACGATCCAGTAGGGTGTAGAGGTTGAACATGTTGGACCACGTCCAAGGAGAACCAGTTTCAAGTCCACCTCCAGCCATGGAAGTTCACCGGGTGATGTGGGCCCAGGAAATGGTTTTCCCTGTGGTTCAACTTAAGGGAGACGGTATTATGCTCACATGACTGACAAGCCACTCCCAGTCGGTCACATGGCTGGCATGCCACTCCCGCCCGGTGACATGGACGGCAAGCCACTTCCACAAAGCAGGCCACACCTACGGAAGAGGTTCTAAAAAAATGTTGAAACCCACCACTGGTTGAGACGTTCTGCGTAGGGAGTCTTTCTTCAAATAATAATAATAATAATAATTTATTAATTTATAGACCGCACCCTCTCCTCCATGGGGACTCGGGGCGGTGCACAGGCAATTTAAAAATCCAAAAATACAACAATATACAAATACAAAATGTTAAAATCAAATTAAATTAACCCCTGTGCTAAAATCACTATTAAAACCCTTAAAACCCTAACAATACCCCCTAAAAATTTTATACAATTTCATTTTGCGGCTAGGAATATAGACATTAGGCCAGGCCGGCCTGATGGAAGAAGTGAGTCTTTAACTTCTGGCGGAAGGAGCGGAGGTCCGTCGTTGTTCTAATTTCAGGGGGTAGGTCGTTCCAGAGGGTTGGGCCCACCACAGAGAAGGCCCTTCCCCTGGGCGTCATCCGCTGGCATTGCCTGGTGGACGGCACCAGGAGAAGTCCCTCTCTGTGGGAGCGAATCGGTCGAAGGGATGAATCGGTCGAATCACTCACATCCGCCTCCCCCTGAGTGGTTTCCCACAGGTTTTGCTGGTTCGTTTTTTAAAAACAAGTGTCTTGGTATGATCTTGTCCTCCCCCATTACCTCTGTCCACTAGTGCCAAACATATTTATCATCATCATTCCCTCATTAGCTGGAACACATCAATAAACTCCGGCTCACGCTTGCTAATCACAGCTTTGCCCAGCCTTTGATAGTGTGGGAGCTGTTTTTGTCACAGTCGGAAGGCAGAGATAGTTGGTGCAAAGCAAGAGAGATACAGCCGAGCATTTGCGCATTATGCAGCTCAGGGATGGGGAAGGGCAGCAGAGAGTTGGCTTTGGGTTCAGCATCCCTACATTGGCCAGTTTTTGAGGACCCGAGAAGACAAGATGATTGTCTCTACGCCATTCAATGTCATAGCATTGTCATAGCAGCAGGGTAGGGGTGCTGTTGTCCGACACAAACAACTAAACCCACTGTCAACGTTCCGACCGATGAACCCAACCAAAGCAAGCATGGCCGAGACGATCCAATCTCTGAATGCAAAACTTTTTTGAGTGCATCATTTTGGCACCGATGAGGGCAAAACCAGCTGCCCTAATAGCTGCCAGCTGATGTAAGGTTGTAAGCTGCAATCTGTAAGCTGATACAACGAGGATGATGCAAGGAGGTGTCTAAATATATAGGTGGCTCTTAGAGGGCATCTCCTTCTCTCTTGTCATGTATCACATTTCTCTCCTTGTGTCGTGGCTGAGTGGTAAGGGATTTCCACTCGGCTGGCGACTCCCAGGGGAAGGGCCTTCTCTGTGGCGGGGCCATCCCTCTGGAACGACCTACTCCCCAAACTTAGGACCATCACGGACCTCCGCTCCTTCCGCCAACATTTGAAGACACATCTCTTCCATCTAGCGCGGCCTGGCCTAGTCCCCGCAACCGCTTTTGTAGACTGAGTTTTAAATGGTTTAAATTGGTTTTAATGGGTTGGTAGGTTTTAGGGATTTTTAGCACAAGGTACTCTAAATTTAATGAGATTTTAGTCTGTAGTCCTATTTATTATAGTTTCGTCTATTGTTATGTTTTGTATTTCCGTTTTTAATTCCCTGTGCACCGCCCTGAGTCCCTTCGGGGAAATAGGCGCGGGTATATAAATTGAATAAATAAAATATAAATTTATCTACCATGTGTATGTCTGTATATATAAACCTGTTCTGACCCCCCCTTTCTTTAACTAATTACCAGACTGGCTGCTTGCCCGAACTGACCTTGAACAGACCTGAAGCTTCTTAAATCGACTAGAAACTAAACCTGCAACTCGACACGAGGAAATCCAAACCTAGAAATGAACCGTAGTTCTCTGCAAGGATTTCCTTAGCAGAGGCTTCCTTTTAAACCCTCTTGGGAGGGGCCAGTCATTAGGCAGCTGTGACTAATTTACCTCCTCCGAGTTCGTCTCTGCTGAACTGAAGCTGCCTTCTTTCAATCTGTCTTAACCTAACATCAGGGACAAACTGGCCTTGATTCTCCCCACTACTCCAAGACCCAGGTGCCTCCTGATGACCAGCCGGGCTCTCTGCTCTCTCAAAGTCGCCCTCCTCCTCCAGAGCAGACTCATAGGACTCCTCACTAGAGGAGTCCATCAGCAGCTCATCCGGAGCTGGCTGGGCCACAACATAAACCACTATTAATTGTCTAAAGGGTCTCTGTGTTGTATCCTGTGTTTTGCTCCTCCGTTCAATACAATACAATACAATACAATACAATACAATACAATACAATACAATACAATACAATACAATAGCAGAGTTGGAAGGGACCTTGTAGGTCTTCTAGTCCAACCCTCTGCGTGGGCAGGAATCTTATACCATTTCAGACAAATGGCTATCTAACATCTTTTTAAAGGCTTCCAGGGTTGGGGCATTCACAACTCCTAGAGGCAAGCTGTTCCAGAGGTTAATTGTTCTAACTGTCAGGAAATTTCTCCTTAGTTCTAAGTTGCTTCTCTCCTTGATTAGTTTCCACCCATTGCTTCTTGTCCTGCCCCCAGGTGCCTTGGAGAAAAGTTTGACTCCCTCTTCTTTGTGGCACCCTCTGAGATATCGGAACACTGCTATCATGTCTCCCCTGGTCCTTCTCTTCATCAAACTAGACCTACCCAGCTCCTGCAACCGTTCTTCATATGTTTTAGTCTCCAGTCCCCTAATCCTCTTGGTTGCTCTTCTCTGCACTCTTTCCAGAGTCTCCACGTCTTTTCTACATCGTGGCGACCAAAACTGTATGCAGTATTCATCTCATAATATTAGTCATGCTGCCAAAACTCTGACAACTGTCCAGTCTCTTCTTAAAAACCATCAATGTTGGAGCACCCACAACTTCTGGAAACAAGGTTGATTGTTCTCACCTGTCAGGAAAGGCCTCCTTAGTTCTAGGTTGTTCCTCTCCTTAATAAGCTTCCATCCGTTGCTTCTTGTCTTCAGGTGCCTTGGAGATGTTCTCTCCTGCTCCTCCTGCATCTTTCTTCCAACTCGACAATACCGATAATACCGTGATTCTCTTCTGCAGGAGGAAAGGGTCTCTATTAATCATGCTTGATGCTTTTGATGCCTCTGATATCTTTCAGCTGTTCAGTCAAAGCTGGAGACTTTATATTCTCCACACAATGCTTGCTATAGTACATGGACACCCTGTACAAATAATATCCCAGCAAAAGAAAGTTAAATTTAATTTAAATTTAATTACATTTCAGCTGCAGGCCTTTTTCCAGATTATCCCAGGAGGATGCATCAGCTGCCACGATGGAAGCAGATTTTTGGATCACAGAAGCCATGAAAAATGATAGACGTGGCAAGTGAATGAAGGTTGCCCAAGACCTATTCTTCATCTCCTACCCCATGCAAATGTCGAAAAATATCTTCTAAACAACGTCAAGCGAAACCTGGTGGGTTTCCAAAGTCATGACTGTATCTAGGATCTATACCTCCCCAGATAATAAGCCCAATTGGTGTCAGGCCTGCAATCCATCTTTTCATTTGGGGCATTTTCATGGTGGGAAAATATGAGGGTGGATTATACGGAGTCGGACGATAGGTAGCCACAATAGCATTCTTCTTAGAAACTCAAGGTCATCCTTTGTCACTGCACCTGTCCGGAACTGGATGGGTGGACTCTGGTTGTCCCTAAAGTGTCTTTTTTCCCCCCTAAAGGCAACTGGACTTTGATTTTTTCCCCTTGAAGACGTTTCGCTTCTCATCCAAGAAGCTTCCTCAGTTCTGAAGAACTGCCTTTCCACAGAACTGAAGAAGCTTCTTGGATGAGAAGCGAAACGTCTTCAAGGGGAAAAAAAACAAAGTCCAGTTGCCTTTGGGGAAAAAGACACTGGGGGGATTACAGCCATGAGCTGTAAAAAAGAGGTGGGTCCAAAATCATAGCCCCCCCCACCCCCAAATCATCTCTAGTTGGCAACAGAAATTTATATCTCCTGCATTTTTAGACTAGTGACTCACCCTGGATTTTTTGAAGAGGGCGATTCCTCTCTCTAATGGGAAGATTTCACAGTCACTTAGTAGGGAAAATGTCTCACACAGACTGTAAACCTGGGAGGACCTGTAATCGCCCTCTTGTTCAACACGGCCATCTTCTCCAATGATGATTTAAGCCCCTGGATATCAAATCCAGGATAATCACCTTTCTAAATGTAGAATATAGGTTGTCTGAAGCTTTTTTTTTTTTAACATTTCTTTTTCATTTTTCTTTTTGGCCCTGCAAATCTTCCGTTTTGTACGTATCAAGGTTGAAGTTGGGGTGGGGGGTGGGGGGGAGGAAAGGAATTTAAACGCCAATGTAAAATTTAGTAGTTGCTTTTCGGAGATAGAGGCAGTTTTGCATAAAATATTTTGCAGATGAATATTTTAGACAGGCTTGAGTAAGCTCCTAATGGGTTGTTTTTTTTTCACAGCCGCTGAAATTAAGGATACTTTCCAAGCTCCCCGTTTGGCCTTTGAAGCTAGAGACCCACGGGCTAGAAGAAGTTGAGAAGATATTTCTAAGTCACAGGTTTCTTTTGTAGTTCTCAACTTGCTTCCCCCCAGAGGGGTGTGTGTGTTTGTGTATCTAGAAGTGTGGGCTAAAAGACCTTCTTTGTGACGGTGAACAATGGATCCCCTTGGATTTCCTGATAAAGGTGGAATAGAAACAGCAATCGCATGTAGACTTACATACCAACCCCCTCGTATAGTCAAGGCGATGGTTTCCCCAGTTGCAATGGATGGCTGTGAAAGTTACACCACAAGGAAGGCTGAGTGCCAAAGAATGGAGGCCTTTGAACTCTGGCGCTGGAGAAGAAGACTCCTGCATTGAGTCCCTTGGACTGCAAGGCCATCCAACCGGTCAGTCCTAGAGGAGATCAACCCTGACGGCTCTTTAGAAGGCCAGATCCTGAAGAGGAAACTCAAAGACTTTGGCCACCTCAGGAGAAGGAAGAAGGACTCCCTGGAGAAGAGCCTCCTGCTGGGAACGATGGAGGGCAAAAGAAGAAGAAGGGGATGACAGAGGAGGGGACTGGATGGAGACACCGAAGCAGTAGGCATGAGCTTAAATGGACTCCAGAGTTGGAGGGGACTTTGGAGTTGGGAGGGACTTTGAAGATCTTCTACTCCAATCCCTGCTTAGGCAGGAAACCCTACGCCACTTCAGACAAATGGTTATCCAATAATCTCTTCTTAAAAACTTCCAGTGTTGGGGCATTCACAACTTCTGGAGGCAAGTTGTTTCACTAATTAATTATTCTCACTGTCAGGAAATTCCTCCTCAGTTCTAAGTTGCTTCTCTCCTTGATTAGTTTCCACCCATTGCTTCTTGTCCTGCCCTCAGGTGCTGTGGAGAATAGCTTGACTCCCTCTTCTTTGGGGAAGTCCCTGAGATATTGGAAGACTGCTATCATGTCTCCCCTGGTCCTTCTTTTCATCAGACTAGACCTACCCAGTTCTTGCAACCGTTCTTCATGTGTTTGAGCCTCCAGTCCCCTAGTCATCTTGGTTGCTCTTCTCTGCACTCTTTCTAGGGTCTCTGCAACTTCAGACCCAATTCTGAGAGAGTCCTGGGGTAACCCTAAGTCTAGGTGGGTTCTCTTCTGGCTGCCCCCTCTGTCTGGGATCTTCACCGGTGATCCTCCTTGTCTTTCCCCTTAGTGCCCATGCCAACTGGGGTGTGAGGACACTTAGTTATCAGCTGTCAAGGAGTGCAAAGTCAGGGGATATGAATTGTCTTGTTGTCTGGCAGCCAGAACAGTTTTTGTTCCAGGGACCTGGGGAGGATGCCAAGTTTTTTTTAAGTGACCTGCAGACTGTCCGTCTCCGTCCCCCCCATGCCAGCATCCTCCAAAATAGACATCTTTGAGAGCGACATCCTGTTTTTGGCCTCTTCAGCAGGTAGGTGGGGCAATGTGGGCGGGGCAGCCTTGTGTTCCCACGCAGGTCGGATTAATGGCTTCGGCGGGCCGTATCCAGCCCCCAGGCCTTAGTTTGAGGACCCCTGCTTTAAAATAACCCAGATGAATTCTTGACTCTTCCAGGGCTGGATTCCCATCCAAACAAATCCAAAAGGGAATGAAAGGTCCCTGAGGAAAATTATGCCAGTCTAGGCAAAAAAATAAAAATAAATACAGAAATTGCTTCTGGGGACTTGTCGAAATGGATCTAAAAATAGTCCTGGGTTTTGGAAAGCCAGGTGACCTGAAATGAATTGGGTTCTTCTTTGACAGATGCAGGAAGCGAGCGAAACTTTCCCCTTCTTGTGGCAGAGGGCTGTTATTTGATTTCCCCCCCCCCCAAAATCTCTCGTTCCGTCCTAGTTCCAACCAGTGGTGGGATTCAAATAATTTAACAACTGGTTCTCTGCCTTGATGACCAGCTGGGTAGGCGGGGGCTCGGTGGTCACGTGACCGGGTGGGTGTGGCCAACTCAATGTCACTCACCGGGTGGGCTTTGGCTGTTGCTACTGCTGGTTCACTCAGGGACGCTATGCACACATGTGTAAAAATGTAGTAAAAATGTAGTAAAAATGTAGTAAAAATGTAGTAAAAAAAAGTAGTGGAAAAAAGCAAGATGGCGCCACCTCTGACAGAACCGGTTCGGGGATGTGGCAGGCTGAGTTACTACCTACGTGGCTGAACCGGGCCGAACTGGTAAGAACCTACCTCTGGCTTCGCCTTAGCTGTGATAATGTAATCAGAGAGGAAGTTTCTGTAAGCAGGGCAACAAAGATGAGGCTAGAAACAACACCAGAACGATTCCTTCCTGCCTTCCTTACAGGATTAGCCCTGTAAAATGGAAAAAAAACCCACAAAAGGAGATTTCTCCCAACAATTGGTTCTCCGAACTGCTTAGAAAATTAACAATTGGTTCTCCCGAATAGGTGCGAACCGGCTGAATCCCACCACTGGTTATTTCCCCCATGCAAAGAAACCTCTACTCAGAATTATCCACTGCACAAAAGAAACCATGGATTTCTTGGTCAAGGGGAGGGCTTTGCCAATTGCCCCTCCTCATCCAATTTTTTTTTTAATCTGAATCTTGGGAAGGGGGGTATTTATTTATTTATTTTTTATTCAAATTTGTATACCGCCCTATCTCCCCGAGGGGACTCAGGGCGGTGCACAGAAATATAAAACATATATAAAACAATACAATGGACAACAGCTTAAAATAGAATTAAATTGGGGTCCTGTGCTAAAAATTTGAATTAAAAAGGTTAAAATCAATTTAAAACTTTACCCATTAAAATTAAGCCAGGCCCTCTTCATGAAATAGATGTGTCTTGAATGCCCGGTGGAAGAGGCGTAGGTCCGTGATGGTACGAAGGTCGGGTGGGTAGGTCATTCCAGAGGGCAGGCCCCGCCACAGAGAAGGCTTTCCCCCTGGGGGCCACCCGTCGGCATTGTCCGGCGGATGGCACCCTGAGGAGGCCCAGGGTAGATGTACAAATAAACGTATTGCCCATATAGCAGAAGAAATCTTTGGAAATCTTTGGGAAGCGTAGTGGGGAGAAGCAAAGACCCCCGCAGATCGGTCAACGATGTCAAATGGATTTATTTATTTATTTATTTATTTTATTAAATTTATACCCCGCCCTTCTCCTTGTTAGGACCCAGGGCGGCGCACAGGCATTATTTAAAAACACAAAATACAATAAATATCAATTAAAATGTATTAAATTAATAAACCCGTGCTAAAACCTAATATTAAAACCCTTACCAAATTATAATTTTTTCTTTAAAAAGTCAGAAACGGGGGGCTATCCTAGGCCGGCTTGTTGAAATAAATACGTCTTAAGACGTTGGCGGAAGAGGCGGAGGTCCGAGATAGTACGAAGGTCGGGGGGTAGGTCGTTCCAGAGGGCCGGGGCCGCCACAGAGAAGGCCCTTCCCCTGGGTGTCGCCAACCGGCATTGCCCCGCCGACGGCACCCGAAGAAGACCCTCTCTGTGGGAGCGGATCGGACGAAGGGATGTATGGGGCAGGAGGCAGTCTCGTATATAGCTAGGCCCCAAGCCATGGAGCGATTTAAAGATGGTCGTCAATACGACATCAATGAAGCGACATGTCCTGCAGGCAGGCAAGCAAGACTGGGGGTTTCTTGGAAAAACAATGGGCTTTCCCCTGCCCTTCTTTATGTTTTATGGCTCTAGTAAAGGTAAAGGTTCCCCTCACACATATGTGCCAGTTGTCCCCGACTCTAGGGGGCGGTGCTCATCTCCATTTCAACAGCCGAAGAGCTAGCGCTATCCGAAGACATCTCCGTGGTCATGACTCAACGTTGAAGGCGCACGGAACGCTGTTCCCTTCCCACCAAGGGTGGTTCCTATTTTTCTACTTGCATTTTTTATAAGCTTTCGAACTGCTAGGTTGGCAGAAGCTGGGCCAAGTCACGGGAGCTCCCTCCGTTACGCGGCGCTAAGGATTCGAACTGCCGAACTGCCGGACCTTTCCGATAAAGAAGCTCAGCGTCTTAACCACTGAGCCACCTTTCTTCCCTTTTTCAGGTGGCCATGTCCACCACGGGAACGTAGCTCGTCTTCTTCTCCCAACCAAGACAAAGGGAACGTCAGTCTACGTTCCCTTGGAGGGACGCCGGAAAAATTACCTACTTGGGCGGCGCTTCGAAATGTGACGTGTGAATTAAGTCCGGCTAAGTGTTCATAGATTGGTTCTTACCCCACTTCAACGACTTCAATAAAAAGGGAATAGGAAGGTTTCCATTTTCCTTATCGTTTGAGCATTTCTTTAGCTATATTTCTCCGCGTCGTCTGCCCCCCCCCCAAAAAGCTGGGGAATATTCCAAGCCCTTTGCGTTTGATGAGTGCTGCACCCCGTAATTATGGTATCGTTTAACCTTCTCCATGTTAAGTTTAAATCACCCTATATTGGGCTTCGGGAGTTTCTTGCTGTGTTGTTTTTTCTTCTCTCCCTCTCTCTCTCTCTCTCCTCCAGGCTGTAGTTCAAAGTGTGTAGAACATGAAAAGCAGAATGGCTGTGTGGGTTGGGAGGAGGGCTGAGCGGAATTTGTAAGCGGCGTTCAAGCATCGAGGCCACGATAATGACGAGAATCGCCTTCCTAGGGCAAGTGAAAGAGAGGGAGGGGGAACAGGGAAAATGAATGTCAATCAGGGTTTATAGCCTAGAATCAGGGGTCTGCAAAGTTGACTCTTTTAAGAATGGTGGACTTCAACTCCCAGAATTCCCCAGCCAGCATAGCTGGCTGGGGAACTCTGGGAGTTGAAGTCCACCAGTCTTAAAAGAGCCGACTTTGCAGACCCCTGGCCTAGATTGAAACTATCTTAGCTTTTTTTTAAAAAAGAAAGAAAAAACGAGAAAGGGTGATTTGAAAGGTCCTTGGCTCTGTCTCTGAGCTTGTTGTTTTCTTGGAGACGTTTCCTGACACAGCTAGGTAACCTCATCGGTCCTGGTCCTTGCCCTAATCTAGCATAGTCATTAGCACTGATGATGTTCCCTAGTTGGGTCATGAAACATCTGCAAGAAAACAACCAAGCTCACAGGACACCAAGAGACCCACAGTCCTCCTCCTCCTCTCCACAAACCCCACTCTCTACTAGCACTGATGATGTTGCCTAGTTGGGTGATGAAACGTTTGCAAGAAAAAAACCAAGCTCACAGAACACCCAGGGCCCCACCGTCGTCCTGTCAACCCTGAGCTACAAACGTTCTCCTTTAAAGGATGACTTGACGTGCAACATGCCTGCAACAAATTCCTGGCGACTGACCCTCACCCTTATCCCTTGTTGCAGCATCCTCACATTCACGCGATCAAAACGTGGCTCCTAGACAACCAGCCTGTACTTAGGACCGAGGAACGGGGAAACCCATTTCACTTAGCCCCCGTGTTACTAACTCAAGAGCTTGCCATGATGCGCTTAAGGGCGGCGGCGAGAAAGGCCGCAACCCTGGGACGAAGCTTGCTTCACCAAGGTCCCCGCTCAGCGGCTGTACGTCGAGGACCGCCTGCTCGTCGGAGTCCCTGCTCGACGTCAGCCAAATTTGCCGCATTGTGTTCCTTCCTGAGGGATTTCTTTCGGGACCCAATTCTCTCGCCCTGCACCGGCTCCGTTACAATGCAAGAGAGCCACCGTGTCTGACTCTCCCAGAAGATCATTTGCCACGCTGGTCACATCCCTGGATCGGATCGATCCTCTCCTCCGTTGCCCATGCGAGAGCCAAGGAAGGGGAAGATCGCAAGGCGCATGACTGATATTCCAGGCCCCATTAAGCCCTCCATTTTCTTGGGGGAAACCTGGCACCAGTGCTCCTCCCCACCTCCGTAACTCAGCACTGCATTCATGCCAGATTGTGCATCCTTAAGTATCTTGCAGAGTTTCCCTATCCGCAGTCCAAATCAGGGCTTTCAACTCGGGACAAGGAGAGAAGAAGAGGGACACACACACACACACACACACACACACACACACAGAGCAGCTGGGAAGCGCTGCAGCTGATTCACAAAAGCCTCCACCGGCATCACTCTCGGCATACCAATTTTTAAACTCTGAGTAAGCAAAAGTTTCTGGGGAGGCCAAAGACGTTTCGGTATGGGAAGCGCATTCCTGCCTGGGCGTGAATGAAAAGCTCGGCCTTTGGGTGGGGGGGAGGGCTTTGCCTTCAGAGGGAGCTGCTCCTGATTTTTCTCTTTCTGGGAACGCGTTAGTAAGTTTTGGAGGGCTTCAACTCACAACGATCTCCCCTACCCCCATGCCACCGAAGGAAGTCTGTATTTCTGCTCCCAAAAGAGGATTCAGAAGGAGAGGTTGATGCTTATCCCACGACGGATTCTATTTCTTGAGATCAGCAGAGCTTCAAGATCTACCTCCAAGATTGCTGTTGCTGTTGTTAGTTGCGAAGTTGTGTCCGACCCATTGTGACCCCGTGGACAACGTTCCTCCAGGCCTTCCTATCCTCTACCATCCTCTGGAGTCCATTGAAGCTCACGCCGGCTGCTTCGGTGACTCCATCCATCCACCTCCTTCTCTGCCGTCCCTTTCTTCTTTTGCCCTCCATCGTTCCCAGCATGAGGCTCTTCTCCAGGGAGTCCTTCTTCCTTCTCATTCGGTGGCCAAAGCATTTGAGTTTCCTCTTCAGGATCTGGCCTTCTGAAGAGCAGTCAGGGTGGATCTCCTCTAGGACTGACCGGTTGGATGGCCTTGCACTCCAAGGGAGTCAATGCAGGAGTCTTCTTCTCCAGCACCAGAGTTCAAAGGCCTCCATTCTTTAGCGCTCTGCCTTTCTTATGGTCCAACTTTCACAGCATTCCATTGCAACTGGGGAAACCATCGCCTTGACTAGACCCACTTCTGTTGGCAGGGTGGTGTCTCTGCTTTTTAATATGCTCTCTAGCTTTGCCATCACTTTCCTCCCCAAGAGCAAGCATCTTCTAATTCCTTGGCTGCAGTCCCCTTCTGTGGTGATCTCAGAGCCGAGGAAAATAAAATCTGTCCCTACCTCTATTTTACCCAGGATTACCTGGGAGTAACTCACTATTACTAGCCAACCATCATGCCATCAAAGGGAATCCATATTTCTGCTTCCCAGTGAGAGTTCAGAAGGACAGGTTGATGCTTATACCGATTCTTGAAATCTCTCCAAGGTTCAGGACTTATCTGTGAGTCTCTGGAGTAACTCGGGACATGGAACTCAACCATTCTTGGACGAGCATCAGGATCTTCTTCAACCAGAAGTGTCACATTGCTTTCCTTTCAGTTTATAAAGGATTTCCCTGCCCTCCCCTGCTACTAAGAGCTTTCATTTCCAACTGGCTAGCGTGAAATGGATGCCATCCCGAAGAAAATGAGAGGGAGCCTGCTTTGATTATTCCTCCCATTCCTCCCATTGATCCTCGACATCAGTAGCAAAGCGAAAGCATCATTATCATCTCATTCCCTTGGCTGAACTAAACGGGTCAATCAATCACCCGAGCTCTCAAGGAGATGATATCATCGCTAGTGCTGAAGGAAGTGCCAATCTCTCTCTCTCTCTCTCTCTCTCTCTCTAACTTTAAGAGATTACGAGCGAGGGAAAGAAACAAAAGGACATTGTCTTTGAATACATTGGCGGCGCTCCGAAAACACGCTCAACTCAATCCGTTAAAGACCCAGAGCCTTTCTTCCCACCACCTGTGAAACTGCAGGCAACCCAAAGGCATCTTGCTGAGTGAAACCTTTGTTAAGTGAGTCTGCTCCCATTTTGCGACTTTTCTTGTGCTGAATTGAATCGCTGCAGTTGTTAAGTTAGCCACGTGGTTGTTTAAGGGAATCTGGTTCCCCCGTTGACTTTGCTGAACTGAAGGCTGATTGTGTTACTTCAGGACACCGCAGTGGTATGTCTGTGAAGGTTGGACCATAAGGAAGGCTGAGCGCCAAAGAATGGAGGCCTTTGAACTCTGGTGCTGGAGAAGAAGACTCCTGCATTGAGTCCCTTGGACTGCAAGGCCATCCTAGAAGAGATCAACCATCAGTCCTAGAGGAGATCAACCCTGACTGCTCTTTAGAAGGCCAGATCCTGAAGAGGAAACTCAAATCCTTTGGCCACCTAAGGAGAAGGAAGAAGGACTCCCTGGAGAAGAGCCTCATGCTGGGAACGATGGAGGGCAAAAGAAGAAGAAGGGGACGGCAGAGAAGGAGGTGGCTGGATGGAGTCACCAAAGCAGCCGGCGTGAGCTTAAATGGACTATAGAAGATGGTAGAGGACAGGAAGGTCTGGAGGAACATTGTCCATGGGGTCACGATGGGTCAGACATGACCGCAACTAACAACAAAAACCATTTTTAGCAAGATAAAGAAATAAGGCTTGGAGGCCTCTAAAATTCAGCTGAGAACAGCCTGAAGGTATGTGACTCATAACAAGAGCCCACCTAGATGAGACTTCGGGTTATATTTGAATCCAAAGCAGGTTGTAGGAGATGATTAAATCATGTTCCGGGTAGATGGTGCTCTCCTCCTACTATTGAAATCTTTCCTTCCTTCCTCCTCTTCCTCCTCCTCCTCCTCCTCCTCTAATTTTATAATTTTATTTTGAAATCACACTGTAATGCCCGAGAAGCTATAAATACTACAGTCAGATGGATGAGTGTTTTCTGGCTAGATGAGAGATGCATTTTTTTTTGTCTGTGATTTTTATTAATTCATGTGAGCAGAGCTGGCAATTCACGGGGCAGAAGGACCCTGATGAGCTTTGGGTATTGGCTGTTTGATAAACAGCAGGTTGCTTGGATTATCACAAAGATTATCACAAGGATTATCACAAGGATTATCACAAGGATGTAGACAAAGCAGAAGTCAACTGAGGATCAAATCAGAATAACAGTTGGGAAGGACCGTCTAACTTGAGAAGGTTCACACATTAAAGCAAGATAAAGCCGGGTGCAATTCACTTGTCCCTTTCAGAATAGAGTAGAGTAGGGTAGAATAGAATCACATAGAATAGAATAGAATAGAATAGAATAGAATAGAATGGAATGGAATGGAATGGAATGGAATGGAGTGGAGTGGAGTGGAGGGGAGTGGAGTGGAATAATAAAATACAATAGCAGAGTTGGAAGGAACCTTGGAGGTCTTCTACTCCAACCCCCTGCCTAGGCAGGAAACCTTATACCATTTCAGACAAATGGCTATCCAACATCTTCTTAAAGACTTCCAGTGTTGGAGCATTCACAACTTCTGGAGGTAATTTCTGTTCCACTGATTAATTGTCCTCACTATCAGGACATTTTTCCTCAGTTCTAAGTTGCTTCTCTCCTTGATGAGTTTCCACCCATTGCTTCTTGTTCTGCCCTCAGGTGCTTTGGTGAATAGCTTGACTCCCTCTTCTTTGGGGCAACCCCTGAGATATTGGAACACGGCTATGGGATGGAATGGAACAGAATGGAATAGATCCTTTTTCTTTGATTTTTTTTTTTTGAGAGAAACTGTGCAAACACAAATAGAAAACAGGGAAACAAACAAACGAAAAGAAACCCAGGAACGAAAAGAATAAAGCAGAATTGAGTAAACAAGTGATTTAGAAAAAACCTCAAGGACATTCCGACATTTCATTAGTAAATCATGACTGACTGAATGTGCCACTTTAAATGAGGGGAAACCTCCCCCCCCCCACTCTTGAGCTTTAAGCAAAGATAAACATCTAGAATGACGATCAACGCAATATAAATCACCACATAACACTCCAGACATTCTGAGGATTGAATCAAAACTCAAAATCGGCTGTTTTCAAGCTCCTACGAGACTATGCAATCAAGGGCGAGGCATACAGCGCAGAGATGGGGTTCCTACCAGTTCAGACCAGTTTGGCTGAACCGGTAGGGGTTTGACCGCCTGGGTCGCTGAAACCACCATCAACTCAAGCCTGCCACACCCTCGAACCGGTTCTCCTCCAAGGCCGCCATCTTGATTTTCGGTTCTGCACATGCGCAAAACCATTGTACTTGCACAAATGTAATTTTTTTTACAAAAATTTTTTGCACACGCGCAGATCTATTTGTGGGCAAATGAGTGCACACGAGTAGAGCACACATCTGGTGTGCGTGCAAGTGAAGCGTGCACGCGCATGCAAAATGTGAACTGGCAGTAATGCCGGGAGCAACCTACCCCTGATATAGAGGAATATAATCAAGATCAAGGGAGGTACTAATACCGCTCTATAAAGCCTTAGTAAGGCCACACCTAGAGTACTGCATCCAGTTTTGGTCCCCACACTATAACAAAGATGTGGAGATTCTAGAAAGAGTGCAGAGAAGAGCAACGGGGATGATGAGGGGACTGGAGGCTAAAACATACGATGAACGGTTGCAGGAACTGGGCAAGGCTGGTCTAGTGAAGAGAGGGACCAGGGGAAACAGGAGAGCATCTTCCAATATTTGAGGGGCTGTCACAGAGAAGAAGGGGGTCAAGCTATTCTCCAAAGCACCTGAAGGCCAGAGAAGGAATAATGGATGGAAGCTGACCAAGGAGAGATTCAACCTAGAAAGAAGGAAATTCCTGACAGTGAGAACAATCAACCCATGGAACAGAAGTTGCCTTCGGAAGTTGTGGGAGCTTCATCACTGGAGGCTTTCAAGAAGAGATTGGACTGCCATTTGTCGGAAATGGTGTGGGGTCTCCTGCTAGGACCAGATGATCTACAAGATCCCTTCCAACTCTGCTATTCTATTATTATTCTGTTATTCAGAAGTTGTGGGAGCTTCATCCCTGGAGGCTTTCAAGAAGAGACCGGATGGCCATCTGTCACAAATGGTGTAGGATCTCCTGCTTGAGCGGGGGGGTTGGACTAGATGACCTATAAGGTCCCTTCCAACTCTGTTAATCTGAAGGACGACGGATGGACTCCATGCATGAAAAAAAAAACTCAAATTGTGGATGATGTATAAATCGATGTACTGAAATATAATCTAGAGACGGTTTCCCCCTCTGAATGAAATTTCACGTCAGATTTACTTTGAAGGTATGCAAAGAAATCCACGTCTCTTTTCACAGCCCACCTCCCTCGGATGCTATTCTGCTACAGGTGGGTCTTCCAAAGAAGTTCGGGCAGAGTTTGGGAGTAATTCCCCCCATTTTAGAGCTGTAGAAAAACTCTCTGGAGCCTCCTAAAACAAGCCTTTGCTTTAAGTGACAATAAACGGTTTTATGTGCGGTCGAAATGGATTCTACATTACCATGAATGACTCCTGAGCATTTGAGCAGCAAGGGGCACATTGCAGCTCGGCCCAAGCTCTCACCACCTGTTATAACTGGAGGGAGTCATCAGAATCAGTCCACGATCCTGGGAAACACCTGTATATATATATATGCTGGCTGGGGAATTCTGGGAGTTGAAGTCCCCCGGTCTTCAAAGAGCCAACTTTGCAGACCCCTGGCCTATGCCATTAATACATTTATCTTAAGCTTCAAGTGGGTTCACTTTTGTGTACAGCTAGTCCTTGTCTAAAGACCACAACTGGGGCCAGGATTTTCATTGCTAACCACGGGGGCAGTGAAGTCAGCCGTGTCTGATTTTATGAACTTTATGGCCACAGTTGTTAAGTGAACCCAGCTTCCCCCCACTGACTTCGTTGTAAGCCAACTGGAAAAGTCACAAATGGGATCTTGGAATTGTACCAAATAACCCCGGAATCTTGGAATTGTAGTAAATAGTACATCCCAAGTGCCGCATTTTGATACCATGGCTACAGGGATGTTGAGGACATGCCTTATTATACTAAGAGTTCTAACTTTGGATGCTCTTGGCTTATGGACCTCGTTGCCAGCTTAAAGGCTTTTAAAATGGATTAAATGCCTTCCTGATAAGCCTATCAGTAGTTACTAATGATGGTTATTTAGCACCTCCCGTAAGAGGACCATATGTTTCTTGATAATTCCGGTAAACACAGCAAATCCCCTTTCCAATTTCCCAGAAACCTTTGTGCAATCTGGGTCTCCCCCAATACAGGTAGCGCTTGGCTTACAATTCCAACCGAGCCAACATTTCCGTGGCTAAGCAAGACAGTTAAATGGATTTTGCTTCATTTTATGAACTTCCTTCCCACCGTTGGGAAGCGAATCACTGTGTTAAGTGAACCGTTGTTCCCAGCAGAGCTGGCAGCAGAGTCAGAGAGTGAGGAGGTTGGGGAGGAACCTGGGCCGGTCTTGGGGGCTAAGGGAAACTCAGACGAGGGCTCTGCGTCAGAGGCAGAGAGGGAGCTAGACAGCAGTGAGGCAGAGGAACAGCTGGAGCCTATTTCCAGTGTGCGCCTGTGCAGACAGGAGACAAGAACAACTAAGTAAACAGGGTCCGACTTGGGAATAAAGCCACACCTTGGAGGTGATTGGCCCCTCCCAGAGGAAACAAAAGAGGAGGGAATGGGGAGGGGGCTTTTGCAGGAAACAATTTGTTCCTTTGGTCGGTTCAAGAGTGGAAAGTTCTGTTTGTGACTGTAAGAGACTCTGTGCCAAGTTTTGCCTTGCCCTGCGGTTGGAAACGAGTTATCCTGCAGCGCTCCAAGCGAGATAAGGTTCGTGTGGATAAATATTCCTTGGAAAGACTGTTTGCTAAGCCTTGCTGACTGTGAATGAAAGGAATTCACAGCCGTGTAAATCAAAGGGGTTTTGCCGGGACCCAGACTCCCCTTCTTGCTTTTGAAGGAACCCTGGGTCAGAACAACACCGAACAAAAATGTATTATATAACCACATACTAGTCTTGAACAGAGTCCAGCGTGTTTTGGGAATCCTGCCTGGGTGACCCAACACGTCGGCTAATGGTCCTGAAGTACAGCGCCATTCGTCTTACAATGTTATGTCCTTCCTTTCCCCGAACATGATTGACGAGCGGAGCAGAGAGCCACATAATAAATGTATATGCTCGTTGTCGTCAGAATAGATTTATTCGATTCCCTACCGCTGTCTTGGGAAGGGAGAGCGTCTCCTTTGCACGAGGATTCAATTAAAAAAAACAACAACCCACAGTTGAGCTGTCCTTGCTGGCTGTGCCAGATGCTTCTTCTGATATTGGATGAAAGCGATCGCTTGATCTGACAATTATTAATTTTCTGTGTACCATTTCAAAGTCAATTAAACGGGGTAATTGAGCATATTTGGAGCATTCTGTAAATCCATTTTTTCTCTCTTGAGGAGGGCAAGGCTTGTGGCAACTGCCATGTCATCATACCCACCTTCCATAGCTTCGGCGGCGTATTTAACACTTAATCATCATCTGGGCTCCACATCCCAGGGTCACTTTTGATCACGGATCTAAAGGCGAGAGAAACGGTGAACTTTGGACTCCGACTCCCTTAATCCCTGGCCTTGAGGCCAGAGTCAGACAGCTCAGCGGGACGTCGAGGGTCTCCATCAGTGAACTACAAGAAGGATCGGGCTAATAGGGACAGAGAAAGTTTGCTTTTTTTTTAAAGTTTTGGGTGGGTGGGTGGGTGGGAGGGTAGCTTGCTTGGCTTCATAGAGGCCATACTCCTGCTGTAATGGGCAGACATCCTTACAGTAATCCATTGGGGATCTTCTGCAGAAAACAGATCAATCATTTCTGCAGATCAACCATTTAAACGTGAGCCAACAGCATGCAGCCAAAAAAGCCAACCCAGTTCTAGGCTGCATCAACAGAGGGAGAGAATCAAGATCACGTGAAGGGTTAACACCCCTTTATAAGGCCTTGGGAAGGCTACACTTGGAATACGGCATTCTGTTTTGGTTGCCACAATGTCAAAAAGATGTGGAGACTCTAGAAAGAGTGCAGAGAAGAGCATGTGCGAACTCTACGAGAACGGGCGATTGGAGATCGGAAAGGCCAAGCGAGAAAGCCAGGCTGCGTTTATTCAGGCGGTTCGCCTTCCCGAACGCTTGCGTTGATGGACTTTGAAGACGAGGATGACCTGTGAGATCGCCATGATGTAGTTGCCACGATGTAGAAAAGACGTGGAGACTCTGGAAAGAGTGCAGAGAAGAGCAACCAAGAAGATTAGGGGACTGGATTCTAAAACATATAAAGAATGGTTGCAGGAAATGGGTAGGTCTAGTTTAATGAGAAGAAGGATCAGGGGAGACATGATAGCAGCCTTCCAATATCTCAGGGTCTGCCCCAAAGAAGAGGGAGTCAAGTTATTCTCAAAAGCACCTGAAGGCAGGAGAAGAAGCAATGGGTGGGAACTCATCAAGGAGAGAAGCAACCTAGAACTAAGGAGAAATTTCCTGACCGTCAGAACAATGAATCAGTGGAACAACTTGCCTCCAGCAGTTGTGAATGCTCCAACAATGGAAGTTTGGAAGAAGAGAGCCGTTTGTCTGAAGTGGTGTAGGGTTTCCTGCCTAAGCAGGGAGTTGGACTAGAAGACCTCCAAGGTCCCTTCCAACTCTGCTATTGTATTGTATTGTAATATTCTAAGGATGAATCCTGAGATAATCCCAGCTCAATGGGCGATCCATCTTCGCTTGGAAACACCCGATATATTGGGAGGTTGAGCTTGGTGAGGTGCACTCAATTTCCTCAACCGACAGAGGCAGGGGGGGCTGGACTAGAAGACCTCCAAAGTCCCTTCCAATTGTGTTATTTTGCTAAATCACCACCCCGCCCGCCACCACCAGGTCACCAAGCCTGGGCGAGAGGAGGGATGTCCAGGGAACTGGTCATTCTTAGATGTCTCCATTGCAGTGAATCTTTTCGTCCTTCGGGAGCTTGGCATATTTTAAAATTTTTACAGTGGGGCTTTTTCACCCCCATTTTTAATCATGAGTTTATATCTTTTTGTAACGATGGTTTGCGTATCTTTGTCAGTTTTATTGATGGCTCTGCACCGCCCGGAGTGGCTTCTGTGGGATGGGCGGCCGTATAAATGTGATTAATAAATAAATAAGTTAATAAGCCCAGCTGCAATGCAAGCGCAGGCGATAAATATAAGAATACGGCTCTCCTTGCGTGGCCATTTCAACATTTCTCCTCGTTTCAAAAGCAAAACTCTCTTTCATTCAAACCAGCTAAGTGGGCTTTGCCCCATTTTAAAGCCATTTTGGCTACGTTGTTAAACGAATCGCTACAGTCGTTCAGTGAATCACACCGTCATTCAATGAATCTGGCTTCCCCCATTGATGTGGCTGGGAAAGTTACAAACGGTTATCACGTGACCCCAGGACTCTGCAACCATCATAAGTACATGCCAGTTGCCAAGCTATTCTTGATTCTAATTTTTTTTTTTAAAAATATCCAAAGGTCTTTCTTTTATAATTGATTTTCCTGAGCCGCTGCGACTCCCAATTCCATAATTATATCAGTTCCCATTTTCTTTCCTGCACTTAGTGCTACAATTCACATTTTAATAGGTGAAGGCAATAAAACAAGGATTGCTCACTCTTGGCTGATGCTGGGCCTTTGATCAGGGAAGTGTTAATTATTCTTAAAAGTGAGAGGAACAGGCTAATATAAAAGGAGATCAGAGAAAGAGGCAATTAATCTGAGCTCACTGTTGTTTGGCTTTGTGGAGTGAATCTTCCTTCCTTCCTTCCTTCCTTCCTTCCTTCCTTCCTTCCTTCCTTCCTTCCTTCCTTCCTTCCTTCCTTCCTGGAAGTCACCCTTCGAGATCAGGATAATTAATTGTAGGAGGGGAAGTGGCAGGAGGCGAGGGCAGAGTCAAAATAGGAAGTGGCCTAGGCCAGGGGTCTCCAACCTTTGCAACTTTAAGTCTGAAGGACTTCAGCTCCCAGAATTCTCCAGCCAGCTTTGCTGGCTGGAGAATTCTGGGAGCTGAAGTCCTTCAGACTTAAAGTTGCAAAGGTTGGAGACCCCTGGCCTAGAATCCCCACGTAGCCACAAGTGGACTAAATTTAATCCCCTTTGAATTCTGTTGACCCCGTTGACTTCCAAGCAGGGGTTAACCGTTACTTGAGAGATTTAGTCCACTTGTAGCTATGTAGGGGGTTCTAGGCTGATCTCTCTTTTAACTCCATCCCCTCCTTTTACTTCGCTACTGCCCAAGTCACCTACTCATACAGGACTTCTCAAGCTGTTTCTTTTTTTAAATTCAGTCCTCAACTAGATTTGAACGGCATTAAAGCAGGGAATTCCAGAAGGTTTCCAATCTATGATACGACAGGTATTCACCTGAGGAGGAAAGCTGTGGCGAATTTAGACAGCATCCTAATAATAATAATAATAATAATTTTAATTTATATCCCGCTCTCTCTCCCCAAGGGGACTCGAGGCGGGGCACAGGCAATTAAAAATACAAATAAACCACAAACAAATACAAAATACAGAGTTAAAAATAGATTAAATAGATCCTGCGCTAAAACCCATAAACTAAACTAAAAATTACCCCTAAAAAACCCTAACCTAAAAAGAGACTACCCAAGGCCGGCCAGACGAAAAAAGTGCGTCTTTAATTTTAAGCGGAAGGAGCGGAGGTCCGTGGTTGTCCTGATATCGGGGGGAAGGTCATTCCAGAGGGCTGGGCCCGCCACAGAGAAGGCCCTTCCCCTGGGCGCCGCCCGCTGACAAAGTCTAGTGGATGGCACCCGGAGAAGTCCCTCTCTGTGGGAGCGAATCGGCCGTGAGGATGTATGGGGCAGGATCCGATCCCGCAGGTAGCTAGGTCCCGAGCCATGGAGCGCTTTGAAGATGGTAATTAACACCTTGAAGCGCACCCGGAAGACGACAGGTAGCCAGTGCAGCTCGCGCAACAGCGGTGTTACATGGGCAAACCTAGAGGTGCCCATAATTGCTCGCGCGGCTGCATTCTGGACCAACTGAAGCCTCCGGGTACACCTCAAGGGGAGCCCCATGTAGAGAGAGTTGCAATAATCCAGTCGGGATGTCACGAGAGCATGAGTGACTGTGCGAAGGGCGTCCCGATCCAATAGGGGGCGCAACTGGCGTACCAGGCGAACCTGGTAAAACGCCCTCCTGGCCACGGCTGTCACTTGATCTTCCATGGACAGCCGGGTATCCAGGAGGACACCCAAGTTGCGCGCCCCATCCACAGGGGCAAGATGTTCGCCCCCTATGGCCAGCGTTGGAGAGAGCTGGTTGAATCGGGCAGCCGGAAACCACAGCCACTCGGTCTTGGTCGGGTTGAGCCTAAGTCCGTTACTTCCCATCCAGATCCGCACGGCTTCCAGGCACTGGCACATCACCGCTACGGCATCGTTGGCTAATATAAATCGCGCGTCACCTTGCCAACGAAAATGCGTCTAGTCAAGGCTGTGGTTTCCCCAGTTGCAATGGATGGCTGTGAAGGTTGGACCGTAAGGAAGGCTGAGTGCCAAAGAATGGAGGCCTTTGAACTCTGGTGCTGGAGAAGAAGACTCCTGCATTCAGTCCTTTGGACTGCAAGGCCATCCAACTGGTCAGTCCTAGAGGAGATCAACCATGACTGCTCTTTAGAAGACCAGATCCTGAAGAGGAAACTCAAAGACTTTGGCCACCTAATGAGAAGGAAGGACTCCCTGGAGAAGAGCCCAATGTTGGGAAAGGTTCTGAATCCAGCTTGAGTGATGAGTTTATCATTCAGGCTGTGTTGTCTGAATCCAGAGAATGGAGCAAATGCACTAAATCGTCAACCGTGTGTCACTTAGTCAAGGCTGTGGTTTCCCCAGTTGCAATGGATGGCTGTGAAGGTTGGACCGTAAGGAAGGCTGAGCGCCAAAGAATGGCAGCCTTTGAACTCTGGTGCTGGAGGAGAAGACTCCTGCATTGAGTCCCTTGGAGTCCCAGCTGTTCCCCCTCCCACTCACTGTTCTACTTACTGACTCAGAAAAGGCTTCTTAGTGCCTGCGGTGCGCTCTCACGTAACCAAGGGTGAAATGCTACTGGTTCGGCCCAGTTGGGCCAAACTGGTAGTAAAAAAAATACTACTGGTTTCGGGCGGTACCGGTATTTCCAACAATCGGCTGTGTGACGCGCGATTTATATTAGCTAGAAATTTCCTGCTTTCTAGCCAATCTAAATTGTGTGGCCCAGCGGACTCCCCCCCTTGCTCCGCCCACCTGCACGGAGGTCATCGCGTCTGTGGTTCTGCGCACGCATGGAGGTGGCGCGGGTGCGCGAAGGGAGCGCCCACCCGCCCGCTCACATTTGCGAACCGGTAGCGAAGGGAAGTAGATTTCACCCCTGCGCACAACCATCCCGTCCGCCCCGAAGCCGGAAAGGTTCCGGGAACCGCTGAGATAGATCACCCCTATCCCGCAACTCCTGTCCATTTCCTCCGAGTCGTCTCCTCCTCCCCCTCCTCTTTCCTGTCCTCTTGATCGCTTTGCCCTGAACCCGACCCTCCCATCTTTGCCAGTCTCCTTCCAGTTGGTCTGATGACTGGCACAACTCCTGGGTGGCCAATAAATGATTGATTGTCTGTATCAGCATGGATTCTCCCCGGAACGGTATATTTTTAGTGCTCAATATTGTTTTAATAATAACTACATGCACCGTTTGGCAAAGCACTATTGGGGGAGTTGCACTAACAGCACTTCTGCTCCCCGAGATAAATCAGATGCCAAGCTAATTGCATTGTGGGGTGGTGAGGGGGGGGCCGTGCGCGAGGTAAGTCTTCTTCTGCATATATGTGTGCTGATGTTCACCTTGTGCAGAGAATGGCCGTTTTATTCATTTCTTTCTTTCTTTTAGTTTATTCGCATTTATACCCCGCCCTTCTCCAAAAAGGACCCAGGGCGGCGCACAGGAAATTAAAACATACAAGTGTAAACAAAGCAGGGGTGGGTTTCTGCAGGCTCGCACCTACTTGCGAGAGCCGGTTGGTGAAATTTAGAGAACCGGTGAGAGGGGGTTCCACCGGCGTACCTGGAAGTAAATCTGGCCCACCGCTGCCAGTGACCCAACGGGAAGGAAAGGAAAGGAAGGAAAAAAGGAAGGAAGAAAGCAAAGAAGAAAGAAAGAAAGAAAGAAAGAAAGAAAGAAAGAAAGAAAGAAAGAAAGAAAGAAAGAAAGAATTTATCATCACAATTGAGTCCAAAATTTTGGTTGCTAAGCAAGAGCGTTGTTAAATGAGTTTCACTACATTTTAAAAGGTGGCCACTCCCACCTGTCACATGACTGCGAAGCCACGCCCACAAAATAGGCCACACCTACAGAGTAGGTTCTAAAAAATTTGAAACCCACCCCTGAAACAAAGATATAAAATTTAAAAAGAGATTAAATTTCCCCCTGTGCTAAAATCAATTTAAAAATCCCCAAATTTAAAACGATCTAAAAATAGTCCCCAGCGGAGGTTACGCTAGGCCGGCTTGATGGAAAAGGTGTGTCTTTAGATGTTGGCGGAAGAGGCGGAGATTTCTCATCTCGGAGCCCAACGTTACGTGCTTGGCCTGCTCTAGAAGGTGCCTTGGCTTCTTCCCTTCTACACCGGCGGTCCTCGATTCGCAACGGTTCATTTAGAGATCGTTCAAAGCTACGACGGCACTGAAGGAAGTGACTGAGCGCCATTTCCCCCAATTAGGACCTCCGTCGCATCTCCACGCGACAAAGCATGGGATGCGGTGGCTCTGTGGCTGAGGCGCTGAGCTTGTCGATGAGAAAGGTCTGCCGTTCGGCGGTTCGAATCCCTAGTGCCGCATAACGTAGAATGCTCCATCACTGGATGTTTTTAGCAAGAGGTTGGATAAACATTCGTCTTGAAATGGCGTAGGGTCTCCTGCCTGAGCGGTGGATTGGGCTAGAAGACCTCCAAGGTCCCTTCCAACTCTGTTCTTGGTGCAGGAGTGTGGCAGGCCTGCTGGTTTCAATGACCCAGGCCACAAAACCACTACGAACTGGTAGAACTCTGGTGGGTACCTTTTAATCGGAACTCTGGAATTTGCTAGAATATTTACAAGGACATCTGCTCTCCTCAGCCTTCTACAGCCTGTTGAATTTATTTATCTTGGATTGTATTCTAGCAACGGGGTTTCCTTGAACCAGTATGAATTACAGCACTAGTCCAATGAATATTTCCTCTCTCTCCACCCCCCTCGCCCCCCCCGCCCCCCAAATACTTCAAATTTGTAATTGCTGCTATTCCCATAGCAACTCGGTTCCCTCAGTTAGATAGAAAATTCCGTTTGGGCCGTAGGAGCCCCGCACAGACCCGAGAGAAAGGAAATGGGTTTGCAATGCCAAAGATTGCTAACAAGCATCTGGCTTGTAAAGCAGAGGTGTAAAACTAGAAGCAGGGCAAATGGCAATCAATAATAATAATAATAATAATAATAATAATAATAATAATAATAATAATAATAATAATAATAATAATAATAATAATAAAACATGTCCAAGAATTTTAATACATATCTCAGCAAATTGCAGCTTCCTGCAATAACACCAGCGGAACTGCAAAAATCGGCGCTACTTGGCACATGTTATATTCTATGTAGATACTTGGTTGATACCTAGGATGCTGGCAGCAAACTGTATCAACCATTAGCAGCAGTCAATAGTATTTGTAATATGCATTTTTAAATGTTCAGTTGGCTGAGTTTCATGTTTTATGAATAAAGTAAATAATAATAATAATAAGCTGCAAGAAAAAAATCACAAAATATTGGGACTTGCAAATTGAAAATTGAGCAACTATGGAAGAGAAAGTCGTGTGTTGTCACGACTGTGATTGTGATTGGAGCCCTTGGAGCAAGACCTAGGGGGCTTCCTCGCTATGTGGAGGTTCTAGGTTTGCCGGACTTGAGCATTCTGACTCTACAAAGGGCCACCTTGCTTGGAACAGTTTATATCCTCCGACGTTACCTTGACAGTTCCTGGGTCCTTGGTTAGGACTCGAGCTGTTGAGCTACCAACCAGCCCAAGGGCTGTGAATCTCATCAAAGATTAACCACAGAATAATAATAATAATAATAATAACAACAACAAAGGAGATATTATAAAGGTGGCGATCGGATACGTTCTAGACTGCATGTCTAGTTTCAGGTGTCAAAGTAAACCATTAGTTTAGTTTAGATTAGATGAATAGAGTTGGAAGGGACCTTGTAGGTCATCTAGTTCAACCCCCCACCCAAGCAGGAGATCCTACGCCGTTTCTAACCAATGGCAGTCCAGCCTCTTCCTGAAAGCCTCCAGTGATGAAGCTCCCACAACGTCTGAAGGCAACTTCTGTTCCACTGGTTGATTGCTCTCACGGTCAGAAAATTTCCCCTTATTTCCAGGTTGAATCTCTCCTTGTTCAGTTTCCATCCGTTATTCCTTCTCTGGCCTTCAGGTGGTTTGAGAAATAGCTTGAGCCCCTCCTCTCTGTGGCAGCCCCTCAAACATTGGAAGATGCTCTCCTGTCTCCCCTGGTCCTTCTCTTCCCTAGAGTAGCCAGGCCCAGTTCCTGCAACTGTTCTTCCTATGTTTGAGCCTCCAGTTCCCTCATCATGAAAGGCATCGTTCTGGATTAGCAAATCGAATAAACTCAGTTAGTCTCTCTGGCTTTAAAAGCAGAAAGGATCAGGAGTATTTGTAAGGTTGTAATATATATAAGATTTACGCACTAGATTTATAGGCCTTCACACAGGAATTCTGGGGTTCAACACTAAAATGGTGCCAGATAAGGGTCAACCGAATGCAAGGGGTGGCTGGAACTGGAGCGCTTGGGCGAAACACAGCGACTCTAAGCTGATGACACATTTAACTCCACCTTCCCTCTCTGCCAGCTCTTCTCTTACACCAGGGGCCTGCAAAGTCGGCTCTTTTAAGACTGGTGGACTTCAACTCCCAGAGTTCCCCAGCCAGCATAGCTGGCTGGGGAACTCTGGGAGTTGAAGTCCACCAGTCTTAAAAGAGCCAACTTTGCAGACCCCTGTCCTACACCAACTAACTAAATAAGGGTGTTTTATTTTTATTTTTTAAAAGGAAAACTTCGCGAATGCATTGCAAGGTCAGCCTTTTATGTACTGAAGTTGACTTCATTAAAAGTGGACGGTGTGGCATAAAAAATGAATGCAGAGACAATTTCGTCAGTCTTGAAAGAGCCACAAAAAAACCTGTGTTGCTAAAGAACAAGCTGTCCCCCTGGGGATGCCTCTGAACTATGTTGTTGTGCCTTTTTTTTTTAAGGGGAAAAGGGGGAAATGAAAATGTTTCAGAAAAAGAGGTATGGATTGGTGTGTGAACACACATACACTCTGTGTGTGTGTGTGTGTGTGTGTGTGTGTGCTGATAAATAAATAAACAAGGGAGACTAGTATAGATCTATTTCAAGCTATTTAGCTCTCATCAGCTGGCCATACCCTTACTGGGATTCGAACCTGGGAAGTATTACATGTTAGGCAGTTGTATTAGCCACTAAGCCACAGGCCCTCCTCCCTTATCAGCTGAGCCGGGGAAATAAGTAATAAGTTTATGTCAAAACACCTGGTTATGTCCAAATATGGGAGGGAGCATACTGCAGAGGTGGGGGGTGCTGAGAAAGGAAGGAAGGAAGGAAGAAAAGAGAGAAAGAGAAAGAAAGGAAAAGAAAGGGAGGAAGGGAGGGATAAAGGAGAGGAAGGAAGGACTACAAACCTGGCACTAGATGCAGCTTCCGCGGATAATCCAGGGCTGGAAGGGACTGGGAGGTCATCTAGTCTAACCCTGCTCCAGCAGGACATGGTTAAAGTGAGTTTCTGTCTTTTGATCGCCCCAGTTACATCGGCCACGCCCACCCAGTCACATGACCCCACCAAGCCACGCCCACCAAGCCATGCCCACAGAACCAGTAGTCTTATTTTTAAAAAAAAGATTAGATCGCCTGAACCCGCACGAATCCCCAGGCAGCTCACTCCTGGCATTCGGTGGATTGCTAATTCCAAAGAAATTATGAACTTTGGTTTCAGACTGGAAACTCAAGCAAACTTTAAAAAAGAAAAGCACACACACACACACACACACACACACACACACACACACCAAAAAAAGCAGAAAGAAAGGGATTGGTGGACCAGAATAAACCCTCTTGTTGCAAATGACATTTCCATCTGCCTTTATGGCACTTCATCACCAAGCCCGTCCTTCGTTTCCTTTCCTTCCTTGTCCCTGCTTCCTTCCAATGGCCCCAACTTTTTATAGGCCCCGTAGTTCAAGCTGGGGGCTTGGGTAAAAACAGCTCTGAGTTGGTGACAACTCTGTCATCAATTGTCAGCATTCACAAGTGCAAACGCCAGAGAACTGACACCCGATCCCATACGGTGTAGCCCTGCACAGCCAGGAGTCTTTCGGGGCGATAGGAAAAGAATGAAACCATCTTCTGGGACTATGCGATGGGCCTCTTCTGGGTCAGAAACCTAGGGCGTCCTCTTCGCCCCTGCCTTTGGGGGATTGAAGAAGCTCCCCCAAGGATTAATAATAATAATAATAATAATTTAATTTATATCCCGCTCTCTCTCCCCGAGGGGACTCGAGGCGGGGCACAGGCAATTAAAAATACAAATAAACACAGACAAGTACAAAATACAGAATTAAAAATAAATTAAATAAATCCTGCGCTAAAACCTATAAACTAAAAATTACCCCTAAAAAACCCTAACCTAAAAAGAGACTACCCAAGGCCGGCCAGACGAAAAAAGTGAGTCTTTAATTTTAAGCGGAAGGAGCGGAGGTCCGTAGTTGTCCTGATATCGGGGGGAAGGTCATTCCAGAGGGCTGGGCCCGCCACAGAGAAGGCCCTTCCCCTGGGCGTCGCCCGCTGACAAAGTCTAGTGGACGGCACCCGGAGAAGTCCCTCTCTGTGGGAGCGAATCGGCCGTGAGGATGTATGGGGCAGGATCCGATCCCGCAGGTAGCTAGGTCCCGAGCCATGGAGCGCTTTGAAGATGGTAATTAACACCTTGAAGCGCACCCGGAAGACGACAGGTAGCCAGTGCAGCTCGCGCAAGAGCGGTGTTACATGGGCAAACCTAGAGGTGCCCATAATTGCTCGCGCGGCTGCATTCTGGACCAACTGAAGCCTCCGGGTACACCTCAAGGGGAGCCCCATGTAGAGAGAGTTGCAATAATCCAGTCGGGATGTCACGAGAGCATGAGTGACTGTGCGAAGGGCGTCCCGATCCAATAGGGGGCGCAACTGGCGTACCAGGCGAACCTGGTAAAACGCCCTCCTGGCCACGGCTGTCACTTGATCTTCCATGGACAGCCGGGTATCCAGGAGGACACCCAAGTTGCGCGCCCCATCCACAGGGGCAAGATGTTCGCCCCCTATGGCCAGCGTTGGAGAGAGCTGGTTGAACCGGGCAGCCGGAAACCACAGCCACTCGGTCTTGGTCGGGTTGAGCCTAAGTCCGTTACTTCCCATCCAGATTACAAGGAGTCATGTTTTGGAGAGCACACCTTTTTTTTTCACATGGAGCTGGGATCGTGAAACACGGGAACTGGGTCAACCTTGGCTAAGTGTTGGCTTGGTTTATCCCTTAGGACAGTGTGGGTCTGCAAAGTTGGCTCTTTTAAGACTGGTGGACTTCAACTCCCAGAATTCCTCAGCCAGCCATGTCTTAAAAGAGCCAACTTTGCAGACCCCTGCCTTAGGATGCCATGTTCACGGTTTGATTTCTGTTTGAGTATCTGGAACAAACCCCAAACTTTGATGAACCGAGGAAGTGTTATTCTGCTACTCTCTCAGTGTAAGAAAATTCTGAAATTCAGCAAAATATGCCCCGGGAGACTCTTCTAATCTTTTACTTTTTATGCATATACTGGGAAAGAAGGAAAAAGGAAGGAAAGAAGGAAGGAAGGAAGGAAGGAAGGAAGGAAGGAAGGAAGGAAGGAAGGGGGAAGGAAGGAAACAGGGAAGAAAGGAAGGAGGGAGGGAGGAAATGGAGGAAGGGAGGGAGGAAGGAAGGAAAGAGGGAGGAGGAAGGAAGGAAGGAAGCCAAATTTGATCACGAGAATGGGAAAGCTGTCACAGTTGTAAGTGGGAGGACCGGTTGCAAGTCAATTTTTTCAGTGCTGTTGTAACTCCAGACAATCACTAAATGAATGGTTGCAGATCGAGGTCTGTCTGTAGTATTCACTACTACTGGTTGTAGTGTAACAAGAAACATTCATTAAACCATGAAAAGAAATATGTTAAGTAAATAAGGATGGATGGATGGATGGATGGATGGATGGATGGATGGATGGATGGAAGGAAGGAAGGAAGGATGGATGGAAGGAAGGAAGGAGAGACAAGGGAGGGGGAGGGAGGAGAGATGAGGGAAAGAAGGAAGGATGGAGAAAGAGAGAGTGAAGGAGGGGAAGGAAGGAGAAGAAATTGGTGCGACTGCATCCTACGTTGCATCCTAAATCCCACTCAATGGTGATCTCCTAAGACCAACTCAAAGGATCTGTAGTGCTGCTTCTAGCAGTTGTTGGAACAATGTCCTCCTCCTCAGCTCCCTCCAGACCTTCTGAAATTTAAAGAGAGCCACTTACTGGAGTGATTCTTTTGGTGAAACCCCCCCAGCCCCTCATTCAACCCCTCCCTCTAAATTAAGCTTTACACGTAGATGACGGATTGGATCGCTCCTCCAAGCGCGAAGACAATCACACATCCCTCTTTGTTTCTTGTGTCTCTGCAGATGTCCTTTCAGCCGGTACAAAATGGTATCGCTCATATCGCTCCTCTGCCAGGCTAAAACTGCCCAGCTTCTCACACTCATTCAAAGATATTATTAAGGCTTGATTGGCAGGTTTGTATCCAACCCAAGTTTATTTTTAGCAACTCCAGCAAGCCGACTCGATCTCTCTCTCTCTCTCTCTCTCTCTCTCTCTCTTTCTCTCTCTCTCTCTCTTTCTCTCTCTCTCTCTCTCTTTCTCTCTCTCTCTCTCTCTCTCTCTCCCCCCCCCTGGTTCCATCTTCACAAAGAGTCTCATTTCCTTCTGTTTGTCAAGCTGTATTGTGTTTCTCCGTTTCCCCCATATTGTGGCCTCGCCTTTTTATGAAACCGCGCATTCTGCTGTGAGGAGAGGAAGAGAAAGAGAGAGAGAGAGAGAGAAAAGGAAAAGAAACCAGGAGAAGGTAGAGGAACAGATGCTGCCAGAAAAAGCACAAAAACCCAAGCTTGAGAAGGAGATCAAGAGAGAAAAGTAGAACCATCGGGGAATTCATCTGGTGGGGTTTGAAGCTCTCCCCCCCCCCAAAAAAAGTTTGGAAGTTCCTTTATTTGTCTGGGATGGGATAAGGATTCCTGCCTTGGGCAAGGGGTTGGATTAGAACAGGGGTTGGCATTCTGCAGCTCTGGAGCCGCATGCGGCTCTTTCATCCCTCTACTGGGGCTCCCTGTCAGCTCTACAATGGATAGGGCCTTCGGTTAGGACAGGTGGAGGAAAAAGGATGCTGTGCTAGGAGGAGACTCTGTGGTGGGGGAACTGGACTTCCGGTCAGCAGAGGAAAAAGGACACCACACTAGGAGGAGACTCTATGGTGGGAGAATCAGACTTCCAGTCAGCAGAGGAAAAAGGACACCACGCTAGGAGGAGACTCTATGGTGGGAGAATCGGACTTCCAGTCAGCAGAGGAAAAAGGACACCATGCTAGGAGGAGACTCTATGGTCGAGGAACTGGACTTCTGGTCAACTCCAGAATTGAACAGGGGGCCGTTTTCCGCCTCCCCAGGTTCCCAAAAAGCTGTGAGCACATGCACAGGGCAGCAGGAATGTTCAAATGTTCATGCGCAGGGGCCACGGCGCAGGGGTGTGTGATTAAATTATTGGTGTGGGCGAAAAGCTTCGCCGTCACTGCCTTAGATGATAGCGGTGGAAACCTGTCAGATTGGGAATCAAATCTGAAAGACGAATGACATCTAAGCCCCTCCTACCTACGCCCCAAAGGGAAGCAACCGTGCCTTATTCTAAATTGAATTAAAACAAACTTCTATTCCAGGAGCTCAGAATTCAATCAGTCAACTGATACATGTCTTCCAAACAACATATGAATTCAATCTGGATTCCAATGCATAATCAAATTAGCCAATTTGCTTGCTAAGGGATGCTTTGTGTATCATTTCTTCTAGGAATATGATACGATACCCATCCAATTTCTGGACTATATTATAACATCTCGACAAGCATGAGTAAACATGACTGAATGGAGGAAAATCTTTGCTACCTAACATGGACACTGAAAGTAAAAAAAATTAAAAATAGGAATACGTATTGGAAATTGTTATGTTTTTTCCTGTGGTCATCTAGGTAAAGACAAAGGTTCCCCTCGCACATACGTGCTAGTCGTTCCTGACTCTAGGGGGCGGTGCTCATCTCCGTTTCAAAGCCGAAGAGCCAGCGCTGTCCGAAGACGTCTCCGGGGTCATGTGGTCGGCATGACTCAACGCCGAAGGCGCACAGAACGCTGTTCCCTTCCCACCAAAGGTGGCTCCTATTTTTCTACTTGCATTTTTTTAACCTGCTTTCGAACTGCTAGGTTGGCAGAAGCTGGGACGAGTCACGGGAGCTCACTCCGTTACGCGGCGCTGGGGATTCGAACTGCCGACCTTTCTGATCGAGAAGCTCAGCGTCTTAGCCCCTGAGCCACCTTTTTATTGTTACCTGGGGATTTTAAAACTAAAAACAGTTCTTTTTTAAAAAAAAAAGAGCTTTCTACCATTTGTAGCACTGCATTTATGATTCTGGCGTAATACTTCTGTGCTGATAGTTTCTCGGCACGCGGGAAAGATTTACCCCCGTGAACGCCACAATTCCCAACATTTAAAGCACAAATATTCACAGGTGACAAGTCTCATTAGGAAAGCATTTTGTGTTTTGTTTCACAAACTAAGAAACATCGGAAGTCGGGTTTTAATAAAGGTAAAAATGTTTAATTGGGCTCCTTGTGGCATAATTATGACTCAGCCTCTTTCCAAATTCTCTTTAAACGGGTACTATAAATTTCAGCTTTACATGAAAACTATATAGCATATTGTAATTCACTGCCAAGGGATCCTTAGAACCGCGATTCAGGTTGGAATCCACAGGGGGAAAGTCCATAATGTGTAGATTTTCGATGCGCTTCTCTCCCCCACTAATTCAAGAAATGTGCACGTTAATCATGAGGGTTTAAAATCCAGAATTTACGGCTTTAATTCGATTCGGTTGACCAAGTCACAAAGCAATGCAAAGTGGAAATTATCCCATCTACGATGGTCATGTTAATCCAGGGGGGTGGGCTCTCTCCTGGATGAAGGACCCTAAAGGGAGAAGATGCGCCTGGCATGCGTGGCGTTTGCACAGAGACTTCCTTTCCCTGGGCTCTAACACAAAGCATGTGCAGCATTGGAGTGCAACATGATTCACTTGAGATTCTATGGCATTAGCAGGAAGAATGGCTGCAGCATAATAGCCCTGCCTTAATAGCATCAGGCACAAAAGCGCCTGGGCTTTTATTTTTTTATTTTTTTAAAGAAAAAAGAAGAAGAAGGGAACAATAATCCCAAATTAGCTGCAGGGATTGTTGTCTTTGATGAGTTGGAGGTTCTCCTTGAACTGACAGAGACGAACTGGCAGTCTCATTCCCACACCTCATTTCAGAGTGTGTGTGTGTGTGTGTGTGTGTGTGTGTGTGTGTGTGTGTGTGTGTGTTTAAAAAGCACTTACCCTGCAAGTCCCTCGGACTGCAAGGCCATCCAACCAGTCAGTCCTAGAGGAGATCAACCCTGACTGCTCTTTAGAAGGCCAGATCCTGAAGAGGAATTATTCTTATTCTTATTCCATATTCTCAGGGGTGGGTTTCTACAGGTTCGCACCTACTCGCGAGAACCGGTTGGTGAAATTTAGAGAACCGGTGAGAGGGGGTTCCACCAGCGTACCTGGAAGTAAATCTGGCCCACCACTGCCAGTGACCCAACGGGAAGGAAAGGAAAGGAAGGAAAAAAGAAAGAAAGAAAGAAAGAAAGAAAGAAAGAAAGAAAGAAAGAAAGAAAGAAAGAAAGAAAGAAAGAAAGAAAGAAAGAAAGAAAGAAAGAAAGAATTTATCATCACAATTGAGTCCAAAATTTTGGTTGCTAAGCAAGAGCGTTGTTAAATGAGTTTCACCACATTTTAAAAGGTGGCCACTTCCACCCTGTCACATGACTGCCAAGCCACGCCCACAAAATAGGCCACACCTACAGAGTAGGTTCTAAAAAATTTGAAACCCACCCCTGCATATTCTATTCTAGTCTAGTCTATTCTAATTCCATATTCTATTCTTATTCTATTCTATCTTCCCTCTCGATCGGATTAAATTCCTTCACATGTTCCACATGCCCAGTGAAAGAGCCAGGCCAGGGCTTGGAATGATACCAAGGGAAGCAATACGAAGTTTTCACTCCAGCCTTTCCATCTAGTGGTGGGAGGGAGGGGGGGAATCAGATCAAGAGAATGCCTCGGTTTGCAAAACAGATGCATCAATGGAAACCCAATCCAAGCAAAGAACTCTTTGGAAGCTTTGCCGACCTCTTCTTTCATATATATAAACCCTCTCTAAGCCTGACCCTGATGCACAAGATAAAAAGAACGTGTTAGCCCTTTGGAGAGAAAGTGGATAGGAACAATCTTAAGGGGTGGGGGAGATGGAAACCAGCTCAGGATTGCGGGCAGTTCTTTCCAAAGGAGAAGACCAAGCAGAATTGCAAACAACTAACTGTCTGTAGGGAGAAGCCCACCGAACCCTGCAAGAACACAAGTGCAATGAAAAATTGGAAAATAATATATGGGAGAGGGTGAGGGTGGCGGGAGAGAAGGGAGAAGGTTAACCCACCCCATGTAAGTACATACGAGCAACTTTGGATTTGTAGAGACGGTGTCGGGGGAAAGGAAAGGTCAGGCTGAGCTAAGTTTAGAGATGAATGCTAAAAACAACAAAACCTTGTTTTCAGAGCGGTGGAGAATAACAAGCGCAGGAAAGAAAGAGTCTGCCAGCTGCTCAGGGGAAATGCCAAGAGGCTAACAGGTAACAAAAGAAGAAGAAGAAGAAAAAAAGCCAGAGATATTCAACTTTCTATTTTGGCTCGAGCTTTTTTCTAAGAAGAGAATAAGGCTTCGGTCGGAGGGGTTGCGTTGAGTTTGTGGAAGGCAGAGGAAGGGCAGCCTCGATCGGAACACCATCCAAGGGAGGTGGGCTTCCTTCCTTCCCCAACTCCAACTTTAGACCTGGGTCCAAGGCATCTCTTTTGGGGGGGTAAGAAACTGCACTGGCCATGCCAGACCTTCAAGTCCAGCCATCGCTACCATCACTCTACATCTGTGTTCCTCAACCTTGGCGACTTTAAGTCCTGTGGACTTCAACTCCCAGAATTCCCCAGCCGGCACAGCTGGGAGTTGAAGTCCACAGGACTTAAAGTCGCCAAGGTTGAGGAACACTGCTCTACATGGACCTCAGTCCACCCTCGGGTTCTTCCACAGTAGCAGCAGATCCTTAGATGCCTTCCATGTTCAACCAACTCAAGTAGGACTTCTATGATCTCACCTATCAACCAGGAAATGAATTCCTCCTCTTACATTCTCCACTCACATACTTATGTCAGACCTGGGAGCCATCTTTTGCAAGGCCCACCACATTTTCTACTGTGGGAAAATATGAAGGGGGGGGATTATATGGAGTAGGAGTGGTATAGAGTCAAAATAACATTCCTTTCTCAGAGAGTCAAGGACACCTTACCCTGCAGCTGCGATGGTGTGGCTGGAAGGCATCTCCTGTTTTGGATGGCGCCTGATGGAGCCACGGGATGGACATGTGGGAACTGGGCTGGGGCTTGAACTTTCGTTTGGGTGGGGAAAACCTGGAAGCATTCAGATTCGGGTTTTCCCAGAGGTGACAATAGGACGTCTCTAATAAAATGGAACTTTGAGGACAGTCAGAGCTTGGAAGTCTTCTTTCGTTAGGGGTGTTCCTTGGAACCGTGACAACTCGATTGTCTCAAGGAGAATGGCCAACCGCATCCTTAAGGCCAAAGCAGAAGTTGCATACCGCCATCTGGAGCCAAACACTGTTTTTGTACCTGCTCGTCCGGCAATCTTAATAACTGCAACATTGAATGTTATGTCCTTGTTTCACATTACAGTGTGAGGTTACCAATGAATTCGAGTCTCCTCAGCAGACCTCTCCCTTGTGTGCTTGCAACCTGGTGGTTAGCTGCCTCTCCACCTGTCCTACATAGTCACGGGGCAACAATTCCCTTCCCCAGGGACCTGGGAGATTAGACTGATACCTTAGTAGCCGCTCGGTTCTGCATTTAGACAGTGTATCCTCTCTCCCCTCCATCCCTTATTTTCAAAATCGACAGGGGACCGGCACCCCTTTCCCCAGGCAGTACAATCTGGATTCATAGCCGTGGAACATCTCTGCTTAAACCTCCCTTAGATTTATTTCTTTCCCTTTGTGAAGGCAAAATGGGATATGATTTATGACTTGGCCTTCACGAGGAAGTGTTTAGACCATCAACATGTTAATCAAGAGGATATTTTTTCATAATACTTCTACGGTTCTGTGGAATTCTGGAGAGATTTGTCTACTGGTAAATTTTCTTGCCCTCTTCCCTGCTGGGCTTTCTCTCTCCCCTACACACACACACACACACACACACACACACACACACACACACACACACACACAAAGACAGACATCATGATTTTCTGCTTCCAGTCCTTCCCAACCTTAGAAATCTGGGTTGTTTCATCCCAGCAAACATGCCTTCAAATCACTGTCTGTCTGCCGAGTCACAATATACACCAGTTAACACTGGATTTAGTATTTAATATTGATTTAAAGATAAAGGTAAATATTTCCCTCGCACCTACAGTATGTGCTAGCCGTTCCTGGCTCTAGAGGGCAGTGTTCATCTCTGTTTCAAAGCGAAAGAGCCAGCGCTGTCCGAAGACGTCACCGTGGTCATGTGGCTGGCATGACTCAACATGGAACGCTGTTCCTTTCCCACCAAAGGGGGTTCCTATTTTTCTACTTGCATTTTTTACGTGCTTTCGAACTGCTAGGTTGGCAGAAGCTGGGACGAGTCACGGGGGCTCCCTCTGTTATGTGGCGCTGGGGATTCGAACCGCCGAACTGCTGACTTTTCTGATCGACAAGCTCAGCGTCTTTGCCGCTGAGCCATCACAAACCCTTGGTGAAAGAGAATTTGGCTTCCCTCGCGGATTTTGCTTGGCTGAAGCTAGCTGGGAAGGTTGCAAATGGTGACCACAGGCCCCCCACCTTCATCTCCAATTCTTTCCTTGCAGGCGGTCGATCCCACCGCATCCTCGAAGAAAAATCAGCCGTGAATCGAAGGCTGTCTTCCCAACGCACGTGACATCAAGATCTGTTATTTCTGTCTTCCTGCTCTGTCTTATCCCTCTGGGTCCTCCCAACCAATTGTAGGTAGAGGCTGGCTTCAAAAGGAACAGCAACACAAGGACAACGGTTGTGTAATCAGCACTCCTTCTCCCAAAAAGGAGGGAGCGAATCACTGAGCATGCCAACCTCATGGGTCCCCAAGCTTCTCCAGCTCAGGCATGTGTGGGCAATAGCAGAGGAAGGTGGTGGTGGTGGTGGTGGTGGTGGAGGAGGAGGAGGAGGAGGAGAGTGACAGAAACAGAGTTTGCAAACCAGAACAGATCCATCTTTTTCAACCCCTTTTCTAGCTTCCTGGTGTAGGTAGTTTAAACCCAACCCTCTCCTAGGAAAATGAAATGTATAAACTTCTGATAAGCTTCCTAGACATCAACCAAACTTCAAGAAGCTTCAAATTAGTGAGGGTCTTCGAATAATACTGTTGGCAGTATATATGTTGACTCTTTCTTTCTTTGGAACGCCCTGTTCTTGGAACACAAATACAAGCCAAGCATGACCTGCACATGATGTTCTCAATTATAGCCCTGGGTTGGTGAAAGAACAAGCTGGAGATACATTTTTATTGATCGCCTTAGAGGTGGATCCCTCTGAGGAGTTTAAACAATAGGCAACTCTTCTCACTCCCTACTCATGCCTCTGAGACCTTTCACCCCACACCTGGGAGACAGGTAGTAAAAACGCGACTATAGAAGATCCTGATGGCGGGACACCAGGGGTGGGTCCCTGCCAGTTCTAAGCTCTTCTATAGAAGAGGTTCCACAAACCTACAGGGCCGTTGAGAACCGGTTCCAGCTCCCTCCCCCTGCCCATCTGCCCATCATCAAGAGGAAGAGCGAGAGAAGGAATTCTGGGAGTTGAAGTCCACAAGTCTTAAAGCTGTCAAGTTTCAACACCCCTGGGGGTTTTTTTCTAAAGGGTTAGGGGCGCAAGGGCCTTGTAACTTGACAGCTTTAAGACTTGCGTGCTTCAAATGTCAGAGTTCCTGAGTCAACATGATTGGAGGAAGAATTCTAGGCCTTGAAGTCCATAAGTCTTAAAGCTGTTAAGTTTGAACACCCCTGGGGTTTTTTTCCCCTAAAGGGTTCGGGGCGCAAGGGTCTTGGAACTTGACAGCTTTAAGACTTGCGTGCTTCAAATGCCAGAGTTCCTGAGCCAACATTTTGGTTGCTAAGCAAAAGCATTGTTAAGTGAGTTTCCTGACATTTTACAAGCGGGCCATGCCCACCCAGTCACATGACTGCCAAGCCACTCCCACCCGGTCACATGGCCAGCAAGCCACTCCAACCTGGTCACATGACCAGCAAGCTACTCCCACCCCAGTCACATGGCCGGCAAGCCACTCCCACAAAGCAGGCCACACCTACAGAAGCTTTAACACTTGGTTGCAAAGCAATAGCATTGTTAAGTGAGTTTCACCACATTTTACAAGTTGGCCATGCCCATCCAGTCACATGGCTGGCAAGCTACTCCCACCTGGTCACATGGCCAGCACATGGTTTCCAGCAGGCGCAGGCGTGCCAGCCAGCTAGACTTCCCATTACTAGAGTGCAATGCGTGCGGGACAATCAGCTGGCCATCACGCATGCTCCTGCTGGAAAACAGGAGACCAGCTCTTCCAGTTTCCAGCACTGCCGCATGCACGAAGGCCAGCTGATCGTTGGGGCGGGTGGGTGGGCTGGCCAGAAACCTGGAAGAGGAACGGGCGATGCCGCGCGTGCCGAGCAACATGGCTACGCCTGCACTTCAGGCCCCCGTGCCATAGGTTCGCCATCACGGGTCTAGATAATCAATTCTAGCTTTTTCCTAAAAACAAGATGGTCTGGAAGTCTGGATCATTCCAAGCTCCGCATCTCTTCCCATCATGATCAGAGAATATGGAATGCATTTATAGCCTCTAAATTGCTTAGCTCGGCCCGTTTCCTCGCTGCTTTTTTTATCTTCTTCCAACGGTCTACCATGTTCCCGGGCTTCTCCGCAATCAACCCCAGCACTTATACCATAAATATATATTTTTATGGCTGTTGACAGATCAGCTCTTTATCTGTTCTTTTTTTCTTTTTAACAAGCTGATTGCTGAGTAATGATCCTCAATGGTCAGCTGATGTTTCATCAATGGGAACTAATGGACAGAGATGGTCTCTTGATAGCCTGAGATTATTTTCAAGCCCTCCAGAATAAGATGCCCATCAGACCTTGAAGAAAATAATAGTGCCGAAGGATGGAAGGAAGGAAGGAGGGGGGGGGAGTGGACACAGAGAGGGTGGGCCGAGAGAGGGAGGGGGAAGAAGAGAGCTTAATTGGAAGGATTCTGAGTTTGGGGGGTGGGGGTTGGGGGGGGGAGATGCCATATACAGGACGACAGCTGAATTTCTCCTATGATGATTACTTATTAATCAATAGCTCTAAAGATATTGCAGGTGACCAAAATAGTTTCCTACAAAGAGAAGGCAGGGATTGCTTGTCTTCTGTTTATCCTCCATGTTTCCCCTGTTTTGCAAACTGTAATATTATTCCTTCGCTTTCTTGGGGGTCGGAAGAAATATCCACCTGAGTTCAGGAAAGAAGGAAAGAAGGAAGGAGGGAGGGAGGAAATAAGGGAGGGAGGGAAGGAAGGCAATAAGGAAAGAGGGAAGGAGGAAATAAAGGAGGGAGGGAAGGAAGGAAGGCAATAAGGAAGGAGGGAGGAAGGCAATAAGGAAGGGGGGAGGAGGGAGGGAGGGAGGGAAGGAAGGAAGGAAAGAAGGGGGAGGGAGGGAGGGAGGGAAGGAAGGAAGGAAGGAAAGAAGGGGGAGGGAGGGAGGGAAAAAAGGCAATAAGGAAGGAGGGAGGGAGGGAGGAAATAAGGGAGGGAGGGAGGGAGGGAAGGAGGGGGAGGGAAGGAAGGAAAGAAGGGGGGAGGGAAAAAAGGCAATAAGGAAGGAGGGAGGGAGGAAATAAGGGAGGGAGGGAGGGGGAGGGAAGGAAGGAAGGAAAAAAGGAAGGTGGGAGGGAGGGAGGAAATAAGGAAAAGGGTGAGGAAATAAGGGAGCAAGGGAGGGAAGGAAGGGAAGGAGGAGTTAGGGAGGGAAGGAGGAAAGAAGGAAGGGACGGAGGAAATAAGGGAGGGACGAAGGAAGGAAGGAAGGAAGGAAGGAAGGAAGGAAGGAAGGAAGGAAGGAAGGAAGGAAGGAAGGAGAGCTATCCAGATAAAAAGAGCTTTGGAACCTAATTCAGTTTAAATGTTAGAAATGTTAAAAGTTAGAATTAATTTTCCTTGCCAGTGGGGAAAAAACAGACCTTATTATCTCTCTCTCTACACACGCACACACACACACACACACACACATCAAAATAAATGGAAGTGGAAAGGAAATAGCCAGCACCACAATAACAGCAAGCATCATTAACATCCTCTTGGCTAAGAAAGAAGGGATGAAGAAGAAGAAGAAGAAGAAGAAGAAGAAGAAGAAGAAGAAGAAGAAGAAGAAGAAGAAGAAGAAGAAGGCGTATAAGGGGGAGGAAGAGGAGGAGAAGAAGGAGAAGGAGAAGGAGAAGGAGAAGGAGAAGAAGAAGAAGAAGAAGAAGAAGAAGAAGAAGAAGAAGAAGAAGAAGAAGAAGAAGAAGAAGAAGAAGAAGAAGAAGAAGAAGAAGGCGTATAAGGGGGAGGAAGAGGAGGAGAAGAAGGAGAAGGAGAAGGAGAAGGAGAAGAAGAAGAAGAAGAAGAAGAAGAAGAAGAAGAAGAAGAAGAAGAAGAAGAAGAAGAAGAAGAAGAAGAAGAAGAAGAAGAAGAAGAAGAAGAAAGCAAGGGGCAGCTCTCACCCCACAGGAGGAAAAAACAACAACCATACTTTGAATATTCCAGCCTTGTTCGCTCGCTTCCCTTGTCAATTCCGGAGATCAGGAGCTGGTATTAAGCATTCAGTGATATCCTTCGCTGCCCTTGATGCCTGCACAAGCTGAGCTATCGTTTCCCAGAGAAATGCCATTTATCAAGCGGCGATAGCGTGGAATGGGCACCTCGCTTTGCATCCACTCGCCGCGATTACCTGCCGTGGCCACAAATCAAAGGGGCCACCCTGGCTGGCGAGGCTCCAAGGGTGGGGCCGAGAGGCAGGCACGGCACCCGAGGGTGGCATTAGGATCAGCCCTCAAGTCCGGCTGAAGCCTTCCGGAGCCCTGCATGTGTAGGGGGAGGAAGAAGGAAGGATGAAGGGGGGGGGGGGAATGGAGACCAAATGGAGGGAGTTGTGAAAGAAGAGCTAGTGAGTGGAGTGCCCTCTAGGCCAGGGGTCGGCAACCTTGAGCCCTCAAAGAGCCACAAAGGTCCTAATGGGAAGCCCCCCTTTCAATTCTGGAACTGGCCAGAAATCCGGTTCCCCACACCACAGAGTCTCTTCCTAGTGGGGCGTCCTTTTTCCTCTGCCAATTGGAAGTCTGGTTCCCATCACCACCATAGAGTCTCTTCCTAGCTCGGCGTCCTTTCTGCGCTGCCGACTGGAAGTCCAGTTCCCCCACCACCACCATAGAGTCTCCTCCTAGCATGGCGTCCTTTTTTCCTCTACCTGTCCTACTCAAAAGCCCTAGCAATTGTGGAGCTGACTGGCAACAGGGAGCCGCAGAAGAGGGATCAAAGAGCCACATGCGGCTCCAGAGCCACAAGTTGCCGATTCCTGATCTAGATGTCAGGATAGCAGAAAACGAGAGTTGGAAGGGACCTTGGAGATCTTCTACTCCAACCCCCTGATCCGGCAGGAGACCCTATATCATTCTGGACTAATGGCTGTCCAATCTTTTCTGGAAAAACCTCCAGCGTTGGAGCATCCACAACTTCTGGAGTTGAGCCGTTCCACTGATGAATTGTTTGCACTGTCAGGAAATTCCTCCTTAGTTCTAGGTTGCTTCTCCTCATGATGAATTTCCATCGGTTGCTTCTTCTCCTGCCTCCTGGTGCTTTGGAGAATAGCTTGACTCCCTCTTCTTTGGGGCAACCCCTGAGATATTGGAAGGAAGGAAGGAAGGAAGGAAGGAAGGAAGGAAGGAAGGAGAGAAGAAAGGGAGGGAGGAGAGAAGGGAGAGAGGGAGGAGATTAGTTTCCACCCGTTGCTTCTTGTTCTGCCCTCAGGTGCTTTGGAGAATAGCTTGACTCCCTCTTCTTTGGGGCAGCCCCTGAGACATTGGAAGGCTGCCATCATGTTACCCTTCGTCCCTCTTTTCATTAAATTAGACATACTAAATTCCACACATGATGAGATGAACAAAGAAAGAGCATTGCAGATTTCAATGGGTTCTCGCTTTTGTTTGTCTCGGAGTAAATAGCTTTTGAACTTGCAACTAGAATTTCCCAGCCTCATTGCCGGCAATTTCTTTAAAGTAGAGTTTCTTTGAAGGAGTTGAAACGCTGCTCCCCAGGTTACCCACTACCCAGGCATGACTCCTGTTTGTGAGAATATCTCCCACCAGACTTCCTTTTAATCTTGTGATTATAGAAGTCTCCTCTTCCATTCCCAGCCCCTTAACTCCTCACATCAAGGGCAGACCTCCATTTCTGTCAAATCCTTTCTCTTCTCCTACATCAGGGGGTTTAAACACTTCTGTGGAAGACACTGGACTTGTTTCCCACAGAAAAGAAAACACCGGGACCCACAAAGGTCATAACTGGAAGCCCTCCTCTCCCATTCAATTCTGGAGCTCCCATTCAAGTCCTGTTCCCCCACCATAGAACCTCCTCCTAGCGTGGTGTCCTTTTTCCTCTACCTGTCCTAACTGAAAGCCCTGTCGATTGTGGGGCCAATGGGAAAACCCGCTCTTTGCCATAGAACCTCCTCCTGGCATGCCGTGCTTTTAAGCCCCCCGCCCCAACTGGGAGGTCCTCTCAAAATTGTGGCACTGGCCGGCGACAGGGAGCCGCAACAGAGGGATGTAAGAGCCGCATGCGGCTCCAGAGCTGCAGTTGGCTTACCCCTGTCCTACATGAACCTCACACAGCATTTGTCTATGGAGGTTCTCAATCATTGGGGTCATGGTTTCCCTAAGGGGGAAGCTGAATGCCAGGAATTGGGATAACATTCTTACCCCACCCCCCGGGCACCTGCCGTGCTCGCCAAAGTGGCTCAGCTACAGCAGAGTGTAGGATGCTCTACACCAGACTCAGCTGCCTTGAGGATTGGTGTGGCAGGACTTAATAGACTTTTCCCAAGCGGGATCCTTCAGGGCCAAGCGCCTCCTGCCAGCCTCCCGCAGTTCGAGCATTCCTGCAGCACCTGGGATGCAGCTAATATGGCCTCTTCTTTCAGATCACTATGAGTTGCTGTATCATCAGCAAAAGGACTCTGGCGTGAACTAAGATGGAAAACATGCTAAGCACCCAGCTATTTCCCACCTCTACAAAGTATTTTTTCTCCCACCATCAGTCTGGATAGATTTGCAGAGCTGAGCCAGACATTTCTCAATTGTTGTTGTTTCTTCTTCTTCTTCTTCTTCTTCTTCTTCTTCTTCTTCTTCTTCTTCTTCTTCTTCTTCTTCTTCTTCTTCTTCTTCTTCTTCTTCTTCTTCTTCTTCTTCTTCTTCTTCTTCTCCTTCTTCTTCTTCTTCTTCTTCTTCCTTCTTCTTCTTCTTCTTCTTCTTCTTCTTCTTCTTCTTCTTCTTCTTCTTCTTCTTCTTCTTCTTCTCCTTCTCCTCCTCCTCCTCCTCCTCCTCCACCACCACCACCACCACCACCACAGGTGTTTTGCATGGCAAAGCACCCAGATGGGTCGTTTAGCATGAGAAATTGCCTTGTTTGTTCCTTAGTCCCTTGCAAATGCTTTGAAGCAAAGAGGACAGGAGAGGACAGGAAAGGAAAGGAAAGAAAAGAAAAGAAAAGAAAAGAAAAGAAAAGAAAAGAAAATGACAGGACAGGGAAGGGAAGGGAAGAAAGGAAAAGAAAAGAAAAGAAATGAAAAGAAAAGAAAAGAAAAGAAAAGAAAATGACAGGACAGGGAAGGGAAGGGAAGAAAAGAAATGAAATGAAAAGAAAAGAAAATGACAGGACAGGACAGGGAAGGGAAGGGAAGGGAAGGGAAGAAAAGAAATGAAAAGAAAAGAAAAGAAAAGAAAAGAAAATGACAGGACAGGACAGGGAAGGAAAGGAAAGGAAAGGAAAGGAAGGGAGAATGATAACAGAAAGGGAAGGGAAAGGAAAGGAGAGGAGAGGAGAATGAAAATGAAAGAAAGGAGAGGAAAGGTTAATTTCTACCCCACCACAGCCCAGAGTCTGCTCACCCAGCCACTTCCCTCCCTGCCCCTTCTCTACTTTTGCAGACTTCGCTGGGTGTGGAGAAGCATTGCAATAAGAGAAGGAGAAAGAGAAAAATGGCGCTGCAGATAAACATGCAGATAATATTGGACAGGACCTCATCTTTCTCCGTGGCACCAAAAGCTGAAGTTATCTCCCCGAAACTGAATCGGGGGAAGTTATGTCTTTTGCCACTGAAGCGAGAACATTCAGTCCAAAGAACCTCTGAGGTTTCGGGGTCTATTTATCACTGGCTGTGTTCCTTCTGCGTGGGCTCCTCGCAACAGGCTAAGCTGCCAAGAAACAACAACCACACCGGAGGCAATCAAGGCGATCGCTAAATAGGGTTTAGCCTGGTCTCCAAAGGCACCTACTAGGTCTTGGGTGGAGCAGGGGAGGCGCGTGGCATGTGTGAGCAGGTAAGGTAGGCTTCCCTGACAGGCAAAGTCCATGAGAAAGACCACTTGGCCTAGCGGTGAGGGCACTAGAGTAGATACCAGGAGACCGTGAGTTCTAGTCCTGCTTTAGGAGCTGTGGCAATGCAGGGGTTCGAGTGCAGTATGTCAATATTTCAAAGAAAAACCAGAAAGCCCAGTTGCCTCTCGAACAAAAGCACTTTTGGGACAACCGTGATCTGGAGGACTGAGACTCTCCACAGACAAATTACTTCAGTCTGACTCTGCTCATGGTTAGGAGTTCGATCCTGACCATCTCAAGGTTGACTCAGCCTTCCGTCCTTCCGAGGTGGGTAAAATGAGGACCCAGATTGTTGGGGGCAAGAGGCCTGACTCTGTAAATTGCTTAGAGGGGGCTGTAAAAGCACTGTGAAGCAGTATATAAGTCTAAGCGCTATTGCTATCTTCCTTCCTTCCTTCCTTCCCTCCCTCCCTCCCTTCCCAATGGTTAGAATGCAGTATCCTTCCCCTGGAGTGGGGAGGGAAAGAGGATTTTGCAGTATCCTTCCCCTGGAGTGGGGAGGGAAAGGAGATTTTGCAGTATCCTTCCCCTGGAGTGGGGAGGGAAAGAGGATTTTGCAGTATCCTTCCCCTGGAGTGGGGAGGGAAAGGAGATTTTGCAGTATCCTTCCCCTGGAGTGGGAAGGAATGGAGATTTTGCAGTATCCTTCCCCTGGAGTGGGGAGGGAATGGAGATTTTGCAGTATCCTTCCCCTGGAGTGGGAAAGGAATAGAGATTTTGCAGTATCCTTCCCCTGGATTCGAGAGGGAATGGGGATTTTGCAGTATCCTTCCCCTGCCACGCCTATCAAGCCACACCAAGCCACACCCCGCGCAGCAAATCACGCCCACAGAACCGGTAGTAAAAAATAAAATTTGAATCCCACCACTGGTCTTCTGCAGAATCTGAGCAGCAGCAACAGTGGCTGTTTTGCAAGCTGCGAGCCGGAGAGTGCAACCTACCCCCCCCCCCCCGCCTCTCTCCCTCCTCCTCCTCCTCCTCCTCCCTGACATATAAACACCTCTCTCTCCGGTGCCGTGTGCCACTGAACTGGGGTTTAGCAAAAAGGATATTTGGAAACCAGCAAGATGTGACAAACAGCTTGAGGGAGAAAGGGGAGAAGCGAAGTGAAACGCTTTGAGCAGCAGTGTTAATGCCTGTTATGGTTGCCCGAGGGGGAGAAATGAAAAGCGGGAGGAGAAGGAGGAGAATTTATGTCCCAAACTCAAAAGGGATTCTCTCTCTGGGTAGGGAAGGGGGTAGTGGTGGGGGTGGTGAGGAGAAGGAGTAATGCAATGACCTTTGGAATAAATCAAATGCCATCAGCATTGCGGTTCCTGCTCCCTGCAATAAACACTACTTCTATGTCCCTTCTCTTTTTTTTCACCCCCCCCCCTTCCTTGATGTGACATAATTAACAAGGATGAATTGTTCTTACATGAAAATAGATGATGTTGCTGCGAGTTTACATAATAAAACCCGAGCGTCACATCTTCCTTCCGATGAGCTGGGCAAGCGCCAGGGTGTAAAACAGAAGCAAAAAAAAAAAAGGGCTGAGCAGGTAAGGAGAGTCTGTTTCAGCCTGGGAACAGATTTGGTGGTGGGCTTTAACTTGGAGGCTGTGGGTCTCCGCCTCTACGCGATGGCTAAAATGGAGCCTTTGTCTCTTCAGAGGGGGTCCCAAGGGGGGTTGATTCCTGAGGATTCCTGCAAATAGCATGGTCGTGACAGCCACTGTCAGACCTGTCCCATTCTGGGTGTTTAGGAAAGAGAGACCCTCGACTCCATTAATAGCGAAAGGTATACTTCTACTAAAGCCAAGTGTTTACAGCATAAGAAAAGCCAGATCTGAATATTCCCACGTCATTTTGAAAGACCTCAGCCACATCTGTTTTGCCAGATTTGTGGGTCTTTCCACATCTCTGCCCTTTTCAGCTTCCCAAATCTCAGCATGAACAAGCTTGGTAGATCCTATGTGGTGGGCCAGCCAACTAAACAACTACCGCTTGATGGTATCCATATATCTATAATTTTTGACGGAAGGAGCGGAGGTCCGTAGTTGTTCTTATTTCGGGGGGAAGGTCGTTCCAGAGGGCTGGGCCCGCCACAGAGAAGGCCCTTCCCCTGGGCGCCGCCCGCTGGCATAGCCTAGTGGACGGCACCCGGAGAAGTCCCTCTCTGTGGGAGCGAATCGGCCACAGGGATGTATGGGGCAGGATCCGATCCCGCAGATAGCTAGGTCCCGTGCCATGGAGCGCTTTGAAGATGATGACCAACACCTTGAAGCGCACCCAAAAGACGACAGGCAGCCAATGCAGCTCGCGCAGGAGCGGTGTTACATGGGAAAACCTAGAGGTTCCCATAACTGCCCGCGCGGCTGCAATTTATCTACCTAGAGACGCCCTGGAGACTTCTCCTAAACTTCTTTGGAGACGTCTCGTCTCTTCCCTCTGCTCAGATGCTCAAGGAATGCCAAATAACCCAAGGATGGGGGAAGAACAGGAAATGAGCGTCTTCGTTCTTCATTCTGTTCTTTGCATCTATCCTCCGAATGCGATCTCTCTCCATCCTCCCATGCTTTACATGTAGCCTTCTATTGGGAGCTGACCAGAAAAGCAAGCAAAAGGAAGAACAAGATAAGAAAGGCGAACAATACCGGCTAAAATATCAACTGGCATCATTCAGAGAAGCTAAACAGAAACAAACGGAAGGTAACATGCATCTATTTGGCCAGAAAGCAAGCCTTGAGAGAGAGCCAATGAAGGGTAGTGGTGAAAGGCACAGGCTGGAAACCAGGTGACCATAAGTTCTAGTTTTGTCTTGGGCATGAAGCCAACTGGGTGACCTTGGGCCAGTCACTACCTTTCAGCCATAGGAAGGAATCAACGGCACTCCACTTCCAAAATCTTGCGGAGAAAACTGTACGGATTTCTCCTGGCAGTCACCAGGAGTTGACACTAATGAGGAGAGAGGGAAGGAAAGAAGAGAAGGGAGAGGAGAGAAGGGAGAGGAGAGGAAAGAAGAGAAGGGAGAGGAGAGAAGGGAGAGGAGAGGAGAGAAGGGAGAGGAGAGGAAAGAAGAGAAGGGAGAGGAGAGAAAAGAAGGGGTGGAAGAGGAGAGAAAAGAAGGGGTGGAAGAGGAGAGTTGAGGAGAGAAGAGAGAGTTGAGGAGAGAAGGAAGAGGAGAGGAGAGGAGGAGAAAGAAGAGAACGGAGAGGAGAGAAGGGAGAGGAGAGGAGAGAAGGGAGAGGAGAGGTGAGGAGAGAAGGGAGAGGAGAAGAAAGAAGAGAACGGAGAGGAGAGAAGGGAGAGGAGAGTTGAGGAGAGAAGGGAGAGGAGAGGAGAGGAAAGAAGAGAACGGAGAGGAGAGAAGGGAGAGGAGAGGAGAGAAGGGAGAGGAGAAGAAAGAAGAGAACGGAGAGGAGAGAAGGGAGAGTTGAGGAGAGAAGGGAGAGGAGAGGAAAGAAGAGAACGGAGAGGAGAGAAGGGAGAGGAGAAGAAAGAAGAGAAGGGAGAGGAGAAGAAAGAAGAGAACGGAGAGGAGAGAAGGGAGAGGAGAGAAGGGAGAGGAGAGTTCTTCAGAAGGTACTCAAAATGAGAAGGAAAGGAGTATGACCAGATCCATGGATGAATTCTGGTAAGAACCATCAAGAATACCATGCTCCTGCTTAGCAACATAAATTCTGGTCCCAACTGTGGTTATAAGATGAGGACTAGCCATATAGCTTTCTCCCATCTGTTGTCCTCCAAGTATGTTGGACTTCAGCTCCCAGCTGTTGACCTTCTAGCCAGGATTATGGGAACTGAAGTTTAACAGCTCCATAAGAACAAGATGGGCAGAAGCTAAGAAGAGAAGCTATTATCTCATGGAGCCCACAGTCTAAAACAAGGGGTGTCAAATCTTGAAAAAAACCTTTAAGGCCTATGAACGTCAACTCACAGAATTCCCCAGACATCCTTGGTTGACTGGAGAATTCTGGGAGTTAAAGTCCACAGAACTTAAAAGTTGCCAGGTTTGGACACGCTTGGTATAATATTGTCAAAAGGGGAGGCTATGCATTTATTAGACTTGGTTGGTGCTTAAAATTACAACACACACACACACATACACACACTCTCCAGAATGGTAAATGAAGGTTCTGCAAAGTAAGAGACTTCTCATGCTACGCAAGCACCAGCCTTCTCTGCAATTAGCTTAGCACCTCATTCCATGCATCACTTACCGTCAGATGGCAGAAAGTTTTCACCAAGTTTCCCCGTCTAATTAAGAGACTCACAGATGTTGGATAATCAATCCCTCTGCTTTCTTAATTAAAGCAATGGAGGCAATTTTCAAACTCCGTTTGAGGATTAATTTTCACCGAAAGTCGGTTTCGCTAGAAAAGGTTTGAGATGGGTTGGCTTAAGAAGCAGGAAGCATACGATGCTGCAGGGCCAAAAATGTTGAATTGGTTAATGTGGTCATATTAGGGCTACCTTAGCCGAGTCGCAACACCTGAACAATCGCTCAAGGACTCAAAAGGAAAGAAAAAATATATTCGAGTTTCCGTATTTCCGGAATCTCAACAGTCATCCACATATTTGGAATCAAAGATGATAGCAAGAGTTACGTAGAAAGTTTAGGAGCTTCTGTCAAATGTGCACCCCACAGGAGGATCCTGCTTGAAGGCTGATATTGGCAATTAAAGCATTTCGCACATCGCTTAATTATAATGTGAGCTTGCAATGAAGTGTATGACTCAGTTCCCTGGGGACATTAACTATGTCATAAAGATGTCCAGTGGAGAATAAAGCAAATCTTAGGGGGTGTTCTGATCGAGGCTTCCCGAGAACATGAAGCAGATTCCTGGTCCCAACAAAAAACCCTTTGATTAATTGACTGTGAATTCTGCTCATTTCCATCCAGCAAAGTCTTTCGAGGGAGGATTTACAGCCACAGACCTTCTCTGGCTTGGAGAGCTGCCAGGCCTGATATCTGCAAAACTTGGCCAGGAGTCTCGGAGAGTCACGAACCAATGAAGCGAAATAATGGTCTCCTGCAAACTCCACTCCCCTTTCGCTCCTCTTTTATTTCCTCTGGGAAGGGCCATTCATTGTCCATCTGTGGCCTCACTCCCAAGTCGACCCCTGTTCTTTAGCTGTTCCCTTCGTTTGACAACTCTGCGCATGCGCACACTGGGAACAGGCTCCAGCTGTTCTTCTGCCTCACTGATGTCTGACTCTGAAGGCAGCTGATATGGCCCTTGCCCCCTCTCTGCCTCCAACGCAGAGTCCTCCTCAGAGCCTTCCCCAGACTCCAGGACTGGCCCAGGTTCCTCCCCAATCTCCTCACTGTCCGAATCTGCTGCCAGCTCCACTGGTCGCTGGAGGGCCACAACAGAGCATCTGGCTACACACACACACACACACACACACACACACACACACACACACACACAATGCAGCTAGTTCCTATGTTTGATCAAGAGCCTGCAAATCACTCAAGATCTAAATGGAATCATCCATTTGATTGGATGAACTTGGCTTGATTCAGGCTATTGATTAAGGTCAATGGGGTTGAGAACTTCAGTTTGGACTGTCGATCCATTTTGGGGTGGGGCAAGAAGCATCTATGGATTAAAGGCTATAATGAGAAAAATGACAACATTTATTAGCAAAAAAGACAACGTCGATTAGCGAAAGGACAATATCGACGAGAGGAAAGACAAGATCTACGTTTATTGCTCATTGGAAACCCTTGCTGGGCTCTTTTCTTTTTTTTAAACGGGAGATTCTGGTTCAACGTCTTTGAAGTCCAGCAGTTTCTCGGTTTCTCCTAGCCCTGTTCTCTCTATCCCATCAGCTTTGTTCCAACCTGCCAGTGGCATTTGAGTAAATCATATTTTACACCTTGTCATAAAATCCCTTCTCACTCTCGGCTTCCTCCTCCAACTTGCTGCCTCGGTTAGAACGGTAAGGTCACCGATCCGATAATGCAAGCAAACCAGCCGCCATGGAATTTTCATTGAGATTCACTGACGGTGGTAAATATCAAAGAACATTTCCACGGAGGTGCCACGGGGATCCACCAAGCCCATTTTCAGGGGAGCACAAACGGTTTCATCCGCGTAAACTCGCTTAACGCTTTCCTTCCCAGCTTGAGACTAATACGCAGGCGATGATCTGATATTCTATTTTTCACATCAGCTTAAAAAGAACAACAAGTTTCTCTCTCCCTAGTAGCTGAATTCCTAGCGGTGGCGAACCTATGGCACGCAGGCCTGAAGTGGCACGCGCAACCATGTCGCCATGGGTGCACGCCACATTGCCCATTCCTCCAGCAGGTTTCTGGCCCACGTGTGGATGTGATGATCAGCTGGCTTGGGTGCATGACGCAGTGCCAGATAGCAGAAAAGCTGGTCTTCCATTTTCTGGCACGAGCATGCCTAAGGGCCAGCTGATCGGCGTGTGGACATGTGTGGCAGTAACCGGAAGACTTGCTGGTTGGTGCGCATGCACGCACCAGATACTTCTAATTTCTTGACAGTGAGAACAATTAATCAGTGGAACAGAAGTTGCCTCCAGAAGTTGTGAGTGCCCCAACACTGCAAGTCTTTGAGAAGATGTTGGATAGCCATTTGTGTGAAATGGTATAAGGCTTCCTGCCTAGGCAGGGAGTTGGACTAGATGACCTCCAAGGTCCCTTCCAACTCTGCTATTGTATTATACCAGAAGTTCATTTTCCAGCATGCGCATACCCCCCGGGCAGCTCCTCTCCCTGGTTGTGGCCTTGATGCTCAAGTGAAGTGCCGAAAAGCTTCGCCATCACTCTCCTAGTAGATCAATCTACTCATCTCTGTTTCAAAGCCCAAGAGCCAGCACTGCCCAAAGATGTCTCTGTGGTCATGTGGCCGGCATGACTCAACGCCAAAGGCACATGGAACGCTGTTCCCTTCCCACCAAAGGGGGTTCCTATTTTTCTACTTGCATTTTTTACCTGCTTTCAAACTGCTAGGTTGGCAGAAGCTGGGACAAGTAACAGGAGCTCACTCCGTTATGCGGCGCTAGGGATTCGAACTGCTGAACTGCCAACCTTTCTGATCGACAAGCTTAGCCTCTCAGCCACTGAGCCACCACGTCCCTTACTCTGCAAATACTCACAGCTTAAATGGTTTACTACTCTCCAGCTATGATTTGGCCCACCCATCCATGCCACCCAAGTCCCTGCTTGTTCTTAATCCCTATATTTTTTTAAATCATTTCTTACACTCATTTGCCCCCATAATTAAACCAGAAATATTGTCTTTAGGGAGGGGGAATGAAATTTCTGAATATAAGGTGTTGATCACCATCTTTAAAGCGCTCCATGGCACGGGACCTAGTTACTTGCGGGATCATATCCTGTCCCATACATCCCTTCGGCCGATTCACTCCCACAGAGAGGGACTTCTCCGGGTGCCGTCCGCCAGGCAATGCCAGCGGGCGACGCCCAGGGGAAGGGCCTTCTCTGTGGTGGGCCCGACCCTCTGGAGCGACCTACCCCCCAAACTTAGAACGACCATGGACCTCCGCGCCTTCCGCCAGAAATTAAAGACTCTCTTGTTCCATCCGGCTGGTTTGGCCTAAGTTATTTACCTAGCCCAGGAATGTCCAAACTTGGGAACTTTAAGACTTTAAGCTATGCTGGCTGGGGAATTCTGGGAGTTAAAGTCCACAAGTCTTAAAGTTCCCAAGTTTGGACATCCCTGATTCCTAGCCTATAGTCTGTATCTTAAATTGTTTTAGTTGGGTTTTACATGGGGTTAGTTTTAATGTTTTAAATTTTTAGCGCAGGGATAATTTATTTAATTCGGTTTTAATTATTTATATTTGTGATATCTATGTGTTTTTTAATTTCCTGTGCACCGCCCCGGGTCCCTTTGGGGAGAGGGAGCAGTTATATAAGTCTAAGAAATAAATAAATACATAAATACATCTTTTATTGAAAATGAAGCCGGTTTTCCTATTCACTCCAAGCTATTCACTCCCAAACGCCACCTTAAAGTTTAAGGCAAGTTGGATTCAACTCCTTGGTTATGCTGATGGAGATGCCCGATTTTTATATATTCCAATTTTTTTTTAAAAAGTGCATCTTTTTTTACCCTCTAAACCAGGGGTCTCCAACCTTTGCAACTTTAAGTCTGAAGGACTTCAGCTCCCAGACTTCTCCAGCCAGCTTTGCTGAAGGACTTTGCTGAAGCTTTGCTGGTTGGAGAAGTCTGGGAGCTGAAGTCCTTCAGACTTAAAGTTGCAAAGGTTGGAGACCCCTGCTCTAAACCATATTACAGAAAGTGTACTCATGGAAGCAGGCAATATATTACATGATAGAAAGAAATTGGCGGAAGGAACATCGTTTTTCCAGGTACCGTATTTTTATGTTTCATTCATGTCTCTTTTTTTTTTCCCCGCTCCCCCGTTTAGGTAGAAATCTTAATAAGGAAAGCCGGCGCATAAAGGAATCTGTGATTTAATTGGAATTGATCGAAAGCACAATCTTATCACAACTTGTCATCGCAGTGTGGGACCAGGAGGGATGTTAGGCAGCCTGGCTGATTAAACGCTCCGTTATGCGGGTGTTTATTAGCATGATTCAACGGAACACAAAGGCAAATGTTAAACAAATACGCGCACACTCGCTCCATCATGCTTATAAGAAAACCGAGCATCTTTCTTTCCGGAATCCATCTGGGCAGTTAGTAAGATTGAAAGAAACGCGCATATTTAAACCGTAAGGAAATCCAGCAAAGGAAATCAAAGCCTGGCTAGTTTGCATTGCAAATTTGGTGTGATCCACACGTCCTGGCAGATGTGAGGCCCTTGGTGCTCTAAGCAGCTTGGTTTATTTTCCTGCAGATGTTTCATTGCCCAACTGAGGGAGTAAGAGCCAGCCGTGTGCAGCAGCTGACAAAAAAGCCAACACAGTTCTAGGCTGTATAAACAGAGGGATAGAATCAAGATCATGTGAAGGGTTAATTCCACTTTATAAGGCCTTGGGAAGGCCACACTTGGAATATTTGCATCCAGTTTTGGTCGCCACGATGTAGAAAAGACGTGGAGACTCTGGAAAGAGTGCAGAGAAGAGCAACAAAAAGGATGAGGGGACTGGAGGCTAAAACATATGAAGAACGGTTGCAGGAACTGGGCATGTCTAGTTTAATGAAAAGAAGGACCAGGGGAGACAGGATAGCAGCCTTCCGATATCTCAGGGGTTGCCCCAAAGAAGAGGGAGCCAAGCTATTCTCCAAAACATCTGAAGGCAGGACAAGAAGCAATGGGTGGAAACTCATCAAGGAGAGAAGCAACTTAGAACTAAGTGAGAACAATTAATCAGTGGAATGACTTGCCTCCAGAAGTTATGGTTGCTGCATCACTGGAAGTTTTTAAGAAGAGATTGGACTGAGATTCGTCTGAAGTGGCGTAGGGTTTCCTGCCTAAGCAGGGGGTTGGACTACAAGACCTCCAAGGTCCCTTCCATCGCTGTCATTCTATTCATAAATCTTTCTACTCCTTTCAACTGCCTTAATCTCCTGACACAGCTACTAGGTATTCCTCAAAAAGTCACGGTAGGGTGTCAAGGTGCTATCGCTTCCCCACCCGAGTAAAGAGTAAACTCATTTTCCTTGAGAAGACTTCTTTCCAATGGCTTCTTTGGAAGAGTTCCAGAAGAGCGTCAACCAATTCCATGCAGTGAAAAATCCACCCAGTTAATTCCCTTCTTTCAGCCTCTTTCCACCCTTTTGGTATGCTAAATAAGAGAGCCGAAATAAAATGAAATTAAATAAATAAATGCTTAACGCTCCTCCAAGGAATCATCGGACGAAGCTGAGTGGTAGACTAACCAGTAAGACATCCTACTCTGCTTCATCATAAATGTGATGTAAAAAAAAAAGACTCCCGAAAGCTTATCCGATAATAACATCCAGGATGAAATTCCTCATGCTTCTCTGTTGTTGTGTTTTCTGGGTCACCTTATCAGTGGTTTCTTCGCTGCTGACCTCATGGGAATATATTTCTTTCCGAGATGCTGGGGAGTTTCAGCACTAACGTGTTTAAGAAACGTGACTGGTGTTTTTTGTATTCCTCCAGCAAGACCAGAAAAAGGTAAAAGTTCCCCTCGCACATATGTGCTAGTCGTTCCCGACTCTAGAGGGCGGTGCTCATCTCCGTTTCAAAGCTGAAGAGCCAGCGCTGTCCGAAGACGTCTCTGTGGTCATGTGGCCGGGATGACTCAACACCGAAGGCGCATAGAACGCTGTTCCCTTCCCACCAAAGGTGGTGCCTATTTTTCTACATGCTTTCGAACAGCAAGGTTGGCAGAAGCTGGGTCACGTCACGAGAGCTCATTCCATTCCATGGCACTAGGGATTCGAGCTGCCGAACTGCCGACCTTTCTGATCGACAAGCTCAGCATCTTAGCCACTGAGCCATCTGCGTCCCTCTACCAGGGGTTAAAAAGCTCAATAAATTGCGTGCCAGTGAGTGTTGCACATTGACGGTTGTGACCAGAGGTGGTATTCAGCCAGTTCTCACAGGTTCTGGAGAACCGGTAGCAGAAATTTTGAGTAGTTCAAAGAACTGGCAAATAGGCTGGCCACGCCCCTGCTGCCTCCCAGCCTCCCAGCTGATCTTCTTTTGTTGCCCTGAACAGGAGAAGGGAGTTGGAAAGCAAGTTAGTGGGGATGGGGAGGGAATGGGGATTTTGCAATACCCTTCCCTTGCCACACCCTCAAAGCCATGCCACGCCCACAAAGCCACACCCACAGAATCGGTAGTAAAAAAAATTGAATCCCAGCACTGGCTGTGATGTATATTTTGAGTGACAGGGAGCCACAGCCGAAGGATGAAAGAGCCACATGTGGCTCCAGAGCCGCAGCTGACCCCTGTTGTAGATCCTCCCATCAAGTGTCCCACCAATTTCACAACCCATCGTCCTTCTCTTCGCGTGTTTGACGGGCATGCCGATGGAGAAAGAGGGGTCTGGATGCCCTGCATGACCGAAGGGCTATCCCAAACCCATTGAAATCTGCTCCTTTCATGCTGCCGTTGCCCCAAGGTCCTAGCAAACTCTTCTCCTCCTCCGACTCCCGGATTCCCACTCTCTCCATCTTTCTTTTTTGAGCCAGCGACACCGACGACCAGATTCCTGCGCTCTCCAGCGCCTGCTGAAAATATTGCGCGCGTTTCATCGCTCCACATAAAAAATAAAAAAAAGTGAGCCTGATGGTACGGAGAGAGAAATCCGCCCCAGGTGGATTGGAACCAGCTGAGCATACGCAATGGGCAGCTCTCTCTGCGGCGAAGAAAATGTGCTCGCTCTGAGAAGATGGCCTGAATTATTCCTGCCACACAGGGCGGCGTTCAGCCGTTCCCTCTCCCTTCCCACCCCCCCAAATACAGCGAGTTAAAAAATTTCCGCCGAGAAGGAGGTGCAGAGCTGCAGCTCTGAGTTCCCGGGCCCCCACGAGATCTCTCGCCCTTTGTCTCTCTCTCCTGCTCGCATCCGTTTAATAAAGGCCTTTATTGCACAGGTGGCTAATTAAATGCTGGCTTATTAGAAAACATGTTTTGTTTGAGGTTTAACAGCTCCGTCAGGTGCAGCCACCGCTGCCGCCGCTTCTGCAGTGGTACTAAATATAAATAGGCCCACCGTTGCGGCAGTGAAGACGGAGACTTAAAGTGCCAGCAGAGGTCCGTCTCGTAGCAAAGGAGGGGAAGGGGCCAGAGACAGGCCGAGAACCGAGAACCTAGAACGGTTGTGTGGTACAATGTGGAGGGAGGGGTTCTCTCCGTTTCTGGGATTCTGAAATGATCGGTGATGAGCGCTTCCTTATTCACCATGGGACCCAAAGTAACTGCCCACCCACCAGCCTTGGTCAGCCAGATCTTTCGACGGGCAGCCGCTTAGTCGATCAGCTGACCACTAGAAAGAAACTCTGATATAGCTGACTTGCAGAAGAAGACTTATTCAGGCTCTGTCTCCTTGAGATTTGGCCTTCCTAGAGCTATAAGGAGTGTGGATGAAGAGGGGTGGATGGGTAAGAGGCCCCCTGGGATGACACTTGATTGAACTACCACAGGAGTCCTTCCTTCCTTCCTTCCTTCCTTCCTTCCTTCCTTCCTTCCTTCCTTCCTTCCTCTCTCTTCACTCATACCAGTTTTCTTTTTTCCTTCTTCCACTGTTCCTTCTTTCCTTCCTCTCTCTCCACCCATACTGATTTTCTTTCTTCTTTCAATGTTCCTTCCTTTCATCCTTCCTTCCTTCCTTCCTTCCTCTCCACCCATATTGATTTTCTTTCTTTTTCCACTGTTCCTTCCTTTCATCCTTCCTTCCTTCCTTCCTTCCTTCCTTCCTTCCTTCCTTCCTTCCTTCCTTCCTCTCTCTCCACCCATACTAATTTTCTTTCTTCTTCCACTGTTCCTTCCTTCCTTCCTTCCTATTCTCTCTCTCCCTCTCCCTCTTCTATGCTGCTTGGGGAATTCTGGAAGTTGAAGTCCAAGAAAGAGAAACTGTGAGAAACCGTGTTCTAGGTGCATATCCAATCCCTTATTTCTGGCTCATCGTTGTCTGTCTTCTTCTTTTTTTGAGATGCTTCCTTACAACCCAGAGAAGAGCATCTAACTCTTCCTCCACCTCCCCTTCCCCCCCCCCACCTTTTTTTCCTTTTAACTTTGGATCGCAGTCTCTGCTCCGGCTGCTCCTCATCTGATGATCAGATGCTATTTACGCATCCCCTTAGTCTGTTTGCTATGATTCCCTACCATATGTTTGCTGCTCGGTTGAGTTTATTTAATAATGCAAATATTGTAGAGGGGAGGAAACAGCAGAGATGGCTATTAAGAGAGAATTTCTTCTTCTTCTTCTTCTTCTTCTTCTTCTTCTTCTTCTTCTTCTTCTTCTTCTTCTTCTTCTTCTTCTTCTTCTTCTTTTTCCTCTTCCCCTTCTCCTCCTCCTCCTCCTCTTCTTCTTCTTCTTCCTCCTCCTCCCCTCCTCCTCCTCCCCTCCTCCTCTTCTTCTCCTTCTCCTTCTTCTTCTTCTTCTTCTTCTTCTTCTTCTTCTTCTTCTTTTTCTCCTCCTCCTCCTCCTCCTCCTCCTCCTCCTCCTCCTCCTCCTCCTCCTCCTCCTCCTCCTCCTCCTCCTCCTTTGCAGACCATCACTCAGCTCTACAAGGGAAAGTCAAAACATCACACTTTGAACTGCTCATGCAGACCCAAATGGTTGGAGTAAATCACGATATAATCTCAGAGAAGTTTAAAATGAATCTTTTCGTTAGGTTACAGGAGGAAGCATTTCCATTACAGGTAGTTCTCAGTTTGCAACAATTCATTTAGTGACTGCACGAAGAGCACCGGATTAGGCAGCAGGTGACATCCCAAACAAAGCCTTCAGAAGTCAATGCATTTCTGTGACTCCCCACCTCCCAAATTAATTAATAATAAGTATATATAATGAATATACACACTACGGTAATTATTATTAATATATCGGGAAAATAAAATTCCCACCCATCTGAAGTTTCTAAAAAAGCTCCAGCTGAGCTCCCTCCCTCTCTCTTTCTCTCTCTCTCTCTTTCTGTTTCTCTGACTCTCTCTTTCTCTTATTCTCTTTGTCTCTCTCATTCTCTCTCTCTCTCTCTCTTTCTGTCTCTCTCTGTGTGTCTTTCTGTTTCTGTATTTCTCTGTCTCTCTCTCATTCTCTCTGTCTGTCTGTCTCTCTATGTCTCTCTGTCTCTCTTATTCTCTGTCTCTCTCATTCTCTATCTGTGTGTGTGTGTTTCTTTCTGTCTCTCTCTGTCTTTCTGTCTCTGTATTTTCTCTGTCTCTCTCATTCTCTCTCTCTCATTCTCTGCCTCGCATTCTCTGTCTCTCTGTCTCTCTCTCTCATTGCTGCTGACAAAGATGTCATCCGCGTGGAGTAATTATCCAAACAAGTGGACATTGTGCTGCCAAAGGAAAGGAAAAAGAAGGCAGCTGGAAGAAAGGAGGAGGATGTGGCACGGGAAGCCAGCTTCACAAAAACTTCTGTCAAATTCACTAAAGATGTAAGTGGGTCTGACAGCACCAGTGCTAATTGGTGAGTCACTCTTTGGATATTCTTGTCACGCCACCGAATGGACTCTGGCTGAGCAGAAGGCCTATCAAGTTGGCAGCTAAGGCTACGGAGATGCAAGGTGGTTTGAGATGCCCCCTTCCACCCCACGTCTCCTGAGAGCTTCTGCACCCAAGACAAGCTCCTTGTGGTGGATAAAGTTAGATGAATGCACCCAAGAGGAGCTACCACAGCCTCTCTTGCTATTAAACCTCCCGAGAAGACAACACCAGATCTTTCCTCCCATTAGACATCTTCCACTTTGTCCACCTATCAAGTCTTTCATGAAGATCTGGCAACGACAAATGTTATAGTTTGATGCGTTAAACATATCATTGCAGGCTGTTAGCTGTTGCAAGAATAGCTGCCTTTTGTAATTGACCATGGTAGTTTTGTCGATGCCAATGGTGTTCAGGTGATGTTCCAGATATTTTGGGATTGCACCCAAGTCTGCTATTATTATTAGGTTGATTGAATTTGTTGTTATTATTTGTTAAAATGCCTATGCTACCTGACTCCTAGCATATTTTACTCTTATAACTATATGACTGTATTTTATAGATTTGCATTAATAATTTTGAATTCTTGGTACTTTGGAGGAAATATTATTTTGAAAAGTAAACTTAAAATATCTAAGTAATAAATATACTAAAATAGGTTTTTTTTTTAAAGACATCTTCCATTTCCATGCTGTGCTCAAGGGTAGCCTTGCCTGGGAGAAAGAGCTAGCAAAGTGTTTTTGTATTCCCAGAGAGCTTCTGCAAAAATCTGGCAAAGCTCTTTGTGTTCATGTCTTCTCTTTGGACTCTTGGGTGAAAGTCTGGAGCTTGACCATGTTTCTAACCAACACAACCCAGGTTGAGAACTCTTCTCGCCTTATGCCCTTGCTTCACTGCAGGGGTGGGGTTCCTGCCAGTTCTACCCTCTTCTCTAGAAGAGGTTCCCCAAATCCACAGTGCCGTTGAGAACCGGTTCCAGCTCCCTCCCTCCCCCTGCCCGTCTGCCCATCATCAAGATGGAGAGCAAGAGGAGGAATTCTGGGAGTTGAAGTCCACAAGTCTTCAAGCTGTCAAGTTTGAACACCCCTGGGGTTTCCCCCCCCCCCCTAAAGTTTTAGGGGTGCAAGGGTCTTGGAACTTGACATCTTTAAAGACTTGCATGCTTCAAATGCCAGAGTTCCTGAGCCAACATTTTGGTTGCTAAGCAAGAGCGTTGTTAAGTGAGTTTCATCGCATTTTACAAGTTGGCCACACCCACCCAGTCACATGACTGTCAAGCCACTCCCACCCAGTCACATGGCCAGCAGGCCACTCCCACAAAGCAGGCCACACCTACAGAAGAGGTTCTAAAAAGTTTTGAAGCCCACCACTGCTTCACTGCATCAGAAGATGGGGAGTGGGGGGAGTGGGGGAATTAGGAGCACACGCACTTCTAGGAAGAGATTGTCATTCACATGACTGGAAGAGGCTCTGGGGGTGGACTACAGACAGCCTGGGGGGGAAAAGAAGAAGAAGGGGAACGCCGAAGAAGACCTGATCAAAGTCTGTGCTTCAAATGCCTCCAAGGGAACAGCCAACTTGAAAGGCGGAGATTATCTGGCATGTCGAGGGATGGCAGGTTGTGGAACGATGGCCTAGAGCAAGATAGAGAAAAGTTGAAGCCTTGGAAAGAGGAGGAAAAAAAGGGGGGAGAAGATTCTTACAGAAGAATTACAAAAGAAAGGAAGGTTTTCCCCTAGAAGATTAGACAGCAGGTGACATCCTAAGCAACCCCTTCAGCAGTCAATGTTAGATTTTATTTATTTATTTATTGTATTTCTATACCGCCCTCTCTCCCCAGACGGGACTCAGGGCGGTGCACAGGAATAATAAAAACAGATCATAAATACAAGCACATACAGTTAAAATTAAATTAAATCGAATTTGCATCCCGTGCTAAAATCCATAGTTAAGAACCCCAACGAAAATCAACAGTGAGAAGGAACTATGCCAGGCCAGCCAGATGAAAAAAGTGTGTTTTTAGTGCCCGACGGAAGAGGCGCAGGTCCGTAATTGTACGAAGGTCGGGGGGGGGGCAGGTCATTCCAGAGGGCGGGACCTGCCACAGAGATGGCTCTTCCCCTGGGAGTCGCCAGCCGGCATTGTCCGGCCGACGGTACCCTAAGGAGGCCCTCCCTGTGGGAGCGGACAGGTCGGGTGGAGGTATGCGGTATTCCTCTCAGCTTACACTTAATTGTAGGCCCATGTGTTCCTCTACCCTACTTCTTTAACAGATGAACATTGGAAGGGATCTTGCAGGTCATCTAGTCCAACCCCCTGCCCAAGCAGGAGACCCTACATCTGCCTCTACCTAGGATCGAACTCACGACCTCCTGCTTGGGAGGCAAGAGCTCTACTTCTAGGCCACAGCAGCTTCTTGATATGTTCAGTATGACCCTGGTAAAATAAACAGTTTCACAATCAGGAATCTGGAATGCAAATTTTTTTTTTAGCTTCCCTGGCTCCGAATTACTGGGTTTGAAACAGATCCAGCTTCAAGGAAGAATTGGGGGGGACGGGACATTCAAGAGTTTTAAATTACCTGCCACCTCCCTTTTCTTTTCTTTTCTTTCCTTTAAAAAAAAATCTAGGATAGAAAGGCTCTTTTGCTTGGTTCTTCATTTAAAATTCAGGGTATTTAAAAAATAACGAGGAGGAGGAGGAGGAGGGGGGTGGGTGGGGAGGAAAAGGAGCCAGGATAAAAGGCAGCCGCTTGTGAATGAAATGTCTCTGGCTTGGGGAATTCAGCCTGACACTTCCTGTTAGGAGGAGATCTTGATTTATTTCAGCCGAAAAGTTATGTAAGCTGCACTTTAGCAAAGAGAGGCAATAGGTACAGCATCCAGGTTCCCCATCGGCCACAGGCGAGAGATTTGGATGAAATCTAAGGCTGGGGGCAGAGTCAAAAGAGGAAGGAGGCTGGAATCTCTAGGTTCCCACAAGTGGTCAAAGGCCAACCCCTCTTGAATTGCGTCAACTCTTAGTTCAATGACAGAATAAGGCTAACCGTTAGTTAGACTCCTGAGCAATCGATCAGTTTAATTAAAACTTAACATGTGGCTCTAGGCCAGTGGTAGTCAACCTGGTCCCTACCGCCCCCTAGTGGGCGTTCCAGCTTTTACGGTGGGCAAGAGGGGTTTTGTCCGATACTGAAGCACTTTCCTTTTTTTAATTTAATCGACTTCCCTACTTTATAAATCACCATTCCTGTGGAACCGGTGGGCGGTTGGAAAATTTTACTACTAACAGAGATACAAAAGTGGGTGGTAGGTATAAAAAGGTTGACTACTCCTGCTCTAGCCTATATAAGTTTAATGATTTTCTATATCAACAGTTATAGTTTCTGCTGTTTACAGAGATTATTGGAAATACCTTTGAGTTCTTTCCTGCCTTCCTTTTCCTTTGCCTTCCTTCCTTCGCTCCCTCCTTCCCATGTCCTTCCCTCCCTTCCTCTTTCCATTTCCTTTCCTCCCTCCTTTCTTTCCATTTCCTTCCTTTCTTCCCTCTCACCCTCTCATTTCCTTTCCCCTTCTTTTCTACTGACAATGTTTCTCTCCCTCCTTCTCCTCCCTCCCTCCCTCCCCTCTCTTCCTCCTTCTTTCCTTCTGTAGGAAGTTAGCACCCACCCCTCTCCTAGAAAAATGAAACATCCTGGGAAATATTGAAATGGCAAAATATTATATTTCCCTGGATAAGACATTTCCTTCTTTCCATTTCCTTCTTTCCTTCTTTCCTTCTTTCCTTCTTTCCTTTCCTTCCTTCTTTCTTTCTTTCTTTCTTTCCTCCCTCCATCCTTTCTTCCCTCCCCCTCCCTCCATTCCCACTTCCTTCCTTTCTCCCTCCCTCCCCCTCCCTCCTTCTTTCCTTTTTTCCTTCTTTCCCTCCCTCCTTCTCCTCCCTCCCTCCCCTCCCTTCCTCCTTCTTTCCTTCTTTCTTTCTTTCCTCCCTCCATCCTTTCTTCCCTCCCCTCCCTCCATTCCCCCTTCCTTCCTCTCTCCCTCCCCCTCCCTCCTTCTTTCCTTCTTTCCTTCTTTCCCCCCTCCTTCTTTCCTTCATTCCCTCCCTCCTTCTCCTCCCTCCCTCCCTCCCCTCCCTTTCTCCTTCTTTCCTTCTTTCTTTCCTCCCTCCATCCTTTCTTCCCTCCCCCCCTCCATTCCCCCTTCCTTCCTCTCTCCCTCCCCCTCCCTCCTTCTTTCCTTCTTTCCTTCTTTCCCCCCTCCTTCTTTCCTTCATTCCCTCCCTCCTTCTCCTCCCTCCCTCCCTCCCTCCCCTCCCTTCCTCCTTCTTTCCTTCTTTTCTTTCCTTCTGTAGGAAGGTGGCACCCACCCCTCTCCTAGAAAAATGGAAAAGGCAGAATAGTATATTTCCCTGGATAAGACATTTCCTCCTTTCCATTTCCTTCTTTCCTTCTTTCCTCCCTCCACGGGAAGTGATTTCCCCCTCTTGCTCTGTGCTCCGAGACTGTTGCCCTGCGTTGCCCATTCGTTATGCTTAGTGCAGGATCCCGTTGAGATTGGCTAGGGGTGATAAGGGGCCGAGGGAAACCGTTGTAATTTATTCCACTCCTGCTTCCTGATTTCTATTCCCCCAGTGTTCCCTCTAATCAGAACCATTGATTTTTGAGGACTGCAGGGAGCTCAGTGGAAAAGTTTCAGCCCCTTTGTGCATGCAGAGATGAAGAGCCCAGCAGTCAGTTTGAGTCACTGGGAGCAGCCTTGGTCCGGGGGCCCTCCAGGCCGAGGGAGGGAGGGAGGGAGGAAATGGGAAGGAAGAAATAGGAGGGGCGAAGGAAGAAAGGAAGGAAATGGGGAGGGGGGGAGGGGGGAAGGAAATGAGACAAAGGGAGAGAAGAAAGGAAGGAAATGGGGATAGAGGGAAGGAGGAAGGGAAGAAATGGAAGAGAGGGAGGGAAGGAAACGAGAAGGAAGAAAGGAAGGAAATGGGAAGGGAGAGAGGGAAGGGGGAAGGGAGGAAATGGAAGAGAGGGAGGGAAGGAAACGAGAAGGAAGAAAGGAAGGTAATGGGAAGGGAGGGAGGGAAGGGAGGAAATGAGAGGGAGGGAGGAAAGGAAGGAAATGGGAAGAGGAAATGGGAGAGAGGGAGGGAAGGAAATGAGAGGGAGGGAGGGAAATGAGAGAGAGGGAGGGAAGGAACAGGGAGGAGAGAAGAAAGGAAGGAAATGAGAGGGAAGAAATAGGAGAGGGAATGAAGGAAGGAGAAGGAGGGAGGGAATGAAGGAAAGAAGGAGGGAGGGAGGGGGAGGGAGGAGAAAGTATGGAAGGATGGATGGGTGGATGGGAGGGAGAGAGGAAGGAAGGAAGGAGGGAGAGAAACATTGGCAGTAGAAAAGAAGGGAGAGAAATAGTTTTCCTCTCCAGGACAGAAAAAGACATTCTTCCCCATCCAAGTCAGGTTTTTGGGCACCGCTATCAGCCTGGGGCTCCAGGAGACGTCAAGGTTTTGGGCACATAACAATTGAATTTTTCCAGCCCAAGGAGAGAGGTCTGTTGATTGATAACTCCATCTCGGAATGTTCCTCAGATGTTGCATTGAAATTCAAGTTGCACTTCCTCGTCTGCCACTTCTTAAAATGACTAATTGTCAACTTTTTAAAAAAAAACTACACAGAGAAAGAACAAACCGCTTGGGGCTGACAACTTGGAAGGGTGGGGGGGGGGTGAGGCAGCACTACACCCCTCCCCCAAACACACACACACACACACTTTTAATAACAGGTCATACACAACTCTTGGGAGAAGGAACAGTTTCCACACGACAGATGTTTGCTTCACTTTTTTAGCACAATGAGCGAGACACTCCGTGATTTATGACATGCTTACACTGAGGTTGGCACAATTCATATTATAGTTATTTCTGAATGATGCAATTCCAGATGGGGGAGGGAGGGAGGAGATGAGAGGGAGAAATGGAGAGGGGAGGGGAGGGGAGGGAGGGAGGAGGAGGGAGGGGAGGGGAGGGGAGGAGAGGGAGGGAGGGAAGGAGGGAGGGAGGAAGGAAGGAGGGAGGGAGGAAAGAGAGGTAGATAAGTAGGGAGGGTGTGGAGGAGAGGAGAGGATGAGGAAGGGAGGAGAGGGAGGAGAGGAGAGGAAGGGAGGAAAGAAGGAGGGAGGGAGGGAGGAAAGAGAGGTAGATGAGTAGGGAGGCAGGGAAGGGAAGAGAGGAGAGGATGAGACAAGAAAGGAGGGAGGAAAGAGAGGTAGACAGGAACCAGACAGGGAGGGAGGGAGGGAGGGAGGGAGGGAGGGAGGGAGGGAGGGAAGGAAGAAAGAAAGAAAGAAAGAAAGAAAGAAAGAAAGAAAGAAAGAAAGAAAGAAAGAAAGAAAGAAAGAAAGAAAGAGAAAAGAGAGAGAGAAAGAGAGATTTGGCCTACCTTGAAAGACATGTGAAAAAAAATCAAGAGGTCAACTATGATCCCATGACTGAAGGCCAACTACTTCACATTCATGATGGTAGTTTACGGTAATTTGTAAATCAGGATGGAGCTTAGATTGCAGGGATCAGGGCCCCAACTCGACTCTTTTGACAAACCCTGAAGCCCCCGCTGCTTGAAGTCAGGGTAGAGGAAGACTGCGGGGCCGTTCGGTTCCTTCACCCAAGACTTTCAACCCAATTCAAGAAGGCGTCCTTTTCCGGAGTTTGCCCTGGGAGTGAATCCAGGGATGAAGTTCCCCCCCACATGCTCTGCCACCAGAAACCTAACCCAGATTAAGACTAATAAAGTTTGCCATGTGCTACTCATACCTCTGTTAGGACTTTGCCTGACCGGTTCTTGCTTGTTGTATGAACACAGCCATGTGCCCATTGCGAAGAGACGGTTATTTTTATTTCCAGAACAGCTTGCTTTGATTTATTTTCTTGCCTCTCTCAGCAGTAACTCCTCCTAGCCAAGTGCCAGCTGGGCTGTTTACGACAGCCGTAAAAGTCAAAGGCAAACATAAAGCTGCACCTGTCATAATTGGGTTTGATATATATACCCACACAGACACACGTCACCCCCAGACAGATGGAAAGGCGGAGCGGATCAATCCGAAGGAGAACAATCAGAACAACACCTCCTCGGCTGGACAAGAACAAAGGCTGTTGCCTTCAGCTCAGGCTCCTCTTATTCGACAGCTAAGGGAGCAACAGCCATAGGATATACCACTTATACCATATACCCATGATGGCGAACCTATGGCACGTGTGCCACAGGTAGCCCGCGAAGCCATATTTGCCAGCATGCGAGCCATCAGCTCTGGTGCACATGTGCATGCCAGCCATCTGGTTTTTTTGGCTTTCCAGAGGGCTGGGGGAGGCTATTTTCGCCCTCCCCGGGCTTCAGGAACATAAGAAACATAAGAACAGCCTTGCTGGAAGAGGCCACAGCCCATCCAGTCCAGCCTTCTGTCTCCCACAGTGGCTTCCCATTGGCTTCAGGGTCTTCCAAGCAGATGTCTTCACCTGCTTATGATTCCCTGCAAATGGCATTGAGAGATATCCTGCCTATCTCTCCATCCCGGAGGGTGTCCTTAGGCATTCATCATGATAGCCATGGATACCCTTGTTCTCCATGAACTCCTCTCTTCCTTCCTTCCTTCCTTCCTTCCTTCCTTCCTTCCTTCCTTTCTCTTTCCCCCTCCCTCCCTCCCTCCTTCTTTCTTTCTTTCTTTCTTTCTTTCTTTCTTTCTTTCTTTCTTTCTTTCTTTCAGAACATAAGAACATAAGAAGAGCCTTGCTGGAACAGGCCACAGCCCATCCAGTCCAGCCTTCTGTCTCCCACAGTGGCTCTCCATTGGCTTCAGGGTCTTCCCAAGCAGATGTCTTCACCTGCTTGTGATTCCCTGCAAGTGGCATTGAGAGATATCCTGCCTATCTCTCCATCCCGGAGGGTGTCTTTAGGCATCCATCATGATAGCCATTGATACCCTTGTTCTCCATGAACTCCTCTCTTCCTTCCTTTCCTTCCTTCCTTCCTTCCTTCCTTCCTTTCTTCCTTTCCCTCCCTCCCTCCCTCCCTCCCTCTTTCTTTCTTTCTTTCTTTCTTTCTTTCTTTCTTTCTTTCTTTCAGAACATAAGAACATAAGAAGAGCCTTGCTGGAACAGGCCACAGCCCATCCAGTCCAGCCTTCTTCTGTCTCCCACAGTGGCTTCCCATTGGCTTCAGGGTCTTCCCAAGCAGATGTCTTCACCTGCTTAGGATTCCCTGCAAATGGCATTGAGAGATATCCTGCCTATCTCTCCATCCCGGAGGGTGTCCTTAGGCATTCATCATGATAGCCATGGATACCCTTGTTCTCCATGAACTCCTCTCTTCCTTCCTTCCTTCCTTCCTTCCTTCCTTCCTTCCTTCCTTCCTTCCTTCCTTTCTTCCTTTCCCTCCCTCCCTCCCTCTTTCTTTCTTTCTTTTTTCCTTTCTTTTTTTCTTTCTTTCTTTCTTTCTTTCTTTTTTCTTTCTTTCAGAACATAAGAACATAAGAACAGCCTTGCTGAAACAGGCCACAGCCCATCCAGTCCAGCCTTCTGTCTCCCACAGTGGCTCTCCATTGGCTTCAGGGTTTTCCCAAGCAGATGTCTTCACCTGCTTAGGATTCCCTGCAAATGGCATTGAGAGACATCCTGCCTATCTCTCCATCCCGGAGGGTGTCTTTAGGCATCCATCATGATAGCCATTGATACCCTTGTTCTCCATGAACTCCTCCCTTCCTTCCTTCCTTCCTTCCTTCCTTCCTTCCTTCCTTTCCTCCCTCCCTCCCTCCCTCTTTCTTTCTTTCTTTCTTTCTTTCTTTCAGAACATAAGAACATCAGAAGAGCCTTGCTGGAACAGGCCACAGCCCATCCAGTCCAGCCTTCTGTCTCCCACAGTGGCTCCCCATTTGCTTCAGGGTCTTCCCAAGCAGATGTCTTCACCTGCTTATGATTCCCTGCAAATGGCATTGAGAGATATCCTGCCTATCTCTCCAATCCGGAGGGTGTCCTTAGGCATCCATCATGATAGCCATGGATACCCTTGTTCTCCATGAACTCCTCTCATCCTTTCCTTCCTTCCTTCCTTCCTTCCTTCATTTCTTTCCCTCCCTCCCTCCCTCCCTCCCTCCCTCCCTCTTTCTTTCTTTCTTTCTTTCTTTCTTTCTTTCAGAACATAAGAACATAAGAACAGCCTTGCTGAAACAGGCCACAGCCCATCCAATCCAGCATTCTGTCTCCCACAGTGGCTCCCCATTTGCTTCAGGGTCTTCCCAAGCAGATGTCTTCACCTGCTTATGATTCCCTGCAAGTGGCATTGAGAGATATCCTGCCTATCTCTCCATCCCGGAGGGTGTCCTTAGGCATCCATAATGATAGCCATTTGATACCCTTGTTCTCCATGAACTCCGGAAGTCTCCGGAACCTGGGGAGGGTGAAAAACAGGCCCAACGGACCAACCAGAAGTCTGTTTCTTCAGCCGATCTGGGCTGAACTGGGAGCAACCCATCTCTGGTTTGCGGTGCTGGGTAAAAACATTCTCCCTAGCAGAGTATGTATCTGTGTAGCTAGAGAGAAGTTCCCCTGAGTATGGGCAATGACCCAGATGGGATCCTGGAACATTATTCCTGGACACATATCTCCGCCTTCATTCGTGACTATCTACACCGCATAAACTACCTCTATACCCGTGTAAGCTATTCAACAATTAATCTTCTATAATAATAGTTATTATTTCTCATTCTTTTTAAGCATCTCATCCGCTGGTGCTTCGAGCAAATGATGTGATCACTAGAGGGGGGTAAAAAACTCAACAACCAATATTACCCTTCATTCCTTCTCCCTTTCACCATTCCAGTTCAACGAACCTCCGACTATCGGATGGCTTCCAGATCAGATGGCTTTCCCCTAATGCCAAAATGCCAAGATCATTAGGGAATGAAGTCTGATCCACCTTGAAAATATGTGACGATTGAAATCTGATTGAGGATAATCGCCCGCTGCATTAGAAGGATCATGAGGCGCAGTGGTCAGAGTGCAGTACTGTGGGCAACTTCTGCTGCCTGCCGGCTGCCTGCAATTTGACAGTTCAAATCTCACCAGGCTCAAGGTTGACTCAGCCTTCCATTTTTTCGAGGTGGGTAAAATGAGGACCCAGATTGCTGGGGGGCAAGAGGCTGATTCTGTAAACCTCTTAGAGAGGGCTGTAAAAGCACCATGAAGCAGTATATAAGTCTAAGTGCTATTGCTTCCTTCCTTCCTCCCTCCCTCCCTCCCTCCCTCTCCTTCCAGTGGTTAAAATGCAGTATTGCGGGCCGACTCTGCACACAACCAGGGGTTCGAATCTGACTGGCTCAAGGTTGACTCAGCCTTCCATCCTCTTGAGGTGGGTAAAATGAGGACCCAGATTGTTGGGGGGCAAGAGGCTGACTCTGTAAACTAATTAGAGAGGGCTGTAAAAGGCCCGTGAAGTGGTGTATAAGTCTAAGTGCTATTGCTATTGCTATCAAAATGGAGATATTCATGTTCTAAGATTTGGGCCCACCCGCTTGTTTAGCCGTCTAGCAAATCTTCCACTTATGTAGACTTCATGGGTGGGGAAATGGCCAGCTGAATTGCCTTCCATTGAAAACACACATAATCCACCCCCGTATTTACAAAAGAAGAAAGTCAAGGGTGTGATTTGGTCAGAAGCTTTTATTCCTCTCAGCTGTTTTTTGGGGGTGGGGGTGGGGGTGGGGGTGGGGCGGGGGGAAGGATTTTTTTAAGGGTGGATGTGATAAAGCCTTTGGCCAGTCTGTGAAAAATTATTGCCAGGTTACAGATCGGCTTCTCTCTAGCACAGTAGACGTTTGTCGGTAATAAAAGGGCATTGGCCACAGATAGCTTGACCTCATAGATTATCCAATTGTCACAGCTGGCCATTAAGAGGTTGGATGGGAAGTCAACCTCTAGACTCACCAACTTCCATCATCCATCACTTTCAGAGTGGGTAAACCGAATCTTTTGTTATGATTATGTATCACCCAAGCTACTACCAGGATAATAGTGAACAGAGTGGGTGTCAGATCTTATGGATGGCCCTGACACCCCAACTTCTGTCAGTAGGAGGGGGGATTGACATCAAATATGGATTAATAATTGACTCAAGCAATTGAATTGGAGTTAACGCCAAATAGATTATGTCCTGCCTAGAGTTTATTTTATTTTATTTTTATTTTCATGTATTTCTATACCGCCCTCTCTCCCTGACGGGACTCAGGGCGGTGCACAGGGATAATAAAAATAATACAATAATAAATGCAATCAAAATAATTAAAAATGAATTAAACCGAATGTTGTAAATCCGTGATAAAAGACATAATTAAAACCCAGACTAAGATCAGCCATAACAGCTATGCCAGGCCGGCCACATGAAAGAAGTATGTTTTTAATGCCCGACGAAAGAGGCGAAGGTCCGTGATTGTACGGAGGTTGGGGGCCAGGTCATTCCAGAGGGCAGGGCCTGCCACAGAGAAGGCTCTTCCCCTGGGAGTCGCCAGCCGGCATTGTCCGGCGGACGGCACCCTAAGGAGGCCCTCCCTGTGGGAGCGGACAGGTTGAACCAAGTTAAACCAACTACTCTATGGTCAGTCCTATGGGAACTGCTGATTTGATTTATCCCGTCCCTTTCCTGACCCCTACGTCCTAGAAAAGCTGCGTGCAAAGAAGGCCTCTCTAGGCTCTCATTTTCAATGGCTGTTTTTCTCCTCTGCATGCTTGAGGTGAAATAGTAGATAAAAAGGATGCTGAATAAAATGATTCGTTCATTCATTCATTCATTCTGGATTAGAAGAAAAAGGAAAAGGTATTAGTAAGTAACACCCTTCCAATCTTCCTTTATAATTAAGGTTTTCATATCACCTCCATTTAACCACTAGATGGCAACAAAGAGACACGGAGAGATGATATTTTGCTGCCATCTAGTGGTCATCTCACATTTCACAGCACTGTCCTGGGAACCGGTAGTGCCTGGGAGGAATATAAAAACGGCTATTGTAACAATAATTCTACTCACCAGGACTGGGTTTCTGGCATAGCAGGAAACTGAACCTGTTTGCAACCCACAATGGGGCACATATGCCCCATTTCTCATGGCTGGCTGGCTTGCTGCCAGCTCCTTTCTCTGAGTCTTTCAGGTTGACAGTACAGTGCTCCTTTCAAAGGAGAGCGGTGTGATTGGCCAGGTTTTTTAAAATGCGGAACAATAGGAATGTTTATATCAGGATTTACGAAATAAATAATAATCCATGCCCATCAAGGTTAACTCAGCCTTCCATCCTTCCGAGGTGGATTGTTGGGGGAAAATATGCTAACTCTATAAACCACTAGGAGAGGGCTGGAAAGCAGTGTAAAGTGGTTGTCAACTCCTAGTATCGTCATAGTAAGAGATGGTGGGGAGGGAGGGAGTGCATTCCGCACATACTGTTGGCTGAAGTCAGATCTCAGATTACTGCAGCTGGCTTGGGAGGGGTGCATTTCATTGGGGAATGTGATTTATGACACAGATTGAGGGGAGGAACAAGGTTAAAGTTCAGCTATAAATCAAACAAAGTGTAGACTTGACTGCGAACAGATCTTGCCTATAGTGCTCCTAATAAATGACTAGTTTTGTATTGAAAGTTGACTCGATACTTATGAATCAATTAGGGCCTTTTTAGGAAACCTTACAGAGATGTATAAGTCTACTGTAAGTGCCAGCATAGCTGGCTGGGGAATTCTGGGAGTTGAAGTCCACCAGTCTTAAAAGAGCCGACTTTGCAGACCCCTGCTCTAGAGCATAAGATCTGCTGAAGTTTTTTATATTTCCCCAACGAAAAAATAATACCTTTAAAATATGCCCCACAATTCTTAAGTGTTCTCCGGTTCTTAAACATCTTCACCCTCAATTTCACTGATAAGGATCAAGATAACATCCTTCCCTTCTCCTTTCTCTCTCTCTCCCTCTTTCCCTTTCTCTCTCTCTCTCTCTCCCTCCTCTTTCCCTCTCTCCTTCTCTCCCTCTTCTCCATCTCCACCTTTTTATGGAGTGACCTGAAATCTCTCTGGAAGATCAATGCTGAGCTTTTTGTTGCTGCGGCTTGTTGTTGTTGTTGTTGTTGCAGAGTTTCTTCCCCCCTCCCCCTTTGTGTGTGTGTGTGTCTGTGTGTGTGTCTGTGTGAAAGTAATACATTGCACAGAAGCGGCCGCACACATCCCCTGGAGAATTGTAATGAGCGTTTCTCCGGGCTTTAATAGGCAACCTTCTCTGGCATTCTCCAATTCCAACTAATTCTTCCATTATCCTGTCTTAATGAACAACTGCAGGCTTTTACTTGCGAGACATTTCGTGCTGGCTTCCCATGAGTTGCTGCCCACAAATTCACTTTATGGGGCCTCCTCCTCTTTCCCGCCCCTCCCCAACCACCCAAACCCCCACCAGCATGTTAGAAGGGCCACCGTTTCTCCCACACCTAACAACCCAAAAGAACAATGAGAAAAAAGGCTGTCAGTTCAACCAAATGGAGTCGAGGGTATTTCTTTCCTAGGGACCTAGCTGGGGCAGGACTGACACCAGTTACCTAGTCCATCCTCTGCCAGCACAGAAATTATGCTGCTAAACCAGCCCCGGGCCATTATCTTGAAGAGGTCCTTAATCTGTGCCAACCACTGCAAGGAGGTGACTAACAGCGTCAATCCTTGGCATTTAAGCAGCAACAACAACAAAATTCCAGACCTTACATGTTGCAAGCTTAAGGCAACATCCCCAAATCATGACAGACACAAGGTGGAACTTCCAGGCTGAGTTCTTTATACTTTCACACTGAGAGACAGAATCTTGCCAGACCGAGTCCCTATTCAACGCACTGCAAATGTGTAGATTATTTCATATATTCAGCCAGTGGACATGATTAAATCAAACAGAGCTTCATGTTTTTCTTGGTTGCTGCAAGAAAAGAGGGCACGGAAATATCTGTGCACTCAGCAATGATATTCTTGATGTGTGGCAGTTTTTCTTTTTATATATCCCATTCTTTAAAAACCGGCATTCCATAGTCACATAAGAACCTAAGAACAGCCTTGCTGGAACAGGCCACAGCCCATCCAGTCCAGCATTCTGTCTCCCACAGTGGCTCCCCATTTGCTTCAGGGTCTTCCCAAGCAGATGTCTTCACCTGCTTATGATTCCCTGCAAATGGCATTGAGAAATATCCTGCCTGTCTCTCCAACCCCGAGGGTGTCCTTAGGCATCCCTAATGATAGCCATTGATACCCTGGTTCTCCATGAACTCCTCTCATCCTTTCTTAAAGGTGTCGAGGCTGACAGCTGTCACCACTTCTTCTGGCAGGGAGTTCCATAGACCAGTGATCCTCTGGGTGAAAAAAGTACTTCCTCTTATTTGTTTGAAGTCTAGCTTCCAAAGGTTTCATGGAGGGCCCCCTAGTTCTAGTAAGGTAAAGGTATAAAGGTATCACTACAAATCTAGATTTTTGTCACAGCTTGTGATGAAATGCAAATTGGAAATGAGGCAACATGTCTGTCTGTCTGTCTCTCTCTCTCTCTCTCTCTCTCTCTCTCTTCATTTAACAACTGCTGCAAAAAAAATCATAAAATGGGGCAAAACTCACATAATACCCCCTTATAATGCCTTGGGAAGGCCACACTTGGAATACTGCATTCAGTTTTGGTCGCCACGATGTAGAAAAGATGTGGAGACTCTAGAAAGAGTGCAGAGAAGAGCAACCAAGATGATTAGGGGACTGGAGGCTAAAACATATGAAGAACGGTTGCAGGAACTGGGTAGGTCTAATTTGTTTAAGATAAGGACTACGGGACACATGATAGAAGTGTTCCAATATCTCAGGGGCTGCCCCAAAGAAGAGGGAGTCAACCTCTTCTCCAAAGCATCTGAGGGCAGGACAAGAAGCAACGGGTGGAAACTAATCCAGGAGAGAAGCAACTTAGAACTGAGGAGAAGTTTCCTGACAGTGAGAACAATGAATCAGTGGAACCGAAGTTGCCTCCAGAAGTTGTGAATGCCCCAACACTGGAAGTTTTTAAGAAGATGTTGGATAACCATTTGTCTGAAGGGGTGTAGGGTTCCCTTCCAACTCTGTTATTCTATATCTAACAAGAGTCTCACCAATTCTGGTCGTAAGACAAGGACTAGCTGAAAACAACACCAAATGTGATGAAGGCCAGTTATGCATGACTGGTGCGTGTGATATCATCTGCATCCTTTCCCCGGTGATGCCATGGCACATGAGATGATGTCACTTCCTCTACCCGGAGGCCCATGGCTTCCGCTTGGCTTCCTTGCATCCCATTGGTCAGTTCTGAGGCACATTCAGTTCTGCGCATTCAATTAGACAGTTTTTGTACTTTCTTTCCCCGTCAAGCTCATTACATACTTTTATCTCAGGCGTCCTTCCTTCCTTCCATTCCCTGCACCAGTCGACTCTTTTCTAAATGCACAGGAGGAAAAACTACAGATAGCATGAAAAACGATGGCAAGGAAATGAAGGAGAGGGAGAAATGGGTGGATAGCAGTCTGTTTAAGAGCGGAAGTGGGCGGATTTGTGCTCTTTCTAAATAATATTTTTAGAGAACCTTAGAGGCCTGGCTCTTATTAGAGAAAAATATCATGTTTAAGGGGGAAAAGTTGTAGAAACAATTTAAGGAACAGAAAAAGGTATTTTTGGAGGGTTGGGTGATGTCAAAAGTGACGCTCCGATAACAACCATTTTCCGAGCAATTCTTGAGTTGTAGGTTATGTTTGGCTTTCTAAGAAGAGGACTTGGGTTTTCTAGGTCAGTTTCTACAGAAGGCCGTTGAGGAATCTGAACATCTGGTTAGGTAGGTGACCCCAGCAGGCTCCAGAATCACAAAGGAAGGTAATAATGGTGCCATCTCAAGGGTGGATTGTAGACTGTATGCAAAATACAGTCTTGGGGGTCTGTTTACAAATCTCAATGCTGGATTTGGAGGAGAGGAGGAAGAGGAAAGGGGGAGGAGGAGAGGGTGGAAGAAGAGGAGTAGTAGTGGGTGGGAGGAGATGAAGAGGAAGAGGAGGCAAAAGAAGAGGAGGAGGGGAGGAACAAGAGGAGGAGGAGGAGGAGAGGCAGGGGTGGGATTCAGCCGGTTCGGATTGGTTCAGGAAAACTGGTGGCTCTGACAATCAGCTGGGGAGTTCTAGTCCTGTGTTAGGCATGAAAGCCAGCTGGATGACTTCGGGCCAGGAGACTTGGGAGTTCTAGTCCCACCTTAGGCATGAAAGCCAATGGCATGACTTCGGGCCAATCACCAGGAGACTGGGAGTTCTAGTCCTGCCCTTGCCACAACTTCACGAATCATTTCTGATTATGTACAATTCTGACATGCGCCGAAAAAGGCATCTAAACAGCAACGGGGGTTGTGCCTGGCTGAAAACGAGAATGAAGGACTGAGCTAGCTCAACGTTGGTTCTGCATACAGGGAAGAGGCCGAACAGCCCCCCCCCTCCTGCTCTTTGCAAGCTGCTTTGATCTTTACTCTGTTGTTACTATGGTGACAGCTCAAAAATACAGAATTGCATGTCATGGTTTTTCTGTAAGTGACAATGTTTTATCTCTGTTGCAACGCTGAGCACAGATGCTGCCCGTCCAGGCACATCGACCAATCCAAAGATTGTATAAAAACAGGGAACACTCCACCAGTTCTGCTCTCTTTTTTCCCCCTCCTATCCCACCATGTGCCAAATGATACGGCTTCTTAACCTGACTTGCTCCGAGATCCTTATGACACGTTGACCTAGGGTGTCAAACTTGATTTCATGGAGGATCGCATCAGGGTTGTGTTTGACATCTGGGGAGGGGGGCAAGGTGCGGGGCCAGGAGGCGTGGTCAGCTCACCGTCACTCGTCGAGGCTCCGTTTTTGGCTGCAACGGCCACCTGTAGTTCTCTGCCAGCAAAAGCAAAGTTTGGGGAGGTTAGATCCAGCCATGGGCTGCCCTGGGCTCTGTTTTTGGCCATGAAGGCCTCCTGCAGCCCTCTACCAGTAATAACGGAGCCCAGGGAGCTCCGTTTTCGATCACCGAGAGCTGCAGGATGCTATCGCCACTGGAAACAGAGCCCTGGAGGGCTGCATGTGGACCTCCCAATTTCCGTTGTCACTGGCAGAGGCACCGCAGCAGAAGTCGGTTCCTGGAACCATTCACACCAGTTTGGCTGAACCGGTAATGGTTTGGCAGCCTGTGTCACTGGAGCAGTGGCCTGCCACGCCCCCAACCCGGTTCTCCAATGAGGCCGCCATCTCGATTTTGGTTTCTTCACATGCACAGGACAATCGTAATTGCACAAATGTATTTTTTTCTCTTTTTCACGTTTTGTGCATGTCCAGCCCTATTTCTGTGCAAATGTGCATCTGCATGGAGCATGTGTTTGTCATGCACACGAGCGAAGTGAGCACGCAAGTGCAAAACTTTTGCACGCCCTAAACCGGCAGTAGTGCCGGGAGCAACCTACCCCTGCACCGCAAGCCAGTCCTTTGCTGTTTCCAGGGTGGCTCCCCGGGCCAAATCTAAGCACCCTGCGGCCCGGATGCAGCCCACGGGCCTTGAGTTTGACACCCCTGACCTAAAGTCACGAGAGTCGTTGGGTAGTTTCTGCCTCAGCCCAGGGTCCAATCTTAGTGAAGAAGCCATCGTATTTATGGCGTTGATCCAGACCTTGCTCCGAAGAAGATTTCCCCCCCCTCCCAAAAAAGAAACCGATTGATTTCGAACGAGCCTTCAACATGAGGCATCCGAGGGCTGATCTGATGTCCTTCCCTCCCTGTAGGCTGATGTTCCCTTTTCACAAATGATTTCCCTCCTCCTAGAAGGAGATAAGAGGGACGGAGCTCCTTGCAAACTGCTTTGTTCTGCTAGGGTGTTCCAATTCCAATTAGCGGCCACTTTCTGCTCCTATTAGTAATTGCTGAGGAGATGCGGTGCCCCCAGCTACCATGTGTCCTCAGACGCACCCAGTGTGTTCACTCCATTACCCAAGAGATCACGTGTCCTTGGGGTTGATTCTTTCTCGCTCACTCTCTCTCTCTCTCTCTCTCGCTCTCGCTCTCTCGCTCTCAACTCACACGGGCAGGGTGTGTGTTTAAAGGCTTCCATTCCCAGAAGCAGCTTTCACTGCTGTCAGTTCCCTTCCTCCTAAACCAGCGATAGACCTACAAGGGAGGGGAGGCAGAAGAGGGAATAATATGGATTCTTCAGGGCCTTCGGTTGCCGTCCTTGGAAAGATGCCATCCAGCTTCTTGTTCGTTCATTCGAACATCGTTTCAAAACTCCCATTCATGGCCAGGTTTCCGTTCCTTTCTCCTCCCAACACAGGGAATGTCTTCTATCGGTTCTCTTTTGTCCCCCAAAAGGATGTCACAGACCTTGAAAACATCCCGTTGGGAAGCAACCAAAGTGGTTGAAGGTTCGCTTCTTTTCCTGCTTCTTTGCCTTGCAAAGTTAAAGAGATCTTTACTTATTTCCCGGCTTCCTTCCTGGGTTCCTTCCTTCCTTCCTTCCTTCCTTCCTTCCTTCCTTCCTTCCTGGTTTCCTTCCTTCCTTCCTTCCTTCCTCCTGGTTTCCTTCCTTGCTTCCTTCCTGGGTTCCTTCCTTCCTTCCTTCCTTCCTTCCTTCCTGGGTTCGTTCCTTCCTTCCTTCCTTCCTTCCTTCCTTCCTTCCTTCCTTCCTTCCTTCCTGGGTTCCTTCCTTCCTTCCTGGGTTCCTTCCTTCCTTCCTTCCTTCCTGGGTTCCTTCCTTCCTGGTTCCTTCCTTCCTTCCTTCCTTTCTTCCTTCCTTCCTTCCTTCCTGGGTTCCTTCCTTCCTTCCTTCCTTCCTGGGTTCCTTCCTTCCTTCCTTCCTGGGTTCCTTCCTTCCTTCCTGGGTTCCTTCCTTCCTTCCTTCCTGGGTTCCTTCCTTCCTTCCTTCCTTCCTTCCTTCCTTCCTGGGTTCCTTCCTTCCTTCCTTCCTTCCTGGGTTCGTTCCTTCCTTCCTTCCTTCCTTCCTTCCTTCCTTCCTTCCTTCCTGGGTTCGTTCGTTCCTTCCTTCCTTCCTTCCTTCCTTCCTGGGTTCCTTCCTTCCTTCCTTCCTTCCTTCCTTCCTTCATGGTTTCCTTCCTTGCTTCCTTTCTGGCTTCCTTCCTTCCTTCCTTCCTACCTACCTTCCTTCCCCCTTTGTCCCTTTTCCTTCCTTGCTTGCTTGCTTCGTGCTTTCCTTCCTTCCTTCCTTCCTTCCTTGTTTGCTTCCTAACTTCCTTGCTTCCTTCCTGGCTGCCTTCCTGGCTGGCTGGCTTCCTTCCTTCCTTCGTTCTTCCCTTCCCTTCCCCCTTTGTCCATTTTCCTTCCTTCCTTCCTTCCTTGATTTGAAGGATTTGGAAAGGGGGAAGGGAGAAGAATAATCACACGGAGAAACAGACCAAGGGCCTTAAAAATGTCGCCATATGCCAGATTAAGGGAACTGAGTAATTTACCTTCTCCCTTCTTCCCCCCTCCTTTCTCATATGACGCTGTCAGGATTTAGAATCATGCAACGGACTGAGTCACCGCACAACTGTCATTGTTTATTCATCCCCGGCTTATCCTCCGAAATTAAATTGTGGTTTTACCTGAATGGGAATCCAAGATACTGAACCAGAGAGGACTGCCTGGAAGAAAGCAATGACAGCCCACTTCGGGAAGGCTGCCAAGAAAACGGCACTGGGCAGTCTCAAGGACTCCATCCCATTTCCAGGGGAACTCAACCTCTGACAAAGGCATCGATTTGGCAGATTAGAAAAAGGCGATTAATAAGATAATGCGTGCATTTATGCAGTCTAGGGCCACAAGGGGCAGAAAGTGGCACAATCCGATTTCTTCACTCTGCAAATTCCACTCCCTTCTAGCCAGGAGTGAAATCAACTTACCTTCGCTACCGGCTTGCTTCAGTCACACGTGCCCCCTCCGGGCATGTGCAAAACTTTCTGCGCATGAGCAGCGCATCAGTGATGTCCAGGCAGGTGGGCAGAGCATGGAACTATCTTGACATCTCCATGGCCGCTAACCACCAGATGGGAGATGCCTGGGACTTCAAAATCATGACGTGCGGATGTTCTGACCCCATCACAGACCTTTGTTGCTGGACCATCATCCCATCCAGCTGGTCATTCATCAAACTGGACCTGATCATGGAGCTATGGATCCTCAACATCTCCATGGCCGCTGACCACCAGATGGGAGATGCCTGGGACTTCAAAATCATGAAGTGTGGATGTTCTGACCCCATCACAGACCTTTGTTGCTGGACCATCATCCCATCCAGCTGGTCATTCATCAAACTGGACCTGATCATGGAGCTATGGATCCTCAACATCTCCATGACCGCTGGCCACCAGATGAGAGATGCCTGGGACTTCAAAATCATGAAAGGCAGATGTTCTGACCCCATCACAGACCTTTGTTGCTGGACCATCATCCCATCCAGCTGGTCATTCATCAAACTGGACCTGATCATGGAGCTATGGATCCTCAACATCTCCATGGCCACTGACCACCAGATGAGAGATGCCTGGGACTTCAAAATCATGAAAGGCAGATGTTCTGACCCCATTCCAGACCTTTGTCGCTGGGCCACAGCTTCTTCTTTTGTTTTGGTACACCATCCGCTCATCATCATGCAGGAGATGGTCACACCTAAGGCAGGACTGGAGTTGAGGGTGTCCCAGTTTCTAGCCCAAGGTTTTTCACCACTTACACCAAACTGCTCCTTGGTATGGCCTTTGTAGTGTTCAATATCAGGTGCCAGTTTTCGCAATCATATTCCACAACTGCACTCTGGAGAAAATATACACACAGTTTCCACTGAAGCCTGTAACTTATTGGATTTTACCTAAGATGGCTATCCTGAAAGATGCACGGAACAGAAAAGGAATTAATTGAAGCAGGAAATTTAGAAAGAAGGGGAGATGGGTTGTTTTTTTAAGCGGCTGCGTGAAAGAGGCACGTCGAACAGATCAATGAAAAGGAAGAAAAGGAAGATACAGAAAGACAACCAGGTAGGGATCTAAGTGGAAAGAGATGAAAGAACGTTGAGAATTAAACACGATTCAAACGGACAGTTCAAAAATGAGCAAAAACTGGAGAACAACTCTTAACTATTCTGCTAATAGTTGCAAGCTGAGGAACGGATATTTATGGCAAACTCCAAATATGTACAATTGGTTTGCGTTCCACCAAACCAAGTGTGCCTTGTTCCTAGGGGGAAATGAATAATTTGGCATGCAAATATTTTGATCATTCAGTTCCTGGGTGGACGTGGAAACTCACCTGAGTATATGGAAAGTAGGGAGGGGTGTTAAAATTCTCTGCTTGCATCGAATTAGAATTAGTACATTCGGAGGGTTTGTTTATTTTGCTCACCCAGCTGAGATTTCTCTTCCCAGAGATCTCACACATGATAAATCCCTTAAGGTCCACTGGATCTACTTACTCCCAAATGTCTTTTCAAAGACACTTGTGGAAGTTCCTTAGCGATACAGCCAGAGTGGTAAAGGAACTGGTTAAATGCTTGCTGGGATCCAGGCTGGTCCCAGCAGTTGCATAATCTTGAAGTGCAAAATTGCACTTTGCAACTAGTTACATAAGTTGCATGCGAATCAAGAACTGTCGTGGCACAGTGGTTAGAAAGCAGAATTGCAGGCTAATTCTGCCGACTGCCAGCAGTTGGATCTGGACTGGCTCAAGGTCGACTCAGCCTTCCATCCTTCCGAGGTTGATAACATGAGGAGCCAGATTGTTGGGGGGCAAGAGGCTGACTCTGTAAACCGCTTAGAGAGGGCTGTAAAGCACAATGAAGCGGCATATAAGTCTAAGTGCTATTGCTATTGCTGAGAAGCGGTGTGGTGGCCTAGAGATAAAGATGGTCACTTCCCACTCGGAAGGTCGGGAGTTCAATCCTAGGCAGCGGCAGTTTTTCCTCTATTAGGGCACAAAGAGAAAATATCTGCTGTGAACTCTAGTGTAGGTGTCAGGAAGGGCCTCTGGCAAGTAAAGGCTCAGTTCCATTCAAATACCCCAGCTGTACCCCAGATCGAGGGATTACAGGGTCGTAGAAAGAAAGAAAAATACTATTGCATGCTAAGTGGCTGTACTGATGAAATGGGCATCTAAGATTTAACTGACAAGAAGGACAGATTTCCTGGTGATTCTTTCTCCTTTTTTTTTAGAAAAGAAAAAGAAAGAAAAAAAGAACCAACATGCTGAAAAAACTTAACAGTGAGACTTTAGTGATATCGTTAAAATTTATCCTGGCCTCCTGATTCCTCTTCTCGCCAGAAGGAAAAGAGGATTAATACCACTCTTTCAAATTACCACCATTGTGGATTCTCTTCCTACCATCTCATCGGAACAGATCCGGGCGTGTTCCCTTTTGAATTCTTTCCCTTTTTCCGATTGTTATTTTATACTTTTATTTTTTTTTCTTAAAATTTAATCAAGTTAGCTGGTGTTTTTTTTTCTTAACAAAAAGAAAAAGATTGTTTTCCACGAGCAATACTTTAAAAGTGCAACAGGAGCTGGGGGGAAAAAGACTTCCAGTTTTTTTTAATGAAGAACAAAAAAGGGCAGAATAAAAAAAAAAACAATTGCAAAATTCTTGCCCCAGCCCAGAAAAAATAAATATCTCATTGTCTTTTTTTTTCTTTTTCTTTTTTTGCATCCTTACTAAAATTCCTCCGCTGAGTCTTCAGCCACCCAGAAGTTCCCCACTCGCTGACTAAAATACAGTTTAGATTTATTGCCAGGCTATTAGGGGCTAAAAAAGAAATAGATCTCACCTTTAAAAAAAAAAGAGGCAGTTTCCAGAACTCATATTTGAGAGGAGGAGGGGAGGAGGGGAGACCTGTCCAACCAGAAAGAAATTGTTTTGTTTTTATTACCAAGTACTGTGTTTTTTTGTGGGGTTTTTTTTTTTTTTTTGTAATCCTGTGCAATAACTGCAAAGCTCAAAACATATCTTCGGTTTAGTGATCACATTTTCAGTGCTAAGTGCAGAAGGTTTTTTTTTTTTTAAACATGCAATCTATTTCAAAGCTTTTTTTTTTAAAGCAGGTAAAATTGATTGCCCTTTAAATAGGTTTACATTTCAAACAATTATTATTAGTATTACTAGGGTTGGCTCTGCGGACGGCAGAGTTACTACTGGTTCGCACCGGTTCGGGTGAACTAATAGTGGAAATTGGGTCTGGGTCGTCGAACCGGTAGGGACGGCAGGCTGGCCACGCCCCTGAACCAGTTTCCTGAGAGCTCTGAGAGGGAATGGAGCTGGGAGAGAGAAGGAGGGAGGGAGGGAGGGAGGGAGGGAGAGAGAGAGAGAGAGAGAGAGAGGGAGAGGGAGAGGGAGAGGGAGAGGGAGAGAGAGAGAGAGAGAGAGATGTGGAGCCTAGGTGTCCATCAGATGGAGTCAACAGCCCCCAGGTCTGGAGGTGGCTGATGAGGAAGAGGAGCTGGGTTACTACTGATTTGCACTGGTTCAGGAGAACTAATAATGGAAATTGGGGCTGGGTCGCCGAACCGGTAGGGACAGCAGGCTGGCCATGCCCCTGATCCAGTTTCCTGAGAGCTCTGAGAGGGAATGGAGCTGGGAGAGGGAGAGAGAGAGAGAGAGAGACAGAGACAGAGAGACAGAGAGAGAGGGAGATGTGGAGCCTAGGTGTCCATCAGATGGAGAGTCAACAGCTCCCAGGTCTGGAGGTGGCTGATGAGGAAGAGGAGCTGGATCTAGTGCCTGATGCATGGGTGCTCAGAAGGAAGAGGAGAGGAGAGCAGTGGAAATCTATGGACCGGTCCTTGGGATTGAAAAGCCACTGCTGCTAACGAAGCCCCACTCTAGCTCTGGGGATAAAAGGCAGGGAGAGGAGATGAATAGATGTGGCAGACAGCTATTCATCTCCCTGCCGGATGGACTTGTTCACCTGCAGTGAGAGTGAAAACCTTTTTGCACTCCAAATAAAGGACTCGTTGATTTAAATACAGAGGATTCGTCATGTTTGGGGAGCTGGGTCAGAACAAACCTTCAGCCCGACGGGTTTGCCAGAAACAAGCGAGGACTTTCACCTTTTGCAAAGTGGTCCCCTCTCCAGAATGCCAACCCCTCCAGAACAGGCCGGCCTTTTAAAGAGGCCGGACATGTTTTTATCAGTCGGCGATACAATAATAATACAATAGCAGAGTTGGAAGGGACCTTGTAGGTCTTCTAGTCCAACCCCCTGCGTGGGCAGGAACCTTATACCATTTCAGACAAATGGCTATCTAACATCTTCTTAAAGACTTCCAGGGTTGGGGCATTCACAACTTCTGGAGGCAAGCTGTTCCAGAGGTTAATTGTTCTAACTGTCAGGAAGTTTCTCCTTAGTTCTAAGTTGCTTCTCTCCTTGATTAGTTTCCACCCATTGCTTCTTGTCCTGCCCCCATGTGCCTTGGAGAATAGTTTGACTCCCTCTTCTTTGTGGCACCCTCTGAGATATCAGAACACTGCTATCACGTCTCCCCTGGTCCTTCTCTTCATCAAACTAGACCTACCCAGCTCCTGCAACCGTTCTTCATATGTCTTAGTCTCCAGTCTCCTCATCCTCTTGGTTGCTCTTCTCTGCACTCTTTCCAGAGTCTCCACGTCTTTTCTACATCGTGGCGATCTCACAGGTCATCCTCGTCTTCGAAGTCCATCAACGCAAGCGCTCGAACGCAGCCTGGCTTTCTCGCTTGCCCTTTCCGATCTCCAATCGCCCATTCTCGTAGAGTTCGCACATGCACCCCCCGACGCCTTGCCGCCTTCGGGGGAGGAGGGAGGGGAATGTAAATGGGAGAAGCGCGAGATAATTAATTCTACCAGCTCTTACATCTCCTTGACTCACCTCCTGGGACTCGAAGGGGGGGAAAAGGAGGAAAACTTCACAAACCCCCTCCTTTCTCCCACCCCCCTCCCCGAATCCCTTCCTCCAAAGGCCAGGAACACGTGGGGAGACCAGAGGTATCATGCCCCCAAAATAGATCCTTCAACATACAGTGGGAAATCCAGCTCGGGTTTAATTGCAGGTAATGATGATTAACGGCATTAATGATCTACACAGTGACGGTGACTCTAGACAGGGGCTCATTAAGATATCTTTACTCTTTCTTTTTCTACTTCTTTTTTTTTTGTTTCTCGCAGAGCCATGATTTATTCATCAGCCTATTTTTCATCAATATTTATTTGGAAGGGCTGTTTGTGGCCACCGCGTAATAACTGCAAATGCTCGGCTCGGAAAATTAATTTGCCTGCCGAGAGTCAAGCATTCCCTTTCGAGGTGGGTGGGGGTGGCAAACCGGTGGGCTCTTTAGACGCTAGGCTTTAATTTTTGCTGGAGAAGGCGTTGGGGTCATGAGGCTCTGGGATTGTTAAGCTACTTTTAGAATTAAGCTCATTAACTTCCCCACCCTTTTTTTTTCTTTTAATATTGGGGGGGGGGGGGAGTTTGCTTTCTGCAGTCTTGGTTTGCTTCTCAAAGCATGCATGGAGATAACACACACACACACACACACACACACAGAGAGAGACAGAGACAGAGAGAGAGACACACAGAGAGAGAAACACAGAGAGAGACAGACAGAGAGAGAGAAACACAGAGAGAGAGACAGAGAGAGACACACACAGAGAGAGACACACAGAGAGAGACACACAGAGAGAGACACACAGAGAGAGAGACAGAGAGAGAGAGACAGAGAGAGAGAAACAGAGAGAGAGAGACACAGAGAGAGAGAGACACAGAGAGAGACACACAGAGAGAGAGACACAGAGAGAGAGACACAGAGAGAGACAGAGAGAGAGAGAGACAGAGAGAGAGAGAGACAGAGAGAGAGACAGAGAGAGAGAGACAGAGAGAGAGAGACACAGAGAGAGAGAGACACAGAGAGAGAGACACAGAGAGAGAGAGAGAGAGAGACACAGAGAGAGAGAGAGACAGAGAGAGAGAGAGAGAGAGAGAGACAGACAGACAGACAGATCTAAGGTTGCCCAGTTCAGCTGAGAACTCTGGTTTTAGGTTCTCTGGAGCCATGTAGGCACCAAGAAAAGAAGCCAAAGGAGATTCTTAAATGAGCTAGCGGTGAATCGCACGGGAGCAAACTCCACTCCCTTCTGGCGCTGATGATATTAGCTAGTTGTGTCATGAAATGTCTGCAGGAAAAGCAGCAAGCTCAGAGAGCACCAAGAGAGCGCGGTTTTCCTCCTCTTCCTCCTCCTCTTCCTCCTCCTCCTCCTCCTCTCCACAAACCCCCTCTCCCTTCTAGCACTGATCATGTTAGTTGGGTCATGGAACATCTGCAAGAAAACCACCAGGTTCAGAGAGCACCATGGACCCCACGGTTCTCCTCCTCCTCTTCCTCTTCTTCTCCCTCCTCTTCCTCCTCCTCCTCCTCCTCCTGCTTTTCACAAATCCCACTCCCTTCTAGCATTGATGGTGCTACCTAGTTGGGTCATGAAACATCTGCAAGAAAACCACCAAGTTCAGAGAGCACCCAGGACTCCAAAATCCTCCTCTTCCTCCTCCCTACAAACCTCCACTCCTTTGTAGAGTTCCCTAGTTGGGTCATGAAATATCTGCAAGAAAAGAACAACCCAAGGTCAGAGACCAACAAGGAACCCACAGTCATCTTCCTCCCCATTCCTCCTCCTCCTCCTCCTTCTCCTCCTCCTCCTCCTCCTTTCCTCCCTTTTCATTATTACATTTAGCACAACCACCAGAGACATTGTGCTGTGCAGTCTTCCGATATCTCAAGGGCTGCCCCCAAAGAAGAGGGAGTCCAGCTATTCTGCAAAGCACCTGAGAGCAGGACAAGAAGCAAGAAACTCATCAAGGAGAGAAGCGACTTAGAACAATAAACCAGGGGAACGACTTGCCTCCAGAAGTTGTGAATGTCCCAACACTGGACGTTTTTCAGAAGAGATTGGACAACCATTTGTCTGGAACGGTGTAGGGTTTCCTGCCTAAGCAAGAGGGTGGACTAGAAGACCGCCAAGGTCCCTTCCAACTCTGTTATTCTAGTCTAGTACTATTCCTATCCTGCTTCAAAAGAAGGAATCCCTCTGGAATGGAGAAGACGTACCCTTCAATAGGCAGGCATCGTTTTGCAACTGCAGCAACTTCCACCTTGGCTGGGTAGCTTAATGTGGAAACCTTCTCGACCTTGTCCTATTTTCCCTTTGAATTGGTCCGACTGTGTTGTGTGAGATCCAATTAGAAAGGGATCTTTCTAAGCAACCTTTCAGCCTCGGGTGGCGGAGGGGGTGTTCCATTCCTTGGCTTTATTCCCATTCTGATGTGTTTATTGTGTATCTGGAGCATTTAAGTGGCCATTTTTCATACGTCAAATGTTCGGTGATGATCCATCAACGATCCCCCCAATGGGAAACGTTTCTGGGCCACGATGATGAATAGCAATTTACTGGGTTTATTCTCCAGTGAAATGATGTCATTTACTGAAAAGAGAATTCAGCCTGGGACCAAGCAGGCATGAAAAACACAACTTCTACCCGCATTTTTCCCCAAAAGTTTCTTACCTGGCTTATTTATTTCATCAAGGAGAGCACCAACCGAGAGCTAAGGAGAAATTTCCTGACAGTGAGAACAATTAATCAGTGGAACAACTTGCCTCCAGAAGCTGTCGGTGCTCCAAGACTGGAGGCTTGGAAGAAGACCTTGTACACACCTGAACGAAAGTTGCATGCAAAAGCACTTGCAATTAGAAATATATTAGATTTATATTTAAAAAATGCATCTGTTGAGTGGAATGTTACATACAAAAGTTAATGAAATGAACAAAAATTCTTGGCTAGTTAGTAAGGAGTATCCCCCCAAAAATAATGGGAAGCGGTGGCTCAGCGACAAAGATAATGAGCTTGTCAATCAGAAAGGTCGGCAGTTCGGCAGTTCGAATCCCCAGCGCTGCATAACAGAGCGCTGCGTAACAGAGTGAGCTCCCGTGACTTGGCCCAGCTTCTCCCAACCTAGCAGTTCGAAAGCATGTTAAAAATGCAAGTAGAAAAATAGGAGCCACCTTTGGTGGGAAGGGAACAGCGTTCCGTGCACCTTCGGCGTTGAGTCATGCCGGCCACATGACCACGGAGACGTCTTCGGACGGTGCTGGCTCTTCGGCTTTGAAACGGAGATGAGCTCCACCCCCTAGAGTCGGGAATGACAAGCTGATATGTGTGAGTGGAACCTTTACCTTTACATAAGAAGAAGATCACCTGAGCAGGATATTAGGAAAAAAAATACTGATTCTGAGGTATGGTTTCTCTCAAAATATAGTTTCCTAAATATTTTTTTCTCAAAAAAAAAAATTAGTCTGGACTGAGTCCTAATTTTGGGGGGAAGAAATGGATGGAAACCTATCAAAGAAAGATCCAACCTAGAACTCAGAAGAAATGACAGTGAAAGCCATTAAATCAGTAGGGTGACTTCCCTCCAGAAATTATGGCCACTCCAACCCTGGAGGTTTTCAAGGAGAAACTGGGCGGCCATTTGTTCAGAATGATACAGGCTCTCCTGCTTGAGCAGGGGGTTGGACTAGAAGACCTCCAAGGTCCATTCCAACTCTGTTATTCTGTTGTTTTGTAATACCACTCTATAAAGCCCTAGTTAGACCACACCTGCATCCAGTTTTGGTCGCCACAATGTAGAAAAGATGTGGAGACTCTAGAAAGAGTGCAGAGAAGAGCAAGAAAGAGGATTAGGAGACTGGAGGCTAAAACGTATGAAGAACGGTTGCAGGAACTGGGTAGGTCTAGTTTAATGAAAAGGACCAGGGGAGACATGATAGCAGTGTTCCAGTATCTCAGGGGCTGCCACAAAGAAGAGGGAGTCAAGCTATTCTCCAAGGCAGCTGAGGGCAGGACAAGAAGCAATGGGTGGAAACTAATCAAGGACAGACACAACCTAGAACTAAGGATAAATTTCCTGACAGTTTGAACAATCAACCAATGGAGAAGAAGTTGCCTTCAGAAGTTGTGGGAGCTTCATCCCTGGAAACTTTCAAGAAGAGACTGGACTGCCATTTGTCTGAAATGGTGTAGGGTCTCCTGCTTGGGCAGGGGGTTGGACTAGATGACCTACAAGGTCCCTTCCAACTCTGTTAATCTGTTTAAAAAAAACAACAACCCCAAGGACAATCTATTCATCATATTGCTCCAAAACAATACGCAGATTGCTGCCTTTAGATGCCGGCAGGTTGCTTTGGGCTTTAGAAAAATTGAATTCCACGAAGATTCTTACGTCAAGACCTCTGAGCCTTTGACTCCAGTCGAGGAGCTCTCAGGAGGTCCATAGATATTAATAACATTTGGGTTGTGTGTGGCACTGCTTGGACATTGAGAAGGAACGAGCTGACATGTTGGCTAACGCCATGCTCCTGAAGTGTCATATAGCAGCATCAAACTCACAATCACAAATTGCTGACAAATTTAATTTTGTCAGCGACCCAAGGACCCTGCCAATTAGTCACTGGCAAGAAAAGCAGCCTGTCAAAAATTAATATGTCGCACTCCTACATTTGCAAAACATATTCTTCCGTTGGAAGAGGCCTGCTCTGTCTACCCGTCCATCAAGTATAATATGGTCACCGAAAAGGGGATCCTGGGTGGTGTAGAAACTTTTGGAAATGGAAAAGCCCTTTGTGGCATGGATCTAGGATGGCTGAGGAAGCATCTCACCCCAACGGGATTGGTTTGCCCCCACCCGAGGCATGCTGTAGAACACGTCAATCAAGACATGTTGCATTGTGGCCTGCCAGCGGTCAGGGGAGCTGGCAGCAGATTCGGACAGCGAGGAGGGTTGGGGAGGAACCTGGGCCAGTCATGGAGTCTGAGGAAGGCTCTGATGTGGGCTCTGTGTCGGAGGCAGAGAGGGGGCCAGGGCCGTCTGACAGTTATCAGCTGCCTTCGGAGCTAGACAACAGTGAGGCAGAGGAACAGCTGGAGCCTGTTCCCAGGGTGCGCCTGCACAGAGCTGCTAGTTCCCCCGCCATAGAGTCTCCTCCTAGCACGGTATGCTTTTTCCTCTACCTGTCCTAACCGAAAGCCCTATCAATTGTGGCACCGACCGGTGACAGGGAGCCACAGCAGAGGGCTGAAAGAGCCACATGTGGCTTCCGAGTACTGATCCCTGGTATAGAGTTTCCTGCCTGAGCAAGGGGTTGGACTAGAAGACCTCCAAGGTCCCTGTTATGCTATTAATGCTGGTAAGCTGCCCAGAGTCACCTTTAGATGAGAAGGGGAAGCACAGAAGTGTCCTTAAGAAAACAAATAAGAATAGCCATGAGTGGTTTTAAAAGTCTTTGCTAAAACATCGATCGTGGGGGAGGGAATTTTCTAAGAAACTAAACATCTTCAGAGTTAGAGACGTTATTGGTAACTCTGTTGGGATCGTAGTGCGGGCTTCTATCGGGATCACCTGCCTCTTCCAATGCTTTATGGTGCCTATGTTTGCTCCGAATCTTTATTCGCCCCCATTGAATTCCATTTTAATTAAGAGAAATGTTAATTAAAGCAAGAAAGCTCCACTTGAGTTCGGTGTTTTCCTCGCGTTGATAAAAAGATTGCTAAAAGAAAAACCCAACGTGCCTCGACTTGATCGTTGGAGGCGTGGGGCCAACGTTCATCTAGGCTGGGAGCATTTCGTTCCGTGTCATTGATCCACAAATCATTTTACAAGGAGAAGAAGAAAAAGTAAAGTTTAACAATCCACAGTTTTACTGGGTAGATTTTAGTTCAGTTAGTTTAATGAGAATTTTAGCACAGGCTGAGTTTAATTTGGCTTTTAAAATTGTTTGTATATTTTATTGTTGTTTGTATGTTTTTACTGTTTTTATTCTGCCTGTGCACCGCCCCGAGTCCCCATGGGGAGAGGGCGCGGTTTATAAGTATTAAATGATGATGATGATGATGAGTTGTCATTATCTCCGTTTTGTGCTTTAAGAAAATGCCGATGTTCCTTGCAACGAACACAATTAAACCAGTTTCTACTTTTTTTAAATCTGCGCCGCGACCGTGAATGTGTGCTTCTTTTCCTGCAGCATGCTTCCCCCCCCCCTTTTTCAATCCTATCATCTCTTTTATCAGGGTGGAGTCGGGGTGATTGAATGGAACTGAGAATTTACTGGCCAGATGCCCTTCCTGATGCCTACAGGGAGTTCACAGCAGATATTTTCTCCTTGCAATCTGTTGCTGCCTAGGATTGAACTCTTAACCTTCCAAGTGAGAGGCAAGTGCTGTTGAGGCCCAGCAGAGCTGGCAGCAGATTCGGAGAGTGAGGAGGTTGGGGAGAAACATGGGCCAGTGTTGGAGTCTGGGGAAGGCTCTGAATAGGGCTCTGTGTCGGAGGCAGAGAGGGGGCCAGAGCCGTCTGACAGTTATCAGCTGCCTTCAGAGTCAGACATCAGTAAGGCAGATGAACAGCTGGAGCCTGTTCCCAGTGAGCGCATGCACAGAGCTGCCAGACGAAGGGAACAGCTAAAGAAGAGGGGTCGACTTGGTGGCCACAGGTGGACAATGAACAGCCCCTCCCTGAGGAAATAAAAGAGGAGCGAAAGGGGAGTGGAGTTTGCAGGAGACCATTAGTTCACTTCATTGATTCGTGACTCTCCGAGTCTCCTTGGCAAGTTTTGCAGCTATCAACCTGGCAGCTCTCCAAGCCAGATAAGGTCTGTGACTGTAAATCCTCCCAAGCCAGATAAGGTCTGTGACCGTAAATCCTCCCTTGAAAGACTTTGCTGGATGGGAATGAGCAGAATTCACAGTCAATTAATCAAAGGGTTTTTTTTTGTCAGGACAAGGAGTTGGCTTCATGCTCTCGGGAAGCCTCGGTCAGAGTATATAGTATCTTGGGAGTAGGTGATCAATAATCTTTCCCGTCCCAGAGTAGGCAGGAAAATAATAATAATAATAATAGAAAAAACCAGGTCCTTGTTTATTTTAAACTTTATTGGAAATGCAACCCAAAAGGATGCATGAAAAATCACCTGTTCGCCCTCAGACAAAGACACATGAGCTCGCAAACTGACGGCAGAGGATTTATTGAACGTCAGCTGCTGTGCAGAAAGCCGAGAATTTCCATAAAACTCCATTTATTGATATGTATCCTCTTGTCAGGCTTTTGTCTCCTTTCGGCGTTCGCTTTCTGGGATCCTTTACAAGAGGATTTTGTTTTCATTAGGAGAAATGATTGCTCGGTTCTCGCCTTGAATGGAGCCACCGGAGTGATGGGTCAGGCTGGCCGTGTTGCTCTTGAAAAATATTATCAATACTCAAGCAAATTAGCTGCCGAGAATTCATGGTTATGGGATCGCGGTTTCCTAGGCAGTTATGCGTTCATCCGTGGAGAATCCCCGTATTAAAGAAAGGCATAAACTAGAGTTTGTGAATCAAACACGCTCGGTCGAATTTTGCAGAGGGAGAAAATGAGTGGATTTAATCAACCAATGGACGCTCCTTGTTAAATTTCTAGCAAGAATCTGAGAGGAGATGTTTGTACAATATATTTTTCTCAATGGAGGAAGAGGAGGAGAAAGGAGGAGGAGGAAGGAGGAGGAGGAGGGCAGGAGGGTGGACTAGATGACCTGCAAGGTCCCTTCTAACTATTAAGCTGAGGAGGAGGAGGAGGAGGAGGGAGGAGGAGGAGGGCAGGGGGGTGGACTAGATGACCTGCAAGGTCCCTTCTAACTATTACGCTGAGGAGGAGGAGGAGGAGGAGGAGGAGGAGGGCAGGGGGTGGACTTGATGACCTGCAAGGTCCCTTCTAACTATTAAGCTGAGGAGGAGAGGGGGGAGGAGGAGGAGGGAGGAGGAGGAGGGCAGGGGGGTGGACTAGATGACCTGCAAGGTCCGTTCTAACTATTAAGCTGAGGAGGAGGAGGAGGAGGAAAAGGAAGAAGAAGAAGAAGAAGAAGAAGAAGAAGAAGAAGAAGAAGAAGAAGAAGAAGAAGAAGAAGAAGAAGAAGAAGAAGAAGAAGAAGAGGAGGAGGAGGAGGAGGAGGAGGAGGAGGAGGAGGAGGAGGAGGAGGAGGAGGAGGAGGAGGAAAAGGAAGAAGAAGAAGAAGAAGAAGAAGAAGAAGAAGAAGAAGAAGAAGAAGAGGAGGAGGAGGAGGAGGAGGAGGAGGAGGAGGAGGAGGAGGAGGAGGAGGAGGAGGAGGAGGAGGAAAAGGAAGAAGAAGAAGAAGAAGAAGAAGAAGAAGAAGAGGAGGAGGAGGAGGAGGAGGAGGAGGAGGAGGAGGAGGAGAGGAAGAGGACTGTCCTGACATAACAACCTTCTGCCCTCACTACCAGCCTCACAACCTCCTTCCTAAAGCCCCCTAAATCCTGAAGGAGACCTCAGCCCCAGGTCCTGCCAGCCTCCGCCTCCATCTATTCTCTCCAAGAGCAATAAAAACGATGGGCAGAAAACACGAGGTAGAAAATAGAGTGATAAATCAAAGTCTTTGTATTCGTTTAAAGTTTCCATCTTGTGAAAGGTAATGGCTTCCCCATGGAATATATGCCTGTGTGCGTGACAAGAAAGCCACAACCAGGGGCAGGTTGCTGGGGCCCCAATTAAGGGAGGAAGCCTACTGCTTTCCTTTTCTGCCTTTTGGCTCCTCACCAGAGACCATCTAGACAGAAAGCTATGAGTTCCGTTGTGTACTTTTTTTATATATGTGTGTTAGGTTTTTGAGCTGATCAATAAATAAGTCTCCCTGATTGGTATTATTTATTGATCAGCTCAAAAACCTAACATGTATGTATGTATGTATATATTTTCTCTCTCTCTTCTGGACCAAATCCAAAGCTTTGCACCTTTTTGTTTAGCTGCCTCCTGAATGTTGCTGTTAATTTTCCATATTCCAACCCAGGAGGATCTGGTTTGTTAGAGGCCTTCAGGTCTTCAGAAGCTCCAAGCCATGGAGACAGGGACCCCCTCCTCTCCGTTCCCCTCGGAACAACCAACCTCCTGTGGGTAAAAGAAATAGGGGAGGGAGGGAGGGAGGGAAGAGGAGGGGGTGGCTCATCATTGCCAAGAGGTGGGTAGCTTGCTGGAAGACATTCAGCTCGCAAATTAGCATGCTGGAGAAACAGATAGGAAGATGTGATTATGATGATTAAAATTAAGATTGTCACATCATGACATCCCTTTCTTCAGGCTAAGTGGAACAAATCTCCACATTCGCCAACAAAATGAACCCAGGGAAGGATTTAAATCCGAGCCCCCATCCGATGCCATCCAACTGCACCAACGTGTATTGATGGAGGAAAGCAGAGGTCCAGAAGCCACCAGTATTTTGAAAACTATCAAGATTCTTGGCGTCTGCCGAAGACCAAAAAAATGTCTCTTCTCTCAGCGTGGTTCTCAAAAAACATATTTTTAGTCAGTTTTCTTGTCCAAAACGGAGGCTGCTACAAGAATTCTTGGATTATTTCCCATTTTCAACCAATAGATGGTTGTTGTTAGCTGGGAAGTCGTGTCTGATGCATCGCGACCCCATGGGCAACATTCCTCCAGGCCTTCCTGTCTTCTACCATCCTCCGGAGTCCATTGAAGCTCACTCCCTCACTCCATCCAGCCACCTCCTTCTCTGTCGCCCCCTTCTTCTTTTGCCCTCCATCCTTCCCAGCAGGAGGCTCTTCTCCAGGGAGTCCTTCCTTCTCATGAGGTGGCCAAAGTTTTTGAGTTTCAGAAGATGATAGATAGATACTGTAGATAGATAGATAGATAGATAGATAGATAGATAGATAGATAGATAGATAGATAGATAGATAGATAGATAGATAGATAGATAGATAGATAGATAGATAGATAGATAGAGTTGGTGACTCCATCCAGCCACCTCCTTCTCTGTAGTCCCTCCATCGTTCCCAGCATGAGGCTCTTCTCCAGGGAGTCCTTCCTTCTCCTTAGGTGGCCAAAGCACTTGAGTTTCCTCTTCAGGATCTGCCGTTCTAAAGAGCAGTCAGGGTGGATCTCCTCTGACCGGTTGGATGGCCTTGCAGTCCAAGGGACTCAATGCAGGAGTCTTCTTCTCCAGCATCAGAGTTCAAAGGCCTCCATTCTTTGGCACTCAGCCTTTCTTATGGTCCAACATCCACAGCCATCCATTGCAACTGGGAAAACCAATAGATACCAAACGATATTGGACCTGAGAGCTGGATTCTCTTTCTAAGTATCTTCGGTGAACCAGAGAACTGGGAGGTGTTTTAATGGATCAGTTGGGGATGATGTTTTGCACAAAACTCTCCTGCATTTTTATCACTCTTGCAATAACCATCTCATTTACTTAGTCCATGTCATGCAGGGAGAATTCACTGGAGTGGTGCGGTGGCCTAGAGGTGGAGTTCTCACCTCACAATCAGGAGGCTGGGAGTTCAATCCTAGGTAGAGGCAGATATTTCTCTCTCTGGGCACGTTGAGATTATATCTGCTGAAGGGAACCTGGCCAGTAAACATTCTCCTAGCTCCATTCAGTTGCCCAGACTTTACCCCCCCCCCCCCCGCCTCCCAAAGGAATGATGGGGTGGTTAAAAGGCATTGATGATGTGGAGGGAATTCGCTGGAGTTGGTGGCAAAAAGAATGGGAATTAGCCTGGGAATGCGCCTGTCTAAACTACCATCTCTCATTGGCTGTGATTTATGACGAGGGCTGAGGGGAGGAGAAGTAATGCGGGCAAAGTTCAGAAGCAGCTAAAGAAAGCAAAAAAGATGGCTGCAATGAAGAAACGCCAGGATGTTAATCCTAATAAATGATTGGATTTCTTTTGAACCTTGAACAGTGTGTGTGTGTGTGTGTGTGTTTATTCAATCTTCTGGGTTTTTCCATTTTCTTTCAGCCCTGCAGGTTCTCAAGGTGGAGCATTTTAAGTCCCACAGAGGACTCTGAAGATTTGGGGGGAGTTCAAACCCCACCTCTTCTGAAACTGAAAAGAGAATTTCCCCCTCCTTCATTAGGGAAATCTCTCTGCCAAACCTTCAATCCCACCGCCCACCCCCGTCTCTCTCAGCTCAAATAATCTCCTGATTTATGCGAGGACCCTGATAAATCTTCGCTTGCTTTCAAGATCTCCAAAGGCTCGGAAATTACCACCTCATCAAACTTTCAAGCCTTGAGAGGCAGCTATTTTCTTTCAACTAAGGGCCCTAATGATACACCTGGTGAGGGAACTTGGTTAGTAATAGGCCAGCAGGGGGGGAGAGAGAGAGAGAGAGAGAGAGAGAGAGAGAGAGAGAGAAGGAAAGAAGGGAGGGAGGGAGGGAGGGAGGGAGAGAGAATGAATGAATGAAAGAAGGAAGGAAGGAAGGAATAAGGAAGGAAGAGAGAGAGAGAGAGAGAGAGAGAGAGAGACAGAGAGAGAGAGAGAGAGAGAGAGAGAGAGAGAGAGAGAGAGAGAGAGAGAGAGAGAAGGAAAGAAGGGAGGGAGGGAGGGAGAGAGAGAGAGAGAGAGAATGAATGAATGAAAGAAGGAAGGAAGGAAGGAATAAGGAAGGAAGAGAGAGAGAGAGAGAGAGAGAGAAGGGAGGGAGAGAGAAAGAATGAATGAATGAAAGAAGGAAGGAAGGAAGGAAGGAATAAGGAAGGAAGGGGGAGAGAGAGAGAGAGGAAGGAAAGAAGGGAGGGAGGGAGAGAGGGAGAGAGAAAGAATGAATGAAAGAAGGAAGGAAGGAATAAGGAAGGAAGGGAGAGAGAGAGGAAGAGAGAGAAAGAAAGAAAGAAAGAAAGAAAGAAAGAAAGAAAGAAAGAAAAAAGAAAGAGGAAGGAAGGGAGAGAGAGAGAGAAAGAAAGAGAGAGAGAGAAAAGGAAGAAAGAGAGAGAGAGGAAGGAAGGAAGGAAGGAAGGAAGGAAGGAAGGAAGGAAGGAAGGAAGGAAGGAAGGAGAAGCAGCCATTCCTTTCTGCTTGGCCTTCTCCTTTCTTTGTCTCTGTTTTCATTTTGTTTTAATGAAGAAAAAAAGAAAAAGAAAAGGCATCCCAGAAGGAAAAACCAAAAAGAAAGGAAAGACAAAAGGAGGGGGGAGCATCGAGGCTCTTTCACCTCAAAGAGAAACGCTTTTCAGAAAATAAAATGATTTGCCAATCATAATCCTGATTGATTTTTTTTTTAATCCTGTGCTTTTGGGATTTTTTTTTCAATAGAAAAGATTCTCCTTTGCATTGTTCTCTCTCTCTCTCTCTCTCTCTCTCTCTCTCCCCCTCCTTCCCTCCCTCCCTATCTCCCGCCATCTTTCTCCACTCTCTCCCTCCCTCTCTTTCTCTCTATCTCCATCCATCCTTCCCTCTCTCCCTCCCTCCCTGCCTCCTTCCCTCCCCTTTCTCTCAGTCTCTCTCTCCATCTTTTTCTCTCTCCTTCCCTCCCTCCTTCTCTCTCCATCTTTCTCTCCCTCCTTCCCTCCCCCTCTCTCTTCCTCCTTCCCTCCCTCTCTCCCTTTTCCTTCCCTCCCCCCTTTCCTCTTCCTCCTGGCATTGAGGGAGCCATATGCTTCAGATGAATAGCATTACAACCTCGTTGGCAAACACTGCGATGGCCGGAGCTCCGCACCACACAAAAAAGCCTGTTTTGTTAACTTTCCGTGGAAGAAATCGATCGGAACCGGCAAGGAAGACTCGTGGCTTGCAGACAGGTGTAATTGCCTGGCTTACCTGCAGGGCTAATGAGGGCAGGTGAAGAAGCCAGAAAGAGCAAGCAAACACCTGGCCCAAAGGAGAAGAGGTTCTTAAGCAAGCCAAGAATCACGTCACTCGACAGCCATTTGCAAATTATGAGAAGGCTAAAAGGATTGCAGCTCTGGTTATGCAGGTAAGCCAAGAGCTCATTGCATGACGCTTCAAAGTTACAACGGCGCTAGGAGAAGTGACTTCGGGCCGTTATCCACACTTAAGACCTCTGGAAATCGAGAAGCTTGGGCAAACTGACTCGTATTTATGACGGTTGCTGTGTCCCAGAGTCCCCAGAGTAAAGTGAGATGATGACACAAGGATGAGTCAGCAGGGTTACTGCCCCTTTAAGAAGCTGTATATATAAGGGAGGCCATGTGAGGGCATTTCTCTCCCCTCATGAATCTCTCTCCATTATAATTATCCATGTAGAGTTGAAGATTGATTGCCTGCCCGATATTTGCCTAAGAACTAGAGGTGGGTTGCTCCCAGTTCCCCCCCCCCCGAGTCAACCGGGAAGCCAGATTCCTCATTTAACAACGGCCATAATTCACTTAAACGATGGTGACCATAAAATGGGGCAAAACTCACTCAACAAATGTCTCGCTTAACAACGGAAAAATCGAGCTCAACTGTGGGCCGTAAGTCAACGGCTATCTGTACTGGTTTGGGGTTTTTTTTCAGCGGCTTCTTTCCAACTCTGTTATTCTAGCTATATACGAGACCGCCTCCTGCCCCATACATCCCTTCGTCCGATCCGCTCCCACAGAGAGGGTCTTCTCCGGGTACCGTTGGCCAGGCAATGCCGGTTGGCAACACCCAGGGGAAGGGCCTTCTCTGTGGTGGGCCCGGCCCTCTGGAACGACCTACCCCCCGACCTTCGCACTACCTCGGACCTCCGCCTCTTCCGCCAACGTCTTAAGACGTACCTATTCCAACAAGCCGGCCTAGCATAGCCCCCCGTTTCTGACTATATTTACAAATTTTAATTTTTTAGGGTTTTAAAAGGTTTTTAGCACGGGTTTTAATTTAATTTAATATGTTTTTAATAGTATATATTGTTTTGTTATGGTTTTTAATAATGCCTGTGTGCCGCCCTGAGTCCTAACAAGGAGAAGGGCGGGGTATAAATTCGAAAAATAAAATAAATAAAATAAATTCTATTCTTCGGGGCAGCCCCTGAGATATTGGAAGACTGCTCTCATGTCACCCCTGGTCCTTCTTTTCATTAAACAAGACAAGAGTCGCAATCCCAGCAACCGTTCTTCGTATGAAACTTTAAAGTATCCATGATCTTAAAAAGGTCTTTTTTTGGGGGGGTCTCCGTAGGGTTGACTCGATTGCAAACCAATCCGAAATTGCAACCGCTGAGGTGTTTCCACCTGCGTTAGGAAGCCCTCCATTCCATTTCGTTTCCCGTGCTCTATCAAACATTAATGACATGCATGGATGCACACCTATTTATATTAATTAGGGCAGTTATGTAGGCTGTCTTTCCATCACAGCAGGGATCTGAGGTGGCTAGTGTCCAATTCCGGAAAATATTGTAATAACATAGGATGGGGATTTACAGCGCCCTGGACAGCAGTCTGTAAAGTATTGATCTGATTCGTTAAGGGATCGGCAATTTTAAAGGGAGCCCAATTAACCGGGCTCCATTACTTTGAGAAGAAACTACAAGAAAGAGAGAGACTTCAAAAGATCCTCGGCAGAGCCCAGCTGAATGAAAACAAATGCCTCAGTAGGCGTCTGTGCCAGGGTAATGACGATTTAATAGCTGACCAGCTACTACAAGGCTGTAAACCGAGATGATGACACAAGGACGAGTCAGCAGGGTTACTGCCCCTTTAAGAAGCTGTATATATAAGGGAGGCCATGTGAGGGCATCTCTCTCTCCTCATGAATCTCTCTCCATTGTAATTCTCCATGTAAAGTTGAAGATTGATTGCCTGCCTGATATTTGGCTAACACTAGAGGTGGGTTGCTCCCAGTTCGGCCCAGTTCGGCTCAGTGTGGCTGAAGCAGTAGTGGTGGCAGCAGGAGGCTCCGCCCACCCACTGAGACACTTCTGCGCATGTGCAGAAGCATTGTGTGTGTGTGTTTGTGTGTGTGTGTGTGTGTGTGTGTGTGAGAGAGAGAGAGAGAGAGAGAGAGAGAGCATGTGCATGCGTGAACCAGTAGTAAAACTGGTACAAACTCACCACTGCCTAACATGTGTATGTATATATAAGTCTTGTATATAAACTACTGTTTGAAAGAGAACCCTCTGTGTAATGTATTTTTCGCCCTCTCTCCCTCTCTTTCTCTCTCCCTCCCTACCTCCCTCTCTCTTCCTCTCTCTCCCTCTCTTTCTCTCTCCTTCTCCCTGCCTCCCTCTCTCTTCCTCTCTCTCCCTCTCTTTCTCTCTCTTTCTCCCTGCCTCCCTCTCTCTTCCTCTCTCTCCCTCTCTTTCTCTCTCCTTCTCCCTGCCTCCCTCTCTCTTCCTCTCTCTCCCTCTCTCCCTCTCTTTCTCTCTCCTTCTCCCTGCCTCCCTCCTCCTCTCTCTTCCTCTCTCTCCCTCTCTTTCTCTCTTTCTCTCTCCTTCTCTCTTTCTCTCTCCTTCTCCCTGCCTCCCTCCCCCCTCTCTTCCTCTCTCCCTCTCTTTCTCTCTCCTTCTCCCTGCCTCCCTCCTCCTCTCTCTTCCTCTCCATCCCTCTCTTTCTCTCTTTCTCTCTCCTTCTCTCTTTCTCTCTCCTTCTCCCTGCCTCCCTCCCCCCTCTCTTCCTCTCTCCCTCTCTTTCTCTCTCCTTCTCCCCTAAGGACCAGAAACAATTGGGTAAAATATAACAGCAAGAACTATTTCAGCATTTCAGATTTCCCCACCCAGTCCCAATTATTGGGTTATTGCCTTCAATAGAGTAGGAAAAAAGAAAGAAAAATGCCACTGACAGAAGACCCAGTTGAAAAAGACTTCAGGAGGCAAAGCTTAAATGAATCTTTCTCTCCCAAGCTTCTGTGTTTGAAAGGCCCTGGGTTTTTTGGGTTGTTTGTAATGCAAATGGCCCCTTCTTTTTCTTCAGGTATTTGTGGGAACGTAGAATTCCTGTTTGAAGAAGGAAGGAAGGAAGGAAGGAAGGAAGGAAGGAAGGAAGGAAGGAAGGAAGGAAGGAAGGAAGGAAGGAAGGAAGGAAGGAAGGAAGGAAGGATTTTTTTCTATTTGTTTCCTTCCTTTCTTTCTTTCTTTCTTTCTTTCCTGCTTGCTTGCTTGCTTGCTACTTCTTTATCCCTCTTGGCAGAAGGATTTCTTTGAATGGTTGCCATGGTGAATGTAGAGTGTTTGGCCAGATTTTTTTATTATGGGATGTCAACGCTTTGGGGAACTTTGAATAAGCAGCTCCATACTGTAAACCCAGTCAGCTCATTCTTATGCCGCCAGAATCATACTGGAGAATATCTATAGGTCGGCCCAGCAAGGACAAATTCAAACCACCCACTCTGATCATCTAAGATGCAATCTGGGCCCTCATTTTACCCACCTTGGAAGGGAAGCTGCTGTGGCTTAGAAGCAGAGCTCTCTCCTCCCAAGCAGGAGGTTGTTGAGTTCGATCCTAGGTAGAGGCACATGTAGGGTCTCCTGCTTGGGCGGGGGGTTGGACTAGATGACCTGCAAGGTCCCTTCCAACTCTGTTAAAGGATGGAAGGCTGAGTCAACCATGAGCCTGCAGGCGACTTCAGCTAGCGGTCAGCTGAAGTAGCCTGCAGTAGACAAAAGAACGAAGCCCTCATCTTGCCCCTGATGAAGAATGGAGCTTCTTCCTGGGCTACTTTGAGAGAGCATAGTGCCTTGGTAAGGCCACACTTGGAATACTGCATACAGTTTTGGTCGCCACGATGTAGAAAAGACGTGGAGACTCTGGAAAGAGTGCAGAGAAGAGCAACAAAGAGGATTAGGGCACTGGAGGCTCAAACATATGAAGAACGGTTGCAGGAGCTAGTTTGATGAAGAGAAGGACCAGGGGAGACATGATAGCAGGGTGCCGATATCTCAGAGGGTGCCACAAAGAAGAGGGAGTCAAACTATTCTCCAAGGCACCTGGGGGCAGGAAAAGAAGCAACGGGTGGAAACTAATCAAGGAGAGAAGCAACTTAGAACTAAGGAGAAATTTCCTGACAGTGAGAACAATTAACCAGTGGAACAGAAGTTGCCTCCAGAAGTTGTGAATGCCCCAACCCTGGAAGTCTTTAAGAAGATGTTGGATAGACATTTGTCTGAAATGGTATAGGGTTCCTGCCCACACAGGGGGTTGGACTAGAAGACCTCCAAGGTCCCTTCCAACTCTACTATTGTATTGCATTGTATAGCATCGCCCGCCAGGGTCATGCAAAGACTGATGGGGCTTTCCTTGTGCCAAAGTTAGCCCCCCCGACCCCTCGCATAAAATCCATGGCTGGCTTATTTAGGGGCTTAACGGATAACCTTCAGCTCGCACACCAGACCCAAACCAACAGACTACATTACGGCATTTGTGTGACACACCCCGTCACTAGGCTGACATTTCCACCATGGCCTTAGATCCCATGCCTGCTGAGCTTCATTGACCTCCTCCACATTTACAAGCTTAAGCGCTTTTTCCCCTTGGCCCCTCACTCATGATTAAAGCGTTGCCTCTCCACCATTGCATTAATGGCCCTTTTCCTGTAACACCAAGCTTCCATCCCTCATGATAATAGCCTGGAAATGCACTGAAAGCTTTTCTTTTCTTTTTTAAGGAAAGTTGGCTAATCGTATTCTGCAGTTCCATCGTTTTCAGCCCGAGACGTTCCCCCCATCTCCCAAATGAGGATAAAAACCCACAAAGGGCTCAGCCCGCCTCTCCCCACATCGATTGTCCCCCATAGCCATTAAATCTGATCAATGCCTCCTGTCGTGAAACCAATAAAGATTGGTGGCGTTTCTCTCTCTGATCTCAGGCACCCCTTCCACGCCTGTTGGGTCCTAGCAAGTTAGTGCATTATCCCCGCTGAAATGACAGGCCATAAAACATCCGGCCCGCTTATTAAAAGTGAGATCGGCTGAGGATTCCCTGGGAAATTGTTATTTCTTTAGATCTCTAATACCTGGAAGGAGGAGGAGGAGGAGGAGGAAAAGAAGAAAAAGGAGAAGGAGAAGGAGAAGAAACAGAGGTGGAGGTAGTGGCAGTGGAAGAGGAGGAGGAAAAGGAGGAGGAGGAGGAGGAGGAGGAGGAGGAGGAGGAGGGGAAGAAAAAGGAGAAGGAGAAGAAACAGAGGTGGAGGTAGTGGCAGTGGAAGAGGAGGAGGAGGAGGAGGAGGAGAAGAAAGAGAAGAAAGAAGAGGTGGAGGTAGTGGCAGTGGAAGAGGAGGAGGAGGAGGAGGAGGAGGAAAAGAAGAAGAAGGAGAAGGAGGAGGAGAAGAAACAGAGGTGGCAGTAGTGGCACTGGAAGAGGAGGAGGGGGAGAAAAAGAAGGAGAAGGAGAAGAAACAGAGGTGGAGGTAGTGGCAGTGGAAGAGGAGGATGAAAAGGAGGAGAAGGAAGAGGAGGAGGAGGAGAAGAAGAAGAAGAAGAAGAAGAAGAAGAAGAAGAAGAAGAAGAAGAAGAAGAAGAAGAAGAAGAAGAAGAAGAAGAAGAAGAAGAAGAAGAAGAAGAAGAAGAAGAAGAAGAAGAAGAAACCTTGATTTCTTCAGGGGAAGTCCTGGTTTATAAAGAATGACTGCAGCATCTTGGCTACCCTGCAGGGAGCAAGACCGAAGGGAGATAGAAAAACCTAGTTAACAAGGCTACTCAAGGAAGGGGAGGCAGGCAGGCTGCCAAGTTAGCACTTCCCCAGCTGGGGACCCAAAGTACCTTATTAAAATGGTTAGCTGTGTACCCCTATAAAAATGTCACATCGTTAGTGATGGTGGTTGCATCTGGTGCCACCATATGTTCCTGAATGTCAGCCAAGCTCTGGCCCTCTTTGAAGGTACTCCCAGTTGAAGGGTACCTCCACCTGTCCAGAGGGTTACGCAATCTCTCCAGGCGAGATGGACCAACCCCAGTCGCTTCCTCCTCATCGATCTCTGGCCGACAGGTGGAGGCAGCTTCTGGCGAAGGTCTCCTGGCCAGAAGGGCTAAAGCAATAGAACTGGACAAATTACGGAAGGCAGCCTCAGGTGAATGCCGGCATCCAAAATAAGACTCAAAAGCTTGAAGGCTAAAGCTTTTGGAATGGAGCTTTTGCAGCCCAAGGTCGGACATCAAAGTTAAGGTTGAAGCTCAGAACAACCAAGAACATCCGTCACAGGAGTTCTTCAAGTACTTGATCATGAAGCAGGAGGGTTTCTCAGCAACTACTTTATGATTAAATATCACCTCTTCCCATAATTATGTCCCCTGAGGATGGATGGAACTCAGCACTCTTCTTTCAATCTCTTGACTGCAGAGATAGATGCTCACCAGGAGTCTCTAGAAGATCTAAAAAAAAATAAAAAATAAAAAAAAAATCTATCTCTAGAAGATAGGCAAGAAAAACCAAATGCACAAGTACAGTATAGGTGGTACCTTGCTCAATAGTAGCAACTTGAGAGGGATCTAGGAATCCTAGTGGACAACCATTTAAATATGAGCCAGCAGTGTGCAGCAGCTGCCAAAAAAGCCAACACAGTTCTAGGCTGCATAAACAGAGGGATAGAATCTAGATCGCGTGAAGTGTTAATGCCACTGTATAGTGCCTTGGTAAGGCCACACTTGGAATACTGCATACAGTTTTGGTCGCCACGATGTAGAAAAGACGTGGAGACTCTGGAAAGAGTGCAGAGAAGAGCAACCAAGATGATTAGGGAACTGGAGACTAAAACATATGAAGAACGGCTGCAGGAGCTGGGTATGTCTAGTTTGATGAAGAGAAGGACCAGGGGAGACATGATAGCAGTGTTCCGATATCTCAGAGGGTGCCACAAAGAAGAGGGAGCCAAACTATTCTCCAAGGCACCTGGGGGCAGGACAAGAAGCAATGGGTGGAAACTAATCAAGGAGAGAAGCAACTTAGAACTAAGGAGAAATTTCCTGACAGTTAGAACAATTAACCTCTGGAACAGCTTGCCTCCAGAAGTTGTGAATGCCCCAACCCTGGAAGCCTTTAAAAAGATGTTAGATAGCCATTTGTCTGAAATGGTATAAGGTTCCTGCCCACGCAGGGGGTTGGACTAGGAGACCTACAAGGTCCCTTCCAACTCTGCTATTGTATTGTATTGTATCTTGGGGTGGGGGGAGTGCAGAGAAGAGCAAGAAAGATGATTAGGGACTGGAGGCTTTGGTTGCCCCCAAAAAGAGGGAGTCAAGCTATTCTCCAAAACACTTGAGGGTAGAACAAGAAGCAACGGATGGAAACTCATCAAGGAGAGAAGCAACTTAGAACTGAGGAGAAATTTCCTGACCGTGAGAACAATTAATCAGTGGAACAGAAGTTGCCTCCAGAAGTTGTGAATGCCCCAACAACTGGAAGTTTTTAAGAAACGACTGGACATCCATTTGTCTGAAATGGTATAGGGTTTCCTGCCTAGGCAGGGGGTTGGACTAGAAGATCTCAAAGATCTCAAAAACTCTGATTTCTATTCTATTCTGTTCTATTGCTATTCTTTTCTGTTCTATTCTATGCTATTGCTATTGCTGTTCTGTTCTGTTCTGTTCTATTCTATTCTATTCTATTCTTATTGCTATTGCTATTCCATTCTATTCCATTCCATTGCCAAAGTCATTCTCCATTCCTTCACCCCCTCAAGCTTCAGCCCCATCAAAGGCAGCCCCATCATGACCACACTGGAGTAATCTAGACCAGGGGTCTCCAACCTTTGCAACTTTAAGTCTGAAGGACTTCAGCTCCCAGACGTCTCCAGCCAGCAAAGCTGGCTGGAGATGTCTGGGAGCTGAAGTCCTTCAGAATTAAAGTTGCAAAGGTTGGGGACCCCTGATCTAGACCACCTTTCAAAATGGAGATCGGTTTCCTACCGAGGCTTATCTTGCTTATTCTCCACCCTACCTGACAATCATCCTATGCCACCACCCCCAAAAAAGACATTTTCTTTGCTTTTGTTTCTTCTTTCTTGTCTTCTCTTTGTCTTCCCACAGATCTATTTTCTGCTACAGATGCTCCCTTTTCTCCTTATCTTCGCCTTGGCATGTTCGAAGCCCCGAACTGCAGCTGCAAGTAATGAGATTTTTTGCTCCTTGTATCATGCAAATTCACTGATAACCATTGGTATCCCGGCGAAGCGAGGAAGAGGAGTGAAAATGTGCCAGGCGACATCCATATTTTGTACATTGTTGTTTATATATGTTTTTAAATTGCCTATGCACCGCCCTGAGTCCCTTTTGGGAAAGGGTGCGGTATATAAATTAAATAAACCATAAACCATAAACCGTCCCTGCTTGGGGAGGCACGCAATCTCACTAGCAAACAGGAACCCAGGTTCTCTGAGCATGTGGCATCTGCCTCGGCAGCCTCACAGCCAGGACGGAGAATCTGCTGTGCAAAGGAAGAGTGTGAACATTCTCTACCAAACTCGTTCGCGATTGGTGTCGGTGGAAATTAAATTCCGAAATGCAGATGCTCGGTGCAGATGGAGACCATTAATTGGTGTAACAGCTTTGCATTATTAAGCAGGATTTTGAAGAACTGGCGACGTTTAGAACGAAGCCCTCATGCGTTCCTATACCCAAAGCCCCTTCTATGCGCAGGGTCAAATCAGTGAGACTTTGAGACATTGAATTAATGCTGGGGAACCTCAAGTATGTGTAACTTTGCAGGCGCTGGCTGACCCGTACCTTATCGCCGTGATGACGAACTTATGGCACACGTGCCAGAGGTTGAATCCAGAGCCCTCTCTGCTGGCATGCGCACTGTCACCACAGGTCAGATCTCCGTGGTATTTCTTCCATGAGCTTCTGTTTCCCTGCAAACGATAGAACAGAAGTTCGTGAAAGAAAAAGATCTTGCCTATTTTTCTACTTGCATTTTTGCATGCTTTCGAACTGCCAGGTTGGCAGAAGCTGGGACAGGTCACGGGAGCTCCCTCTGTTATGCGGCGCTAGGGATTCGATACAATACAACAGCAGAGTTGGAAGGGACCTTGGAGGTCATCTAGTCCAACTCCCTGCCCAGGCAAGAAGCCCTATACCGTTTCAGACAAATGGCTATCCAACGTCTTCTTAAAGACTTCCAGTGTGGGAGCATTCACAACTTCTGGAGGCAACTTCTGTTCCACTGGTTAATTGTTCTCACTGTCAGGACATTTTTCCTCAGTTCTAAATTGCTTCTCTCCTGGATTAGTTTCCACCCGTTGCTTCTTGTTCTACCCTCAGGTGCCTTGGAGAATAGCTTGACTCCCTCTTCTTTGGGGCAATCCCTGAGATATTGGAAGACTGCTATCCTGTCTCCCCTGGTCCTTCTCTTCATTAAACTAGACATACCCGGTTCCTGCAACCGTTCTTTATAGGTTTTAGCCTCCAGTCCCCTAATCCTCTTTGTTGCTCCTCTCTGCACTCTTTCTAGAGTCTCAACATCTTTTCTACATCGTGGCAACCAAAACTGGATGGCGTATTCCAAGTGTGGCCTTCCCAAGGCCTTATAGAGTGGTATTAACACTTCGCGTGATCTTGATTCCATCCCTCTGTTGATGCATCCTAGAACTGTGTTGGCTTTTTTGGCAGTTCAGTTCTAGTTCTAGAGTCGAACCGCCGAATACCCAACCTCTACAACAAAAACAAGGGAACCGTAACAGAGTTGGAAGGCACCTCGGAGGTCATCTAGCCCAACCTCCTGCCCACGCAGGAGACCTGGACTGGGGATTCGAACCGCCAAACTGCCGCCCTTCTGATCGGCAAGCTCAGCATCTTAGTCACCGAGCCACCGCGTCCCTTTATTAGGTATTCTCAATCCTCCCTAATTAATTAATGTATGCCTTGGATGAAGCAGCAAAAGGGATTACGAAGCAGCAGTTCAGCAACTAACAAGACGGCGGAAATCAATACCGGCATCTCTCGTTTTATTGTGCTTGGCTTTATTGTGTTTACAGATATTGCATTCTTTATTTTTTATTTTTTATTTTTTTAAACAAGACCCTTCACCAGCCGGGAGATTACGCCTGGCGCAAGGCTCAGGGGACGATTAGCATGTTTTAGCAATCAAGGGTTTTTTAATTAAGGTATGCACATTGTTGTCGTTGTTGTTTTTAGACCTAACGCTATTGCACACTGAGTTGACTACAGCATAAAGTAGCCATCACTTTGACATGCGCTGGAAAAGCAGAGGGGGGGAGGGATGTGTGGTTTGCTTTACGGCAGTGGTCTGGAACTGAACCCTCGATACCCCTGAGACAGCTCTGCCCTGAATATGTCTATGGATGCAATGAATTAATAGAAGGAACCACCTAGGAAGCATCAATCTGGACAGTCCATGCCCCCTCCTCTCTTGGTACAACATTTACGCCCAGAATGATCATTTGGAAGACTTGAGAAATTGTTGTTTAAGAGTAATGTGTGTTTGCCCCTTCCTTCCTTCCTTCCTTCCTTCCTTCCTTCCTTCCTTCCTTCCTTCCTTCCTTCCTTCTTGCCCCTGTCCCTCCACCTATCATCCTTCCTTCCCCTGTCCCTCCACCTATCTTCCTTCCTTCCTTCCTTCCGTTTTCTCTCCATAGTTTCTCTCTATTTCCTACATCCTTCCTCTTTCTTTCCTTCACTCCTTCCTTCCCTTCTTTCTTCCTTCTTTCCTTCTTTCCTTCTTGCCTCTATCCCTCCACCTATCTTTCTTCCTTCCTTCCCTTGTCCCTCCACCTATCTTCCTTCCTTTCTTTGTTTCGTTTTCTCTCCATAGTTCCTCTCTATTTCCTTCTACTTCCTTCTATTTATTTCCTTCACTCCTTCCTTCCCTTCTTCCTTAAATCCATCCATCTCCTTCTACCTATCTTCCTTTCTCCCTCCGTTCTTCCTTTCTATTGCCCTACACTTACCTACATTCCCTTTCTTTCTTTCTTTCTTTTTCTTTCTTTCCTTTCTCCCTCTCCTCCTTCCCTCCCTTCCTTCTCTCCTGCCTTCTTTCTCTCCCTCTCCTCCTCCATCTTCCTTTCTCCCTTTTCTTCCCCCCTGTCTCCATTTTCCTTCCTTCCCTTCTTCCTTCCCTCCATCCACCCATCCATCCATCCATCCATCTCCCTCTACCTATCTTCCTTCCTTTCTCCCTCCCTTCTTCCTTTCTATTGCCCTACACTTACCTACATTCCCTTTCTTTCTTTCTTTCTTTCTTTCTTTCTTTCTTTCTTTCTTTCTTCCCTTCTTTCCTTTTCTCCCTCTCCTCCTTCCCTCCCGTCCTTCTCTCCCTCCCCCTATCCCTCCCTCTGACTCCATCTTCCTTCCTTCCCTTTCTCCCTTCTCTCCCTTCCCTTCCTTTCCTCTGTCTCCCTTCCTTTCCCATCCCACTTTCTGACAGTAGATTAAGTCCATTCTCCTAACACAGCCCCCCCCACCCCTGAAATGATCTGTTGGGCTGATCTCACCTACTACGATGTGTCTCTACACTAAGAACAAGAGTTCCGGGGATGGCGAATGAGATTCCAGGAGCCCTAATTGGCATGCAAGGCTGGTGACAGGGAGCGGGGGCGGGGGGAGGACTCTGCCAGCCTGCTTAATCATTCTGCTGCCTTTGAGGTCCGCTGGAAGGCTTCCGTCGGGGACAGAGGCGATGCCATGTGTGAAGTATTTGCAGTACCACCACCACCACCCCCGAAGCCTTGGCCCAGCAGTTCTCAAGGGTTCCACCTTGGCCGGCGGACTTGGCACCACTCTGCAGGCCTCTTTCTGCAGAGCTAATTTACTTAACGATGTATTGATTGCCCTTCCACCACCTCCTGGCTCTCCAAAATTAGCTCAGGCTTTCAGTAAAGGCCGACGTGAAAACCGAGGCTATTTTGCCCTGCGCCTTCCACTCTGCAGCTCTGAAGTCACACGTGCTGCTCTAGAAATAACAACAACAACAACAACAACACAAACACGACACAAACACGAGGATTCAATGGGGATCAAGCCGCAAACGGCGCCTTTGAAGAGATCAAGAGGACACGGGATCGTGTTGCGATGTTTGTCTCAGTTGCAGGTAGCCCTCGACTTAACAAGGGAGACCTTTGCGAAGGGAGTTTTGCCCCCTTTTACCATCTTTCTCACCAGAGCCATTAAGCGAGTCATTGCAGCGGTGGAGTGAGTCGTGTGGTTGTTAAGGGAAGCTGGCTTCCCCATTGACGTTGCTTGTCCCAAGTTGGCAACGGGGGATTCCGTGATCTTGGGACACAGCAAGGGTCCTAGATAGGAACCAGTTGCCAAGCGTCTGGATTTTGATCGCAGGACCATGGGGATGCTAACACGGTCATAAGGGTGAAAAATGGTTGTAAGTCACTGTTTTCACTGCTGTTTTATCTTCGAACGGTCACTAAACCATTGTAAGTCAAGGACTACCTGTAGTGGGACAAAAGTAGTAGAGACAAATTTCTTGTGCATCCAACCACACTTGACCAATAAACTCTACTCTTCTCTTCTCTATTCTATTCTATTCTATTCTGCATTCTCTTCTCTTCTGTTCAGTTCTAGTCTATTCTGTATTCTCTTCTTATTCTCTTCTCTTCTGTCTTGTCTTGTCTTCTCTTATTGTATTCTAGCCTAGCCTAGCCTACTATCCTAACCCAACCCAACCCAACCCAACCCAACCCACCTCATTCTAGTCTTGTCTAGTCTAGTCAAGTCTGGTCTATTCTATTTCTTGTTCTGTTCTATTCTATTCCATTCCATTCTATTCTACCCTGATGGTTTAGCAGACAAAGAAGGAAGGAAGGAAGGAAGGAAGGAAGGAAGGAAGGAAGGAAGGAAGGAAGGAAGGAAGGAAAGAAAGAAGGAAGGAAGGAAGGGACAGCATAAATGGAAAAGTTTGCAGCAATGCTGGCTCCGATCCAATAATTCATTTGTGCCCACCACGTGACAGTAGGGTGCCTACTGGGTATTATTTGCTGACAACTGAGAGAGATGGCCCACCATTCATTGGTCTCAGCAACCTGGGCTCTCTATCTCCATCACACACACACACACACACACACACACACACACGCACACACACACACACACTTATTCTAAGAAGGCTCGAGAGGAGACAAAATGGGAAGCTCAAGAGTCAAGACCAGAAGACAAAGAAGGAAACCAAATCGATCTACTTGTCCTGGGAGACATTTGAACAGAGAGAAGAAAAAAAGATAAACAAGATCCATCTTGCGTCACACGTCCTGAGCGAAGGAATTGCAAAGGAAAGAATGTCTGATGAGCTGTGGTCTCCTCCAGAAATATTTCACTCGTGTTTTTAACTACAAAGCAAATGGATATTTTTTCAAGGAAAAATCAAGCATGCCAGAAACAGATCAAAGAGAAAAACTCACCTGCAGTACAAATATGCCTACGATTATGTGGACATTGCTACCCCTCGTGGTTTGAACAAACGACGTCTTGACCACACAGAATCCTAGGGTTAAGTCTCTCCTTAAAAAGTGGAACTTAAAATAGCTGGAACTCTCCCCTTGAAAGTGGAGAGTTCCAGCTATTTGTTCAAAGCACCTGAAGGCAGGACCAGAAGCAATGGATGGAAGCTAATCAGGGAGAGAACCAATCTAGAACTCAGGAGAAACGTTAATTAAACAATGGAACCACTTGGCTCCAGATGTTGTGGGAGCTCCATTGTTGGAGGCTTCCAAGGAAAGATTGGGTTGGGTTGGGTTGATCACTTCATTTGACCGAGTGAAATTAGACACACAGGGAATTTGTCACTGGTACAGAAGCACCCAACCATTTAACAGGGTTAGCAGATTAACAGAGTTGGAAGGGACCTTGTAGATCATCTAGTCCAAGCAGGAGATGATACACCATGTCTGACAAATGGCAGACCAGCCTCTTCTTGAAAGCCTCCAGGGATGAAGCTCCCACAACTTCTGAATAACAGAATAACAACAGAATATCAGAGTTGGAAGGGACCTTATAGGTCATCTAGTCCAACCAGGAGACCCTACACCCTTTCTGACAAATGGCAGTCCAGCCTCTTCTTGAAAGCCTCCTCCAATAATGAAGCTCCCACAACTTCTGAATAACAGAATAACAACAGAATAGCAGAGTTGGAAGGGACCTTGTAGATCATCTAATCCATGCAGGAGACCCTACACCCTTTCTGACAGATGGCAGTCCAGCCTCTTCTTGAAAGCCTCCAGGGATGAAGCTCCCACAACTTCTGGATAACAGAATAATAACAGAATAGCAGAGTTGGAAGGGACCTTGTAGATCATCTAGTCCAACCAGGAGACCCTGCCTACACCATTTCTGGCAAATGGCAGACCAGCCTCTTCTGGAAGAGAAGAGCCGAGGTGGCACAGTGGTGAGAATGCAGTACTGCAGTACAGCAGTTCAAATCTCACCAGCTGACGGTTGACTCAGCCTTCCATCCTTCCGAGGTGGGTAAAATGAGGACCCAAATTGTTGGGGGCAAATACTCTGACTCTGTACACCGCTTAGAAAAACACGATGAAATGGTATATAAGTGCTGTTGCTATTGAAAGCTTCCAGTAGTTTTTATTTTATTTTATTTAGTTTGAGTTTATTTATTTAGAGAAGACCTCCAAGATCCCTTCCAGCCATAGAATTCTATGATTCTGTCTGCTGTGGCCTAAAGGTGGAGCTCTCGCCTCCCAATCAGGAGGTTGCGAGTTCAATCCTAGGTAGAGGCAGATGTAGGGTCTCCTGCTTGGGCAGGGGGTTGGACTAGATGACCTGCAAGGTCCCTTCCAATTCTGTTAATCTGTATCTGCGGGATCGGATCGGATCCTGCCTCATACATCCTCACGGCCGATTCACTCCCACAGAGAGGGACTTCTCCGGGTGCCGTCCACTAGACTGTGTCAGCGGGCGACACCCAGGGGAAGGGCTCTCTCTGTGGCGGGCCCGGCCCTCTGGAACGACCTTCCCCCCGATATTAGGACGACCACGGACGTCCGCTCCTTCCGTCTTAAATTAAAAACTTATTTTTTCCGTCTGGCCGGCTTGGGATAGTCCCCCTGTCTTGGGGTTTTACTGGGTAGATTTTAGTTCAGTTAGTTTAATGGAATTTTAGCACAGGTTGAGTTTAATTTGGCTTTTAAAATTGTTTGTATATTTTATTGTTGTTTGTATGTTTTTTACTGTTTTTATTCTACCTGTGCACCGCCCCGAGTCCCCATGGGGAGAGGGAGCGGTTTATAAGTATTAAATGAAATGAAATGAAACATATAAGCACAGCTCCGGTTGGGTGACCCCAACTTCCCATCTCTTTCTCTTTTCTAAGAGGGCTCCCTAACAGATCATTCTCTAGTCTGGGCAATGATACGTCTGCAAGATAACCACCTTCGGAGAGCCAAGGACCCTTCAAAAGATTCCCTGAAGGGTTAACAGCCACCCCCACCCCCCACCATCCCTTGCTCATCTCCAGGAGAAGGCCCCCATTCTCTCCATGTCACTGCAGCTGTTATTCTTGGTTGTGCCCTGGGGGAAGATTGGAAGCTGTCCTCATGTCCAGTTCTCTGCGAAGGCAGCTTTTGAGAAGGTTGCAAACTTTGAGGGAAGTAGGTTGCTGATGTCATGAAGAAAAAAATATCTCATTTAGCACTTCCCTTCAAAGCTTCGGCCCCAACCTGACCATCAGAGATCCTTCAGGTTTTTCAACATCGCTAATGCCGAAGCAGCGATTTGAAGCCGCTCTCTCAGTTTGAATAAAAAAAGAGGATTTTTTTTCTCTCTCTCTCCTAAGCAGGAAAATTATTCTTCCTTTTCATGTCGCTTCTCTTTTCTTCCCTTATTTGAATTCCCCCCCCCCTAAAGAAAAACACCTGTCAGTGGTTCGCCGAGAGTCTCCGTGATTTTGTTTGTTCCAAACAATTCGGATGGAAATATCTTCCTGATAAATTGGAGCCAAGGCAAAGTACAAAAACAAAAAGCAGGAGAAGAAGCTAATGCAGGGGCAGAAATCTGGGAGATTTGAGATTATTATTATTATTATTATTATTATTATTATTATTATTATTATTATTATTATTATTATTATTATTATTATTATTATTATTATTATTATTATTATTATTATTAAAACCGTAGGAAAGAAACAATTCAGGCCGTCCCAAAGATCAGAAAAGGGTGGAACAGGAGTGTGGGAAACTACTAGCAATTGCAAACAAGTATGGACTATTAGTGATCAACCATTGAAATAGGAGCCAGCCGTGGGCAGCAGCAGCTGCCAAAAAAAGCCAACCCAGTTCTAGGCTGCATCAACAGAGGGATGGAATCAAGATCACGTGAAGTGTTGATACCACTTTATAAGGCCTTGGGAAGGCCACACTTGGAATACTGTATTCAGTTTTGGTCACCACGATGTCAAAAAGATGTGGAGACTCTAGAAAGTGTGTAAGAAGAGCAACCAAGAGGATTAGGGGACTGGAGGCTCAAACATCTGAAGGACGGTTGCAGGAACTGGGTCGGTCTAGTTTGATCAAAAGAAGGACCAGGGAAGAAAACAACCAAGCTCAGAGAGGAACAAGGACTCCACAGTCATCGTCCTCATCCTCCTCTTCCTCCTCTCCACAAATCCCACCTAGTAATGATGATGTTACCTAGTTTGGTCATGAAACATCTGCAAGAAAACAAGCAAGATCAGAGAGCACCACGGACACCATAGTCCTCCTTCTCCTCCCTCTCCTCCTCCTCTTCGTCTTCTTCTTTCTCCTCTTCCTCCTCTCTGCAAACCCGTTCCCTTCTAGCACTGATGATGCTACCTAGTTTGGTCATGAAACATCTGCAAGAAAACAACCAAGCTCAGAGAGCACCAAGGACCCCACAGTCGTCCTCCTCCTCCTCCCCCTTTCCTTCCTTCCTCCCTTCCTTCTATTACTGATGATATTATCTAGTTGGGTTATAAAACATCTGCCAGAAAACCACCAAGCTCAGAGAGCACCAAGGACCCCACAGTCCTCTTCCTCCTCTTCTTCTTCCTCCTTCTCCTCCTCCTCCTCTTCCTCCTCCTCTCCTTTCCCATCCTGGAGAAAGGAAGGCCATTACAACGTATGGAAAACTTCAGTGGGGTAAATGAGAAAAAAGGGAGGGATATGTGGGGAGGAGATAGTTTTCTTAAAACTTTCTTCTGCTGTTCATTTATTCCTTCTGCCTTACGTGGCTGTGAACCTTTCTTTACAAGAACTAAATTTTTAAAAAAGCACTTTCCCCCTTATTAATTATTGTATCGGATTTTTAATACAAAGAGCAAGAAATTGTATCCACATAAAACTTTTTAAGGCCAACCCCTTTTCACCCCAGTACATTTATAAAAGTCATCTACTTTCCAGAAAATATCTCTCTTTTCATTATAATCACCTAGGGTTTTTTCCCCCCCCCCTTTGTATAATATAACAATAGAAGGGAAATTTATATTCCAGGAAAGCAGGAATGAAGGGGCTGAGAACACAGGAGATACTTACAGGCTCAGCTTTTCGTTAAAAGAAAATCATTGCCTAAGCAAAACATTAAATTGTGATGCGGTGCTAATTATTAATAAGATTCACTAGTTATGGGAGAAAAAGAGAGATTGGGCAAGATTCCCATTTCCATCTTCCTTCCATGGTGGAAAAAAATATATAACAGGTTGAATGTGAAATGCGTTGCCCAAATTTAATAACTGAGTGTTTAAAATTGGTTTAGGCTGAGAATGGATCTGGCAATCATCCATATCTCAACACCTTTAGCCTAAATTTTAGATGATATTACAGATTAACAGAGTTGGAAGGGACCTTGTAGGTCATCTAGTCCAACCCCCCATCCAAGTAGGAGACCCTACACCAGGGGTCTGCAAAGTCGGCTCTTTTAAGACTGGTGGACTTCAACTCCCAGAGTTCCCCAGCCAGCATAGCTGGCTGGGGAATTCTGGGAGTTGAAGTCCACCAGTCTTAAAAGAGCCGACTTTGCAGACTCCTGCCCTACACAATACAATACAATACAATAGCAGAGTTGGAAGGGACCTTGGAGGTCATCTAGTCCAACTCCCTGCCTAGGCAGGAAGCCCTATACCGTTTCAGACAAATGGCTATCCAACATCTTCTTAAAGACTTCCAGGGTTGGGGCATTCACAACTTCTGGAGGCAAGCTGTTCCACTGATTAATTGTTCTCAGTGTCAGGAAATTCCTCCTTAGTTCTAAGTTGCTTCTCTCCTTGATGAGTTTCCACCCATTGCTTCTTGTTCTGCCCTCAGGTGCTTTGAAGAATAGTTTGACTACCTCTTCTTTGGGGCAACCTCTGAGATCTTGGAACACTGCTATCATGTCTCCTCTGGTCCTTCTTTTCATTAAACTAGACATAACCAGTTCCTGCAACCGTTCCTCATATGTTTTAGACTCCAGTCCCCTAATCCTCTTGGTTGCCCTTCTCTGCACTCTTTTCTAGAGTCTCCACGTCTTTTCTACATCGTGGTGACCAAAACTGAATGCAGAAGCAAAACGTCTTCAAGGAAAAACCAGATTGTCTCTTCGAGAAAAAGAAAAGCCCCTTTGGGACACCCAAGGATTATATTCGCTTTTTTGGTGGCTGCCGCAAACTGCTGGCTCCTTTTTTAAGCGATCGTCCACTAGCCTTCCGAGGGACTACTCCAGATTCCCTCTGCTAATCCGCGACATTAAAACCGCACTGTTCTTACTAACGTCCCTACAAGCAGCCGCCAGGAACTTCTGCCAACGAGTAGATCTGTTGATGGGAGTAACAGATGGTGACAGGAGGTGGGCCTGCGTCCCACCAGTCATTCTTCATGCCTGGTTTTTATGCTTTATGAGCGTCCTGCCCAAATCCAGGCTGGTACAGATTAAGTCAGTTAATCTGCTCATTGTATTGAGGGGGAATTCATTCTACTTCTAGCCCCAAAAGAGACAACCTTAGCTAACTTATAGAGATCAAGCTTTGTTCGAGGTTGTCACGCTTACGCGAAAGATTAATCACAATTACTTTGAAGTAAATATCGTTCAACCGAGCACTTAAGAGTCCTGACTTGGCTTATGAAAATCTCATCAGTCAGTAGATGTCAAATTAACTATAGTATTATTAACGGTTGCCGACTAACTTAAACAAATATTGTGATATAGCTTTGATGTATCACAATAATTTGATCACCGGTTAAGTGGTTGTATTTCTAATCGAAGGCTCTTGATCAGCCAATCTATTACTTAGATTCATCCTTGAGGTTCTACAGGATGTCCAACTTATGCCTTTCTCTAGAGCTGGTGCCTTTATTGGGTGGAGTTCACTTAATAAATGAAGCCATGGTTTGTTGTGACTTGGCCAAAGGTCAAATCCTGAGCCAAATCATCCCAAAGGCTAAACTGGGGCCAAACCAACAGGAATCTGGTCTACAAAGCCAGTGCCAATAAACTGGATGGAGCAATGATGTGGTTTTATTTAATGGTATTTCTTATTATCCAGGATCTCGAATCATGATTTTCCCTGTTAGAAGAGATGGGAGATCAAAACCTACATCTTTCCTTCCTTTCCCCCTCCCTAATCTTCCTTCCTTCCTTCCTTCCTTCCTTCCTTCCTTCCTTCCTTCCTTCCTTCCTTCCTTCCTTCCTTCCTCCTCCTCCTCCTCCTCCTCCTCCTTCTTCTAATGAACCCATAATACCTCATAGGGTGCTGTCAGGGCAAGTGAATGGAACTAGCAGAGTTTTTGCTGGCTGGGTGCCCTTCCTGTCACCAATGTGGAGTTTCATTCAGCAGATATATTCTCATTGGGCCCAGACATAGAAATATCTGCCTCTACCTAGGATTGAACTCACAACCTCCTGATTGTGAGGTGAGAGCTCCACCTCTAGGCCACCGCACTGCACCACTCCTTCCTTCCTTCCTTCCTTTTTTCTTTCTTTTTTCTTTCTCTCCTTTCTTCCTTTCCTTCTGTTTTTCTTCTTTCCTCTCTCCCTTCCTTCCTTCCATCCATCCATCTCTCCTCTCTCCCTTGTCTCTTCTTCCTTCCTTCCTTCCTTCCTTTCCTTTCCTTTCCTTTCCTTTCCTTCCTTTCTTCTTTCCTTCCTTCCTTCCTTCCATCTCTCCTCTCTCCCTTGTCACTCCCTTCCTTCCTTCCATTCACCTCTTCTCTCTCCCTTATCTCTCCTTCCTTCCTTCCTTTCCTTCTTTCTTTTCTTTCTTTCCTCTCTCTCCCTTCCTTCCTTCCATCCATCCATCTCTCCTCTCTCCCTTGTCTCTTCTTCCTTCCTTTCTTTTCTTTCTTCTTTCCATCCTTCTTTCCTTCCATTCACCTCTTCTCTCTCCCTTGTCTCTCCTTCCCTTCCTTTGTTCCTTCCTTCCCTTCTTTCTTTTCTTTCTTCTTTCCTCTCTCCCTTCCCTCCTTCCCTCCCTCCCTCCCTCCTCTCTCCCTTGTCTCTCCTTTCTTCCTTCCTTCCTTCCTTCCCTCTCTTTCTCCCATCATCCTGGTCCAAAGCTAATACAGTACCTGGAGTAAAGCAATGCTTATCAACCTTGCCAACTTTTAAGACGGGGGGGGGGGGGGGGAGCCTGGGGAATTCTGGGAGTTGAAGTCCGCCCATCTGAAAGTTGTCCCAGTTCGAAAACCCTGCACTGGGGAATCTGGGCATCCACCTTCCCATCCAACTCTCCTTCTGAACGGGTCTGTTTCCTGCTCCTTCCTTGTCCATTAACCGTCCCTGGAGTTTCAAGAGTTGTGTTCTCCACAATTGTCCCACTTTGTCTCTCCACACCTCTGCTTTCCTATACCTTCCAATCCATTTGCAGCTTGTACGGGTTTTCTTTCTTGCTTGCTTGCTTGCTTTAGCAAAGGAAAAAAAAACCCTCTGCATTATTCACATCTGCTTGAAATCCACCTACGGGCCTCAGGGCTGACCTTCACGGCTTCACCAAAGGCATCTACCCAAAGGCTAGTAGGTTCTTATATCGGATCAGGGGCGAAAGGCTACCGGTTCGGCCTGGTTCGCCCGAAACCGGTAGTAAAAAAAAATTTTTTTAAGTTTTTTTTTTTAATGTTCTCACAATCTGCTGGGTGACAATCAAGCTGTGCAACGCGATCCTCTGAACTTTGTTAAAGCATTTTTTAAACTACCTATTCGCCCCAACCGGTAGTAAAAAAAACCACTAAAAAGAATTCTGATGATCAGCTGTGCCTAATTTCATTTCATTTATTTATATTTATATCCCGCCCTTCTCCACAGAGGACCCAGGGCGGTGCACAGGAAATTTAAAAATATACAAAATAGGAAAATAAATACATAATTTAAAATATATATTAAATTATCCCGATCCTATGCTAAAAACCCAAATTGTTAAAATACCCAATTTTAAAACTGCCTAAAAGTCCCCATGGGAGGTTAGGCTAGGCCGGCTTGATGGAAAAAATATGTCTTTAAACATTGGCGGAAGAGGCGGAAGTCGGTGATGGTGCGTAATTCAGAGGGTAGGTCGTTCCAAAGGGCAGGGCCCGCTACAGAGAAGGCTCTTCCCCTGGGTGTCGCCAGTCGGCATTGCCCGGCCGATGACAGCCATTTGTCTGAAATGGTATAAGATTCCTGCCCATGCAGGGGGTTGGACTAGAAGACCTACAAGGTCCCTTCCAACTCTGCTATTGTATTGTATTGTATGACACCCTGAGAAGGCCCTCTCTGTGGGAGCGTATCGGTCTAAGGGATGTATGGGGCAGGAGACGGTCTCGCATATAACTAGGCCCCGAGCCATGGAGTGCTTTAAAGATGGTCGTCAGAACCTTGAAGCGCACCCGAAAGGCCACAGGAAGCCAATGCAGCTCGCGCAGGATCGGTGTTATATGGGAGCATCTGGCAGCTCCCGTAATTACCCACGCGGCTGCGTTTTGGACTAGCTGTAGCTTTCGAGTGCACCTCAAGGGAAGCCCCATGTAGAGAGCATTACAGAATTCATTCATCAGAGAGCCTCAAGGATCCTACAGTCCTCCTCCTCCTCCTTCTAGCACGGATGATGTTCCCTAGTTGGGTGATGAAACATTTGCAAGAAAACAAGCAAGTTCAGAGCGCACCAAGGACCCCACAGTCCCCCCCCCTCCTTCTAGCACTGATGAGATTCCCTAGTTGGGTCATGAAACGTCTGCCAGAGAACAAGCAAGCTCAGAGGGCACCCAGGAGCCCTCAAACCAACACATGTCACATGCAAATGCAACCCTAGAGCTTCCATGGACCTGCTAGACAGGTTGAGCAAACGTAGACAACCAGTTTCCAAGGCTGCTTGGTTCTAGAGCTCCCAAGTCCAAGGAATTCTTTCTTCAACCCCCCTGGTTTTTCCATGATGACCTGACGTCTCTGTGACCTCACAGCGCTACAGATACCTACCTACGTTCTGGGAGCAGAAGACGCCCAGCCTCATCTGTCCAGGGGATTCTTGCTGGATGGAAAGAGGGAGAAAAGCTTAAAAGGGAGGCTGACTTCTTGGATGGTGGAACGGGACTGCAGATCTTGCTGAGCCCGGATGAGTACGGACGCTGAGCGGTCAAGCAGAGGATGGACAGCAAAAGGTTTAAAAGCCCAACTTCGTCTGAAGAGGAACTTAAAAGATTCGGTTCACCCATCTCAACATTTTTAGTAAGTCGTTGCCCTTAATCCTTGAGGACTACCCAAAAACCCATCATGGCCTACAACTCAGAAGATCGCCTGGGACGTTCTTCCCTTCTTCTTTTGAAGTCCCCATCAGAATAATAAGAGTTGGAAGCAGAGGTAGTATTCAGCCGGTTCTGACCAGTTCTGGAAAACCGATAGCAGAAATTTTGAGTAGTTCAGAGAACTGGCAAATACCATCTCTGGCTGGCCATGCCCCATCTATTCTCTGCCTCGTGACTCCCAGCTGATCAGAAGGGAATGGGGATTTTGCAGTATCCTTCCCCTGGAGTGGGAAGGGAATGAAGATTTTGCAGTATCCTTCCCCTGGAGTGCGGAGGGAATGGAGATTTTGCAGTATCCTTTCCCTGGAGTGGGGAGAGAATGGAGATTTTACATTATCTTTCCCCTGGAGTGAATGAGAATTTTGCAGTATCCTTCCCCTGGAGTGAGGAGGGAATGAAGATTTTGCAGTATCCTTTCCCTGGAGTAGGGAGGGAGTGGGGATTTTGCAGTATCCTTCCCCTGCAGTTGGGAGGGAATGGGGATTTTGCAGTATCCTTTCCCTGGAGTAGAGAGGGAGTGGGGATTTTGCAGTATCCTTCCCCTGGAGTAGGGAGGGAGTGGGGATTTTGCAGTATCCTTCCCCTGGAGTGGGGAGGGAATGGGGATTTTGCAGTATCCTTTCCCTGGAGTGAGGCGGGAATGAGGATTTTGCAGTATCCTTCCCCTGGAGTTGGGAGGGAATGGGGATTTTGCAGTATCCTTCCCCTGGAGTTGGGAGGAAATGGGGATTTTGCAGTATCCTTTCCCTGGAGTAGAGAGGGAGTGGGGATTTTGCAGTATCCTTCCCCTGGAGTAGGGAGGGAATGGGGATTTTGCAGTATCCTTTCCCTGGAGTAGAGAGGGAGTGGGGATTTTGCAGTATCCTTCCCCTGGAGTTGGGAGGGAATGGGGATTTTGCAGTATCCTTTCCCTGGAGTAGAGAGGGAGTGGGGATTTTGCAGTATCCTTCCCCTGGAGTAGGGAGGGAGTGGGGATTTTGCAGTATCCTTCCCCTGGAGTGGGGAGGGAATGGGGATTTTGCAGTATCCTTTCCCTGGAGTGAGGCGGGAATGAGGATTTTGCAGTATCCTTCCCCTGGAGTTGGGAGGGAATGGGGATTTTGCAGTATCCTTCCCCTGGAGTTGGGAGGGAATGGGGATTTTGCAGTATCCTTCCCCTGGAGTAGGGAGGGAGTGGGGATTTTGCAGTATCCTTCCCCTGGAATGGGGATTTTGCAGTATCCTTCCCCTGGAGTGGGGAGGGAATGGGGATTTTGCAGCATCCTTTCCCTGGAGTAGGGAGGGAGTGGGGATTTGGCAGTATCCTTCCCCTGGAGTGGGGAGAGAATGGAGATTTTACAGTATCCTTTCCTGCCTCACCACTCCCTCCAAGCTACACCCACAAAATCGGTAGTAAACAAATCCCACAACTTGGAAGGGACCTCGGAGGTCTTCTAGTCCAACCCCCTCCCCAAGCCCCAAACCCTACAACATTGCAGACCAATAGTTGTCCAATCACTTCTTTAAAATCGGAAACACCCACAGCTTCTGGAGGCCAGATCGGATCGGAGCTTCCCGTACCATTATGATACTAGAAAGCGAGTTCTTTCTCAGCAGCCTCCGTCATGTTCTCCATTTCCACACCACCAGTTCTTTTTCCCCAACCTCAACCGACTCCCGCGCCTTCAAATGGAATCCCGTTCTTTCTTGTTTCCGATGGCAGGGGCTGCAGACCTTCTGTGATTCTAATGAGATTTGCTTAAATGGGCCTTTCTACCTGATGCCATCGATTTCTACTCCCTGGAGTTGCCTCTCATCCAGGCTGCTTGTAACTAATTATGCATTCAATCTATGTCGACCCCTGGTAACTAAATCTCAGGAACCAAATATCTGGCCGCTCAGGTTTTCCGATTTGGGAAATTCATCGCTATAGAAAAGGCGACACGAACGAGGGACGAGATGCCGATTGGCAGAATTGACGCTCGCGTATAATGCAGTCGTCTGTGTGTGTGTGTGTGTGTTTGTGTGTGTTATTTATTTATTTATTTATAACCGCCCCCTCTCCCCGAAGGGACTCGGGGCGGTGCACAGGAATTTAAGAAATATGTACATATAAACAATCATAAATAATTAAAACTATATTAAATATTAAATATTATCACCCTGTGCTAAAATATACCCCATTTAAGACTATACCCATAAAAACCCAATTAAACAATTTATCTACTAAAACTGAGACTAGGTACAGTGGATTAGGCCAGGCTGGCCTGCTGAAAAAGATGGGTCTTTAATTGCTGACCTGTAACAGGTAATGCTCAACGTACAACCACAATGGAGCCCAACATTTATATTGTTCCGTGAGACATTTGTTAAGGGGAAGGGGCAGTGCTGCCCCATTTTGCGACATTCCTCACCGAACGTCATAAAGGGAATCCCTGCGGTGTTAGACCTGCCGCTTTCTTGTGGGTCTTTGGCCTGCCACATTTTCTATCATTCTTCTATGTCTTTTTTTTATGGTGGGAAAGGGGCATTGATGACCTGTAGCCATAACAACATTCTTTCTAGAAAGCCAAGGTCATCCTTTCTCTCTGCACCTGACCGGAACTGGATGAGTGGAAGCTGCCAATATGGGAGTGGGAGATTGGACCACATGATGGACTTGTGGAGGTGGGGGGGCTTGCCTTTTGGTACTTTAATACAATACAATAGCAGAGTTAGAAGGGACCTTGTAGGTCTTCTAGTCCAACCCCCTGCGTGGGCAGGAACCTTATACCATTTCAGACAAATGGCTATCTAACATCTTCTTAAAGACTTCCAGGGTTGGGGCATTCACAACTTCTTAAGGCAACTTCTGTTCCACTGGTTAATTGTTCTAACTGTCAGGAAATTTCTCCTTAGTCCTAAGTTGCTTCTCTCCTTGATTAGTTTCCACCCATTGCTTCTTGTCCTGCCCCCAAGTGCCTTGGAGAATAGTTTGACTCCCACTTCTTTGTGGCATCCTCTGAGATATCGGAACACTGGAAAATACTTTGGAAAATACTTTCACACAGCACACACACACAAACAAACACACACACACACATACACTCATCTTTGTAGGAGCCCCTCAAATATTGGAACGCTGCCATCCTGTCTCCCCTCGTCCTTCTTTTCAGCTAACTGAGCCTCCCGCTTATTTGATTGTCATTCAATTCAGAGAATCAAGAAACTGCCCATCGATGCGACTGAATGGAAAAGCTATTTCGACGAGAGTGGGCAGATTCTCAAGTCGCAAAACTATGTGGCTTCCCAAATTTTGGAGAAGGTGAGTGACCTTGGAGAACAATCAATAAACAGGATGGTGGTGGAACCTCCAGGAGATAAAATGTCCATCCTGATGCTCTTCTTACAATGGGGTCCATTTTTATCCCATCCCAGCTTTATCCCAGCGTGGTTGTTTTTCAAGAGTCAGTTCCCACCACCCACCTGGCAGTGGTGCAGGCCACGTGGGAAGTGTAGTTCACAAACCCCTGGAGAACATCCAATATGGTCTACTTTAATGGTTTGATTCCCCGTTTTCCATCTGCAGAGGCTAATTTAAGATGAAGATTTCCTGGGGTGAGAACTCTGATATGGAAGCCCCTGTTGTCAGCTGGCAGCAGATCTGGACAGTGAGGAGGTTGGGGAGGAAGATGGGCCAGTCCTGGAGTCTGGGGACGGCCCTGAGAAGGACCCTGTGTCGGAGGCAGAGAGGGGACCAGGGCCGTCTGACAGTTATCAGCTGCCTTCAGAGTCAGACATGAGTGAGGCAGAGGAACAGCTGGAGCCTGTTCCCAGTGTGCGCATGCACAGAGCTGCCAGACAAAGGTAACAGCTAAAGAACAGAGGTCTACTTGGGAGTAAGGCCACAGGTGGAGGATGGATGGCCCCTCCCAGAGAAAATAAAAGAGGAGCAAAAGGGGAGTGGAGCTTGCAGGAGACCATTATTTCGCTTCATTGGTTTGTGACTCTCTGAGACTCCTAGCCAAGTTCTGCAGAGATCAGCCTGGAAGCTCTCCAAGCCAGAGAAGGTCTGTGGCTGTAAATCCTCCCTTGAAAGACTTTGCTGGATGTGAATGAGCAGAATTCACTGAAAATTAATAAAATGGGGTTTTGCTGGGACAAGCAGTTTGTTTCATGCTCTCGGGAAGCCTCGGTCAGAACAGTCTCCTATCTCTTGGGGTTGTCTTATTTCTCTGCATGGAAAACAAACATTTTGACCGACACTATGGGCTAAGAGTCAACGAGGAATCCAGCCGTCTCCCAACATCTAATTCATGCAAAACACAATAGTTCTCCTTCCCCAAACAACCTTTCACCTGTTCAAAGGTGAGGTTGCCATGGAGATCAGATGTCTGGGCAACTTTAGATTGGGGGGGGGGGGAATCATCCATCCCCAGAGTTCTTTTCAGTGGTGGTACAAGTAGATTTCTCCAGCCAATTTGAGATCAGGAGAATTTGTTTTTCCACGGATAATCCCAAGGACTGAGAAACAAGGTCTGTTGTGAATGTGGAATTTCAAGTAGGGACAACAATTGTTGTTAGTTGCGAAGTCGTGTCCGACCCATCGCAACCGCATGGACAACGTTCCTCCAAGCCTTCCTGTCCTCTACCATCCTATGGTCCATTGAAAGTCACGCCGACTGCTTCGGTGACTCCATCCAGCCACCTCCTTCTCTGCCGTCCCCTTCTTCTTCTTTTGCCCTCCATCTTTCCCAGCATGAGGCTCTTCTCCAGGGAGTCCTTCCTTCTCATGAGGTGGCCAAAGTATTTGAGTTTCAGAAGATGATAGATACATAGATAGATACTGGAGAGGGGGGGAGGGAGAGAGGGAGATACTGTAGATAGATAGATAGATAGATAGATAGATAGATAGATAGATAGATAGATAGATAGATAGATAGATAGATAGATAGATAGATAGATAGATAGATAGATAGATAGATAGATAGATAGATAGATAGATAGATAGCTTCGGTGACTCCATCCAGCCACCTCCTTCTCTCCCGTCCCCTTCTTCTTCTTTTGCCCTCCATCTTTCCCAGCATGAGGCTCTTCTCCAGGGAGTCCTTCCTTCTCATGAGGTGGCCAAAGTATTTGAGTTTCAGAAGATGATAGATACATAGATAGATACTGGAGAGGGGGGGAGGGAGAGAGGGAGATACTGTAGATAGATAGATAGATAGATAGATAGATAGATAGATAGATAGATAGATAGATAGATAGATAGATAGATAGATAGATAGATAGATAGATAGATAGATAGATAGATAGATAGCTTCGGTGACTCCATCCAGCCACCTCCTTCTCTCCCGTCCCCTTCTTCTTCTTTTGCCCTCCATCGTTCCCAGCATGAGGCTCTTCTCCAGGGAGTCCTTCCTTCTCATGAGGTGGCCAAAGTCTTTGAGTTTCCTCTTCAGGATCTGGCCTTCTAAAGAGCAGTCAGGGTGGATCTCCTCTAGGACTGACCGGTTGGATGGCCTTGCAGTCCAAGGGACTCAGTGCAGGAGTCTTCTTCTCCAGCCCCAGAGTTCAAAGGCCTCCATTCTTTGGCACTCAGCCTTTCTTAGGGTCCCACCTTCCCAGCCATATATTGGGACAATCGTTGCCACCGTTTAATTGTCCACGTTTTCATTTGAAGGAGCAGGATGGTTTCGAATGGTAAGAGCCCCTTTTATGCCTTGCCAAAGGATAATTCATTTTCGTCCCATTTATCTTCTCTCTGCATCACAGCCACCCACTGCCTAGACAGATGGGGAATAATACTGTACAAGACAATAGCCTGGGGAAATGATTGAAGCGTGGCACAGAAGTATCCGTGATAGAAGGAAGTAAATAAAGGAAGAAGTTAAGATGTGGCTCACAGTCAAATTAGCATTTTGAAAAAGCTGGGTGCCTAGACGTACCACTGACGCCGTATTATTTTCTAAAACGAGAACCCCTCCTTCTCGCCACACTCGAAAAAAAGAAAGACAAGGCAAATTAATGACTTGATACTGCAGTGCAGGGGTCTCCAACCTTTGCAACTTTAAGTCTGAAGGACTTCAGCTCCCAGAATTCTCCAGCCAGCAAAGCTGGCTGGAGAAGTCTGGGAGTTGAAGTCCTTCAGACTTAAAGTTGCAAAGGTTGGAGACCCCTGCTGTAAGTGAGAAAGAAAAAAGTTCCCTAGTGGGAAAATATTAAAATATGAGAACTGCAATGGCAGCCTTTGGTCTTCGTTTACAAGAGGTCCTTCGTGCTCCCTGAGCTTGGTGGTTTTCATGCAAACGTTTCATGACCCAGACTAGGTAACCTCATCAGGGCCAGTAAGGAGTGGGATTTGCCATTATTTCATATTCCAGTGGCTTGCGGGAATGGTCTCACAATCAAGAGGCTGTGAAGTTCGATCCTAGGTAGAGGCAGATATTTCTCTCTCTGGGCACAATGAAAATATAGCTGTTGAATAGAACTCTGCACTGGCGACAGGGAGAGCATCTGGCCAGTAAATACTCAGTTCCATTCTCTTGCCCAGACTCCACTCTGCAAGGTATCATGTGATCATTAAAAGAGGATAATGTTTGGTCTTCATTTAAACCAGGGGTCGGCAACTTTGAACACTCAGAGAGCCACAAAGGTCCTAACAGGAAGCCCCCTGTAAATTCTGGAAAGGACAGGAAGTCCAGTTCCCCCATCATAGAGTCTCCTCCTAGCATGGTATCCTTTTTCCTCTGCTGACTGAAAGTCCATTTCCCCCACCATAGAGTCTTTTTCTATCATGGCATCCTTTTTCCTTTGCCGACTAAAAGTCCAGTTCCCCCACCATAGAGTCTCCTCCTAGCATGGCGTCCTTTTTCCTTTGCCAACCGAAAGTCCAGTTCCCCCACCATAGAGTCTCATCCTAACATGACGTCCTTCTTTCCTTTTACCGACCGGCGCTGAGGAGCAACAGCAGAGGGGTGAAAGAGCCACATGCAGTTCCGGAGCCACATGAGCCTCCAGAGCCGCAAGTTGCCAACCCCTGATTTCTCCAAACCGTCTGAGGGGCCCATCTCTAGGATCCATGCATGACCGGGACCCATCTCTCAGCCCTAAAGATGGCCACGAATCTGGATATGAAGCAGATAAAATCCTTCCCTCCACGAGGTTCAGCTCATCTCGTGGTCCGCTTTCCCTTAAAGTAGCTGTGGCTATTCTGAGTCTCACCTTTCCAGCTAGCTCCAAGAGGTCAACAAGAAGACTTTTGATGGGAAGGAGGCAGAAGAAGGGAGAAAGCCGTGTGTGTGTGGGGGGGTCACTTGGCTGGCTGGGAAATTCTGGGAGCTGAAGTCCCCAAGTCTTAAAGTCGCCAAGTTTGGAGAGCCCTGCTCTATGCCGTCATAATCTGGATAAGTTTAGCTAACTTTCTTTTAATCCTAGTGTCGTTTATGTTTTGCTTTGAAAGAAAACACGGCATGGCCAAGATCTTCCACATCCATGTTCTGCTGTCTCTATTATGGAACACCCCCCCCCCCTAAACTGAGTGCCCTTGGCACTAAGGAGCTGTTCTGTTTGCCAGTCTCTAAGCTGGCTGCTGGTTTTCCTGGCAAAGTGGCTCGGTTGCTTCCTGAAGTTTAATTATGCTTTGGCACTTACAATTCCATTTTTGGAGAAAGCCACGACGTGAGCGACGGCTGCTCTCTTCCTCTGAGCACCCTTTGAAGGTTTTCGTGAGGCTGGTTATGAGCAAATTGTCGCCTTCCCAAACATGGGTCTCCTCCAGGCTGGTCAAAACTCCCAGAATCCTGAGGATAATTCCCAAAGTCGAACCGAAGTTGGAATTCTAGGAAATGTACCGTACTTTTCAAACTATAAGACGCACCGGTATATAAGACGCGCCAAGATTTTGAAGAGGGGGGGAGTAACAAAAAAAGATTTTGTCTTCCGTGGCCCCCCAGGAGTACTCTGCAGGCTTCAGCAGGGCTGGTGGAAGGCAAAAACGCCCCCATTTTTGCAAAAAAAAAAAAAAGGGCAGAAAACGGTCCGTTCTTTGCAAAATTGGATGCATTTTTTGCCTCCCCCCAGCTTCTGGGAGCTGGGTGAAGGCAAAAATGCCTCAGCTTTTGCGAAAAATGATCTGTTTATTGCAAAAATGTGATGCAGGGGTGGGGCTTCGGGAGGCCAAAAATGGTTATATTCAGTTTATAAGATGCACCATTTCTGCACTCTTTTAGGGGGGGGGGGGGAAGATGCATCTTATACTCTGAAAAATACGATAGTCCCCCACATCTCTGGAAGGAACCAGGTTGGAGAAACTGAGCATAAATTCCCTCAAAGGAAGAGAAGGTCAGAGAATTTGGTTAAGACACTGAGCTTGTCGCTGAGAAAGGTCAGCAGTTCGGCGGTTCAAATCCCTAGCACTGGTCTCCTGCGTGAGCAGAGGGTTGGACTAGATGACCTCCCAGGTCCCTTTTAATTTTGTTACTGTTTGCTTGTTTTTTTTTGGTGTAGGGGTTGGATCTTTCTGTGAGATCAGAAGCTTGGAAATTCCTCACCGGCTACTATCCTTGGAAGAGTTCCTATGATGAGAGGCTCACAACCGACAGCATGAGACGGTGCGTCAGTTACATCCTGATGTGGGTGGTGCTCATTTTGTGCAGCTCAACTCCTTCCGGATCCATTAAGATGACTTCAGACGTGGTATTCTACCGGTTTAGACCGATTCGCCCAAACTGGTGGCGGAAATCGTGGATGGCCGCGCCCACCCGCCCCAGCTCTATGGCATCCCATTTAGGACCTTTTTTCACCAAAATCGCATGTACAGGTGGCTGAGCACATATGCAGAATGAAGTGCATGTGTGTTTACATTTGTGAACCAATAGGGAAGGTATATGCATACCACCCATGGACACCTTGCGCAGAATTCTCAGCTCTGCCATCATCATCTTTTTTAACAACCTCCCCTCTTCTTTAATGGCTCCTAACTGCCTGACCCAGATGCTGTCTCTGTAGTAGAGGGGCCGCATGTCAGCTCCGGCGAGCCCACGGGCCCAGAGCTGCCATTCGGGCGGGGGAAGCTGTGGGAGCTGCCAGGAATCGTACTTACCAGCTGGGCATCTCCCTCCTCCACAAGCAATCCAGCTGAGAACTCTCCATAACTCTCCATGACTCATGGGAGGTGGAGCCTGGGCAAGTGAATGGAGCTAGCAGAGTGTTTTAATGGCCAGAGGCCCCTCCTGCCGCCAATGCGGAGTTTTGTTCAGCAGATAAATTCTCACTGAGAGAGAGAAATATCTGCCTCTACCTAGGTTTGAACTCACAGCCTCCTGACTGTGAGGTGAGAGGTCTACCTCTAGGCCACCACACCACTCTACGGGGATCTACCATGGAGGCTAGGGATTCTGATGCTTCTGTCACACGCATACTTGGGCCGAGCCAGGGCTGAAGAAAGCGAGCTAACAGATTAACAAGAGTTGGAAGGGACCTTGCAGGTCATCTAGTCCAACCCCCTGCCCAAGCAGGAGACCCTACCTCTGCCTCTACCTAGGATCGAACTCACAACCTTCTGACTGGGAGGCGAGAGCTCCACTGAGTTTTCACACCTATCGGTTCTTCCGTCTGGTCATCTATGCCTCTCCTTCCCCTTTGCAGGAAAAGCTATGAGTCCCTGTGCAACATGTACACCAAGATCGAACCACTGCTGGAGACAGAGCATCGATGCTTCACGGAAGTCCAGAACATTATACGTAGGTATCCAAAAACAGGCTTAGGAGAAGGATGCAAACACGACTGGTTTCAGAGGGGGGGGGGGGGGGGACATAAGAAAAATTTGGATTTTTGGATTTTTGTATGTTTTAATGATGCTTGTGCGCCGCCCTGGGTCCTTTTATAGGAGAAGGGCAGGGTATAAATTTAATAAAATAAATAAATAATAAATACTCAAAACCGGTGCCTATTCTGTAGGCCTGTGGAGATCCTCAGTCATCCAATAATAATAATAATAATAATAATTTAATATTTGTAAACTGCTCCCTCTCCCCATAGGGACTCGGGGCGGTGCACAGGAAGAATAAAAAACAATAAATATATATAGACATTCTTTAAAAACAAATTAAACCTATACCTGTGCTAAAATTCCCCATTAAAACTAAGCTAAACTAAAATAGCATTCCCAATAATTAAATATAATAATAATAATACCCCAAAGACAGAGAGACTATTCTAGGCCGGCCAGACAGAAAAGATGTGTTTTTAGTTTTAGACGGAAGGAGCGGAAGTCCGTGGTCGTCCTAATGTCGGGGGGAAGGTCGTTCCAGAGGGCTGGGCCCGCCACAGAGAGAGCCCTTCCCCTGGGCGTCGCCCGCTGACAAAGTCTAGTGGACGGCACCCGGAGAAGTCCCTCTCTGTGGGAGCGAATCGGCCGTGAGGATGTATGGGGCAGGATCCGATCCCGCAGATAGCTAGGTCCCGAGCCATGGAGCGCTTTAAAGATGATGACTAACACCTTGAAGCGCACCCGGAAGACGACAGGCAGCCAGTGCAGCTCGCGCAAGAGCGGTGTTACAACCAAGTCTTGGTGGCCCCAAAGGTGCTTTTTCCAAAAGGCAACCGCACTTCATTTTTCCTTAAGGATGTTTCACTTCTCATCCAAGAAGTTTCTTCAACTCTGACTGGAGGGTGGGCAATGGAAGGACTTGATACCAGGGATGGGCTTCAAAAATTGTAGCAAGGGATTCTCTGCCCTGTTGCTGGGTGGGCATGGTGGGCGTGGCCTAGTTGGCCTCCTGCACCACAGTGTGTGTGTGTGTGGGGGGGTGTTTTTGCCCTCCCCGGGCTCCGGACGCCTTCCTCGAGGGTGAAAATGGCTTCCCCGGGCTCCGGAGGCTCTCTGTTTCTGGCCTTCTCCGACTTCTGATAGTCTTGTTTTTAGCCCTCCCTGAGATTCCGTGCACACCCTGCACTTAAACGGGCTGCGTGGGGATTCCTGGGACGGGAAGGGCAGGGTGGGCGAGGCCAGCCAGGAGTGAGATTTGGGGGTTCTCCGAACTGCACAGGATCTTGGTTAGAGGTTCTCCCGAACCCCTGCAAACCCCCTGCAGCCCACCCCTGATTTATACCATTCCCCACCCTCCAATCAGAGCTGAAGAAGATTCGCTTCTTGGATGAGAAGCGAAACGTCTTCAAAGAAAAAAAACAAGGAAGTCCAGTTGCCTCTTGGGGGGGGAACACCTTTGGGACAACAACCATGAGCTGGAGGATTGAGAATCTCCATTGGTGTGCATTGAGTATCTGTAAGGATTTGTTGATATGTAGAATGCACTGGCTCAGGCCTTTAATGGCCCATTGACAAAAGTGGGGGCTATTAAGAGTGAGTCTGTTTCCTGTCTAAAAACATGTTTCTCCATTTCTTGTCCAGGGAAATATAACATTCTGCCTTTTCAATATTTCCCAGGAGATTTCGTTTTTCTAGGAGAGGGGTGGGTTTTCACTTCGTACGAAAGAAAGAAAGAACGAGAGAGAGAGAGAGAGAGAGAGAGAGAGATGGAGGGGAGGGAGGAAGAAAGGAAGGAGAGAGAGAGAGAGAGAGAGAGAGAGAGAGAGAGAGAGAGAGAGAGAGAGAGAAGAAAGAAAGAAAGAAAGAAAGAAAGAAAGAAAGAAAGAAAGAAAGAAAGAAAGAAAGAAAGAAAGAAAGAAAGAAAGAAAATTATGTAATTTTGAAAGAGCCAAATGGAAAAATACCTAAGAATCCATCTTCTCACGTCGGACAGGAAAGCCGTGATGGATTATTATAATTTTATTCAGATCTCCTTTTCTGTCTTTTTCCCAGCTGTCTAACAAAAAGAATATTAAACGATACAGCAAAATTAAGGCTACAGATCAATGAAACAGACATAAATCAACGCGAGGCAGACTCGGGAAAGATTTACAACAGAGATGGGATGCAGGCCAAGCCCTTCAGATATAATAGATATTCTCCCGTGCTGGAGAATTCTTTAAGCAGGTCACATCCTGGGGAAATGTTCACCTTTATTTGCCCCCTCCCCCACCCAGAATTGGGATCCAAAGAGATCGTTTCCCTACTTTGATGGCGAGGGGAAAGCAAGGCGCATGTTAGGCGATGCTGCTTTCTGGCCTTACATGTTTCCAACCCACATGGGAATGGAGCATCTCTCAGCGTCTCCACTCGGAGGTTGAAATATTCGGCTTTGTTTGTTAAATTGCCTGGCTGTTTGGGTTCGTTTATTATTATTTTACTTCCTCCTAACGATCCATTTCAGCCTTCCGTGAGGGACTGCTAAGCTTGGAGAGGGGTTAGTAAATTAAGAGGTGCCATTGAGCTCTTCAGCAGCTCTACCGAGGAGCAACAGAGTGGCTTAATTCAAGGAGCACCTTTAGGATGAGTTATCTATTGCTCTTACTTCTGAGTAGGGATTTCTTTCCGGCTTCTTTTCACTGGATTTTGAGAGTTTGTTGTTATTGTTGTCCCTGACTTCCTTCCTTCCTTTACTCTATCTCTCTTTCTTCCTTCATTCTTTCTTTCTTTCTTTCTTTTCTTTCTTTCTTTCTTTCTTCTTTCTCCCTTTCCTTTCTTCCTCTCTTCCTCCCCCTCCTTCTTTCCTTCTTTTTCCTCTTTCTTTCCTTCCTTCCTCCACCCAACCTTCTTTCTTTCTTTTTCTCTTTCCTTCACTCCTTCTTTCTTTTCTTCCTTCCTTCCTCCCTCCCTTCTCCTCCCTGCCTTTCCTTCCTCTCTTCCTCCCCCTCCCTCTTTCCTTCTTTTTCCTCTTTCTTTCCTTCCTTTCTTCCTCCTCCCTCCTTTCTTCCTTCCTTCCTTTCCTTCCTTCCTCTCTTCCTCTCCTTCTTTCCTTCTTTTTCCTCTTTCTTATTTATTTTTTTATTTATTTTATTAAATTTATACCCCGCCCTTCTCCTTGTTAGGACCCAGGGCGGCGCACAGGCATTATATAAAACCATAAATACAATATACATCAATCAATTAAAAATATATTAAATTAATTTACCCGTGCTAAAACCCATTATTAAAACCGTAACCAAATTATAATTTATATTTAAAAGTCAGATGCGGGGGGCTATCCTAGGCCGGCTTGTTGGAATAAGTACGTCTTAAGACGTTGGCGGAAGAGGCGGAGGTCCGAGGTAGTGCGAAGGTCGGGGGGTAGGTCGTTCCAGAGGGCCGGGCCCGCCACAGAGAAGGCTCTTCCCCTGGGTGTCGCCAGCCGGCATTGCCCAGCCGACGGCACCCGGAGTAGGCCCGCTCTGTGGGAGCGGACCGGACGAAGGGATGTATGGGGCAGAAGGCGGTCTCGTATATAGCTAGGCCCCGAGCCATGGAGCGATTTAAAGATGGTGGTCAACACCTTAAAGCGCACTCGAAAGGCCACAGGCAGCCAGTGCAGCTCGCGCAGGAGAGGTGTTACGTGGGCTTGCCTTGAGGCACCCATAACCACCCGCGCGGCCGCATTCTGCACTAACTGCAGCCTTCGAGTGCACCTCAAGGGGAGCCCCATGTAGAGAGCGTTGCAGTAATCCAGCCGAGATGTCACAAGCGCTTGAGTGACTGTGCGAAGGGCCCCCCGGTCTAGTAAGGGGCGCAACTGGCGTATCAGGCGAACCTGATAGAACGCCCCCCTGGCCACGGCCGCCACATGGTCCTCCATGGCCAGCCGGGAATCCAGAAGGACGCCCAAGTTGCGCGCCCTCTCCACGGGGGCAAGATGTTCGCCCCCAATGGCCAGTGTTAGATTTATCTGGCTAAACCGGGGTGCCGGAAACCACAGCCACTCGGTCTTGGACGGGTTGAGCTTGAGTTTGTTACTACCCATCCAGACCCGGACGGCCTCCAAACACCGGGACAGCACCTCGACGGCATCGTTGGGGTGGTCTGGGGTGGATATGTACAGCTGAGTATCATCAGCGTACAGATGGTACTCCACCCCAAAACCACGGATGATCTCGCCCAGTGGCTTCATGTAGGTGTTGAACAGAAGTGGCGAGAGGACCGACCCCTGAGGAACCCCACATGTGAGGGGCCTCGGGGCCGACCTCTGCCCTCCTGCCAACACCCATTGCGACCGACCAGAGAGGTAGGATGAGAACCACCGTAAGACGGTGCCTCTCAACCCCAACCCCCCCAATCGGTGCAATAAGATACCATGGTCGATGGTATCAAAAGCCGCTGAGAGGTCTAACAGGACCAGGATAGAGGAGCAACCTCTATCCCGAGCCCTCCAGAGATCATCCACCAACGCGACCAATGCCGTCTCGGTACTGTGACCGGGCCGGAAGCCGGACTGGCGCGGGTCTAGATAATCAACTTCCTCCAGATGTCGAGGGAACTGTTGAGCCACCACACTCTCAACAACCTTCACTAAAAAGTGAAGGTTGGAGACGGGACGATAGTTCTCTAATAAAGCCGGGTCCAGGGATGGCTTCTTGAGGAGGGGCCTCACCACCGCCTCTTTCAAGACGGTAGGCAAGAACCCCTCACTCAGAGATGAATTCACAATACCCTGGAGCCAGCCTCGTGTCACCTCCCAGGATGCCAGTACAAGCCAGGAGGGGCACGGGTCCAATAAACATGTGGTGGCTCTAAGGTTCCTCCGCAACCTGTCCATATCCTCGGTAGTAACAAAGTCGAACTCCTCCCAAGGTGTTATCTCAAGACCAGCACCGGGCACCTCGACCGGACCACTAGTGGAGGGCAGCTCGTTCCGAATCTGAGTGATTTTGTCCTGCAGGAAAATTCCAAATTCCTCTGCTCGACCCTGCAAAGGGGCTTCCCGCGGCCTCAGATGAAGGAGGGAGCGGGTCACCCCAAACAGGGCGGCAGGGCGGTTTTCCGCGGACGCGATAAGGGTGGCACAATACTCACGTTTGGTCACTCTTAGCGCCACTAAGTAAGTCCTAATATGGTCTCTCACTAGTGTTCGGTCAGCTTCGGATCGAGAAGATCTCCACCTACTCTCTAGGCGTCTCTTGCGGCGTTTCATCTCCCGAAGCTCCTCGGTAAACCAAGGAGCCTGGGTGACTCGACGCCGCATGAGAGGCCGCAAGGGCGCGACTCGGTCCAGGGCCCCCGCGGCCGCACTATACCATGCGGCCACTAGGTCCTCAGTCGAGCCGCGGGGCAGGGATACAGGTACTGGCCCAAGCTCCCTCTGGAACCTTTCCGGGTCCATCAGGCACCTGGGGCGGAACCAACTTGGTGTTTCCGGTTCCGCCTCCCCGCGGTGGGGTGTGACGGTTGGAAAGTCTATCCGAAGGAGAGAGTGATCTGTCCATGACAAGGGTAAGATGTCTAAATCCCCTGTTCCGAGATCACTAATCCAGTGTCCAGAGACAAAAATCAGATCCAGCGTGTGTCCTCCCTCGTGAGTGGGGCCCTGAACTACTTGGGTCAGGTCCATGGCCGTCATGGAAGCCATGAACTCCCGAGCCGCCTCGGATGTTTCGCCCGCCGACGGCAGGTTAAAGTCCCCCATGACTATAAGTCTGGGGGTCTCCACCGCCATCGCGGCGATCACCTCGAGTAGCTCGGGCAGGGCTGCTGTTACATAGCGGGGAGCCAGGTATACAATCAGCAAGCCCAACTGCCTCCCTAGGCCCCACTTCACGAAGAGGGACTCACAGCCGGTCGTCTGAGGCACAGTGGTCTCCTTCGGCTCCAGACTTTCCTTAACAATAACCGCCACCCCCCCACCCCTGCCAAGGGCCCTAGGCCGATGAAATGCACGGTAGCCTGGTGGGCACATTTCCACGAGGGGTAAACCCCCCTCGAGGCCCAACCAGGTTTCCGTGATTCCCACCAGGTCCGGGTCCCCCTCTGACACAAGGTCATTAATGAGGGGGGCTTTATTCACCACGGACCTGGCGTTGCAGAACATCAGCCTAGGGCCCCGGCTCTGTAGTCCCTGACCGCGTAGCCCACGAGTGGAGCACAGGGGGTTGGGGCAGGCGACCGCTTTTAACCAGCGACCGCGCGTCCCCAACCCACGATGGACATCCTGTCTCCCACCGCCCCTGCCCCTCCCCAAGACCAGTCGAATAGGACGGCCCTCAACAGAGACGACCCCTGGTCCCCCCTCCCTAATGGACTCCTCCTTAAACCTTCTTCCGCCGGCCGGCCCTATGTCTTGACCCCCCCCTGACTGAATAAACCCTCCCTCCACCCCAGAACCCCTAAAAAGCCTAATTAAAAATTTATTTAAAAACCCCCTGAGCTTGCGTTTTTTCCACCTCTCTGGATTAATTAACCCATCCTTGAGGTGGGCCCGAGATAAACCTAAGGGCCAAACCTGCGAGAGGGGGGACTCTCGCAGGTAGAGGAGGTCGGACCTTGAATAAAAGACCATCCCGTGGCTCCATTGCTGGCTATTAAAGGGAGGAACGCCTAAATAAAGTGCTGGTACAAGTGCAAGTGCAAGTTAACACTGGGAAGGAATAGATTGTAGTCAAAGTCAGTCAGTTCTTCCTCGGGGAGAGGCTTTCCACAGGGTGGCTGAAACTGTTGTTCCTTCTGGCTGTTCCTGCTTCGCTCTCGCCCCCCCTCCCCGTAGATCTTTTACCGGGGAGTCCTGGGGGGGGGGAGGATACCCTCCGCTGTTCTCACCGCGTTGCAGGTTCGCCACTCACGCCAGGGCCTCGGTCAGGGCCTCCACCACTCCAACAGGCCTCCGCCGGAGCCTCTGACGCTCTGTCGGTCTGCCGCACCTCCCATCTCTCTGCGGCCACCAACCTCAAAAGCCATCCCCTGTGGAGGCCTCTACCCGGCCTCGCTGCTCCACGGGGGCCTCCGCCAGGATCGAGATGGTCCGCGCAGCTCCGCCGCTGCTCTGCCGCCCTCCGCCATTCTGCCACCGGCTTTCTGGCGTTCCGGCGCTCCCTCCAGCGCTCCGCTGCCGCTCTGCTATACCGCCGGGGCCTCCGGCCTCCGCCGAGCTCCGCTGGGGCCTCCGGCCTCCGGCGCTCTCCGCCGCCGCTCCGCCGGAGGCTTCCGGCCTCCACCGGCCTCCGCCGGGGCCCTCGATCTTTCCGGCGCTCTCCGACCGCCATTCCGCCACTCAGTCCGGGCCTCCGGCCTCCGCCGGTCTCTGCCAGGGCTTCCGGCCTTCCGGCGCTCTTCCCGCCGCCGCTGTTCCCTCACCAGGGCCTCCAGCCTCCGCCCGGCCTCCGCTAGGGCCTCCGGTCTGCCAGCGCTCCCTTCCGGCGCTCCCTCCGGCGCTCCCCCCGCGCCTCCCGTCTCAGCCGTCACACCTACCGGCGTTGGAAAGGCCTCGGTGTGACGGCTGGTTCTGCCACTTGCTGGGCCGGCCCTTCACGATCACCCCAAAGGGGCCGGCCGCGTCCTCCAGAGCCAAATGGGCCTCCGGTCACCATCGCCTCAAAGTTCCGCCGCCATTCCTTCGCGCAAGATCTTCCCTTCCTTCTTCCACCCTGTCTCCCTCCCTCTCTCGTTTCTTTCTTTCTTTCTTTCATTGTATCCCACCCTGACTGGGTATTTTTTTACAAATAACTCAAAGTAGTGAATATATCCAACACGCCTTCCTCCTCCTATTTTCCCCACTACTGTTTCTGTGGGGCAAACCTGGGGGAGAAAGGGGGATAGGAGGGGTCGATGGTAACTACTCATTAATTTTCAAGGTGTAAGTGTCGATTTATCACGCCCCATCACATAGATAGATAGATACATACATACATGTATATATATATGGAGATATTTTGTCCTTGCAATATGGAGAACAGGAAGCTCTGCAGATAAAGAGGCCCTTTGCCCTTAATTGGCATGAAGGAAGGGACGTCCATGGACATCGGATGTTTAGATAGCGCCACGATCGCAGTCAGCGAGGGAACATGTTTTCTGACCTTCCAGCATCAACCAGAGCATAAATCATTACAGCTAGGATGGATGAACGCCAAGTTCTGGCTTGGCAAACTTGGAAGGGATGTCGTAGGCCTCGGTCGTCCTTCGACACTCGGTTTGCTTCCAGCAACCCCTCCTGATCCGCCTTTCTTTCCTCCGCAGAGTCTGACGTTCAACGACTTTACATCAAAGATGCCCAGGGCAACCCCCTGGTTGATAAGAAGCAACTGGAGAAGATTCTCCTGCTGAATTATGTCTGCAACGTGAATGCTGGTAAGAGGAGTGTGGAACGGAATGGAATGGAATGGAATGGAATAGAATAGAATAGAGAATGAAATGGAGACTAGACTAGACTAGACTAGACTAGACTAGACTAGACTAGTAGAGTAGAGTAGAGTAGAGTAGAGAATAGAGTAGAGAATAGAGTAGAGAATAGAGTAGAGAATGGAGTGGAGTAGAGTGGAGTGGAGTGGAGTGGAGTGGAGTGGAGTAGAGTAGAGTAGAATAGAGTATGGAATGGAATGGAACGGAACGGAACGGAATAGGAAGGGACCTTGGAGGTCTTCTAGTCCAACCCCCAAATTGTTTTGATTCAAAGTTAGAATGGTCACATCCTTGTGGGTTGCCAGAGTCACATGACCAAACTTCAGGTGGCAGACAGGGGGATTTTGGGAAGTCTTGAATCAAATAGACTTCTGGAAGTCTATTCATCCCCAAGATTGAAATCTTAACGTCGCACAGCTTGAAAAACATTGAGCTAGAGAGTTAAGGATTGACTCTCTGCCTGTCTGTGAAAAATTGCTAATCTGAAGTCATTGCTTTCTCATCTGCCCTTTGCTGGCACATGCCCATAGGCCTTGTTAGCTTTCCTCCTGGTAGGATGTAGTCCAGGCATCTATGTGGAGCATATTCTCTGTAAATAAATCACCCTCTGGTTACTGTTCCAAAATCTGCTTCATCCATCAATGCTCGGTTAAATTCCTCTCTTTCACACATCGGTGCAAAGTTAGGGTAGAATGGAATAACAGTTGGAAAGGACCTTGGAGGTCTTCTAGTCCAACCCCCTGCTCAGGCAGGAGACCCTACATCACTTCAGACAAATGGCTATCCAACATCTTCTTTAAAACTTCCAGTGTTGGAGCAGTCACAACTTCTGGAGGCAAGTTATTCCACTGATTAATTGTTCTCACTGTCAGGAAATTTCTCCTTAGTTCTAGGTTGCTTCTCACCTGTTGCTTCTTGTCCTGCCCTCAGGTGCTTTGGAGAATAGCTCAACTCCTTCTTCTTTGGGGCAGCCCCTGAGATATTGGAAGATGCTATCATGCCTCCCCTGGTCCTTCTTTTCATTAAACTAGACATACCCAGTTCCTGCAACTGTTCCTCATAATGTTTTAGCCTCCAGTCCCCTAATCCTCTTGGTTGCTCTTCTCGGCACTCTTTCTAGAAACTCTTGGAGGCTCAGACCATTGGCCAATCAGGTTTGGTTCGGGTAGGTTTTCTGCAGAGTCCCCCATGTAGGCATTTCAAAACTAGACTTGTCTATTTCTGCAACAATAAGTGGATTTTCTATCATCTGTCCAGCCACCGAAGTATCATTTCCTATAAACTTCTGTTTTGATTCCATTTCCAGTTGGTTGCAGAAAATCGATGCCTCAACCATGTTAAAAGGCCCTGGGGGGAGAGAGGCAAATCCTCCCGTTTTGAGAACTTTGAGACATTCCCAGAATGGTCAATTTTCCAAATAGCCCGGCTTTTCTGCAGATGCAGCTCCCAGGTTCTGGGGGAAATGAAATGTTGGGGTGTTTCCACTGAGGAAGACCAAAGGGTCAAACTAATTCAAGAGGCTATCTCTGAAAAGAGCCTCCGTCTCCAAAGCTGGTAGGAATAATGAGATGTCAGTTTTGAAGTATGAAGATCTCGATTCTTCAGAAGGCAGGCTCCTCAATCACTTTCCCATCTCTATCTCCCTCCCTTCCTCCTCTCTTCCCTCCCTCTCTCTCTCCTCCTCCCTCCTTCCTTCTCTCTATCTCCCCCTCCCTCCTTCCCTCTTTCTCTCTCTCCTCCCTCCCTCCTTTCTTCTCTCTATCTCCCCCTTCCTGCTTCCCTCTTTCTCTCTCTCCTCCCTCCTTCCTTCTCTCTCCCCCCTCTTCTTCCTATATTCTCGCTCTCTCTCCTCCCTCCCTCCTTTCTTCTTTCTCTCTCTCTCTCCCTTCTTCCTATATTCTCTTTCTTTCCTCCCCATCCCTTCTTTCTCTCCCTCCCTCATTCTTCCCCCTCTCTCTCCCTTCATCCTTCCTTCTCTTTCTCCCACTCCCTCTCTCCCTACCTCCTCCCTTCTCTCTCCCTCCCTCCTCCTTCCTCTCTCTCTCCCTTCCTTCCTCGCTCCTTTTCTCTCCCTCCCTTGCTCCTGCCCCCCCTCTCCTCCCTTCCTCATTCCTTCTTTCTCTCCCTCTCTCTCTCCCTTCCACCTACCTTCTCTCCCCTCCTCCCTCTCTCCTTCTTCTCTCTCTCCTCCCTCCTCCTTTCTTTCTCTCCCTCTCTCCCCCCTTCTGCCTACCTTCTCTCCCCTCCTCCCTCTCTCCTTCTTCTCTCTCTCTCTCCTCCCTTCCTCTCCTTCTTCTCTCTCTCTCTCCCTTCCTTCCTCGCTCCTTTTCTCTCCCTCCCTTCCTCCTGCCCCCCCTCTCCTCCCTTCCTCATTCCTTCTTTCTCTCCCTCTCTCTCTCCCTTCCACCTACCTTCTCTCCCCTCCTCCCTCTCTCCTTCTTCTCTCTCTCTCTCCTCCTCTCCTCCTTTCTTTCTCTCCCTCTCTCCCTCCCTTCTGCCTACCTTCCCTCCCTTCCTCCCTCCCTCCCTCCCTCCCTCCCTCCATCCTCCTCCTCTCTCTCTCCTTCCTCCCTCCCCCCACCCCACTCTCTGTGTCTTGCAGAATACCAACAAGGTTTCCACGAGATGCTTCTTCTCTTCAGGCTGCTTGTGGAAAAGGAGCACGAGATCTATTGGCTGTTCCAGTTTTTCCTCCAGAAAACTGTGAGCTGGGGGTCTCTTTGCTGTTGCGGCCATTGTCATGTGATTTGCTTGGGTTGGGCTGCCCAAGGAGGTCTTGGCATGCCTTGATCGAGTTCCCTTCCCTCCCATGTTTGGTCTGTCAGGAGAACAGCTGCATCATCAATGTTGGGGTGCAGAAGAACCTGATCATGCTGAACGCCCTGATTGCATTTATGGACCCCGTCTTTGCAAGATACCTGCGTAAGTTTTGCACCTTGGCGGAATTAGATCAGATGCGGTTTCCTTCTCTGCCCAAGAGTGTAAAAGCCAGAAGGGGACCAGAGGCCTCTGCCCACGTCCTAGGCAGAGATTTCGCTCATTCATTTATGCACTTCCTCAGAGAATTTAGATGGCTGCAGAACCCTGAGTGGTGGAAGGGAAGGGAAAGCGCAAGAGAAGGGGAAAAAAGGAGGGGGGGAGGGAGAAAAAGAAGAGAAGAGAATGGAAGAAAATAAATAGAGGAGAGCAGAGGGGAGGGGAAGAGAAGAGAAGAGAAGAGAAGAGAGAAAAAGAGAGGAGAGAGGAGGGGAGAGGGAAGAGAAGAGACGAGATGAGACGAGACGAGAAGAGAAGAGAAGAGAAGAGAAGAGAAGAGAAAAAAGGAGAGGAGAGAGGAGGGGAGAGAGAAGAGAAGAGACGAGACGCGAAGAGAAGAGAAGAGAAGAGAGCCTTTAATGCACACAATATCTTTTTCTTTCATCCTAGAAATTTGCTTTTAAAAAAAGCACTTTTAAAAAACCAAGTTCAGCACAGCACAACTTTGACAAAACCTGAAGGGTCCATTACACTTATCTTCCATTTTTCTTCCAGGAGTCCAAAGGGCACAAATAGACTTTTCCCCCCTCTTCCTGAATCCTTTGCTCTTGAAAGGCTTTGTGTGTGTGGGTGTGGGTGTGCATTTCGTTTTCTTTTTTCTCCCCCAGAATCCAAAGGCCAAGTGGTGTCGTCATTGTTTCCTTGGTTCTGTCTCTTTTTCCAGCGGGTCTTCAAGTCCTTTGAGGATGTCTGGAGACTGTGGGAGGTAAGCATTTCCTGACACGGAGTCCAGCAAAAACCTCGGATGTGGAACAAGAATCAATATCTCTTTGGTAGCAGAACAAAACGAAGCCTCCATGGTGGGAGGTTGTGGGTTTTTTGTTTGTTTGTTTTTGTCCTAAACGGAATCCACAGTAAAGTAAGGAAATAAAATACAAATCATTACGGTAAAAATAAACTTTGAATCAAGTCAAGTCCTGGTGACCACACGGAAACATCTCATAAGAAATACTGTTAGACTAGTCTCCATTCCATTCCATTCTCTATTCTATTTTATTTTGATTCTATTCTATTCTTACTTTCTATATTCTATTCTATTCCATTCCAGTTTCTATTCTATTCTATTTTGATTCTATTCTATTAATTTTCTATATTCTAGTCTAGTCTACATTCCATTCCAATCCAATCCATTCTCTATTCTATTCTATTCATTTTCTGTATTCTCTTCTCTTCTATTCCATTTTCTATTCTATTTTGATTCTATTCTATTCATGTTCTATGTTCTATTCTACTCTATTCCATTCCATTCCATTCTCTATTCTATTCCATTCCATTCCAATCCAATCTCTATTCCATTCCATTCTCTATTCTATTCCATTCCATTCCAATCCAATCTCTATTCCATTCCATTCCATTCTCTATTCTATTTCATTCCATTCCATTCCATTCTCTATTCCATTCTATTCCATTCCATTCCAATCCAATCCATTCTCTATTCTATTCTATTCATTTTCTGTATTCTCTTCCCTTCTCTTCTATTCCATTTTCTATTCTATTTTGATTCTATTCTATTCATGTTCTATGTTCTATTCTACTCTATTCCATTCCATTCCATTCTCTATTCTATTCCATTCCATTCCAATCCAATCTCTATTCCATTCCATTCTCTATTCTATTCCATTCCATTCCAATCCAATCTCTATTCCATTCCATTCCATTCTCTATTCTATTTCATTCCATTCCATTCCATTCTCTATTCTATTCTATTCATTTTCTGTATTCTCTTCCCTTCTCTTCTATTCCATTTTCTATTCTATTTTGATACTATTCTATTCTATTCATGTTCTATGTTCTATTCTACTCTATTCCATTCCATTCCATTCCATTCCAATCTCTATTCCATTCCATTCCATTCTCTATCTCTATTCCATTCCATTCCATTCTCTATTCTATTCTATTCATTTTCTGTATTCTCTTCCCTTCTCTTCTATTCCATTTTCTATTCTATTTTGATACTATTCTATTCTATTCATGTTCTATGTTCTATTCTACTCTATTCCATTCCATTCCATTCTCTATTCCATTCCAATCCATTCCATTCCATTCTCTATTCTATTCTATTCATTTTCTGTATTCTCTTCCCTTCTCTTCTATTCCATTTTCTATTCTATTTTGATACTATTCTATTCTATTCATGTTCTATGTTCTATTCTACTCTATTCCATTCCATTCCATTCCATTCCAATCTCTATTCCATTCCATTCCATTCTCTATCTCTATTCCATTCCATTCCATTCCAATCTCTATTCTATTCCATTCCAATCCAATCTCTATTCTATTCTATTCCATTCCATTCCATTCCATTCCAATCTCTATTCTATTCTATTCCATTCCATTCCATTCCAATCTCTATTCCATTCCATTCCATTCCATTCCATTCCAATCTCTATTCCATTCCATTCCAATCTCTATTCTATTCTATTCCATTCCATTCCATTCCATTCCAATCTCTATTCCATTCCATTCCAATCTCTATTCTATTCCATTCCATTCCATTCCAATCTCTATTCCATTCCATTCCAATCTCTATTCTATTCTATTCCATTCCATTCCATTCCATTCCAATCTCTATTCCATTCCATTCCATTCTCTATCTCTATTCCATTCCATTCCATTCCAATCTCTATTCTATTCCATTCCATTCCAATCTCTATTCCATTCTCTATTCTATTCTATTCAGCGGACCAAACAATTTCCCCGAGCTGATTTGTAGAAAGGTTTGGGAGGATTTCCAAAGGCCGTTTCTGTCCTCCAAAGAGATCTCGAAGAAGAAAAGCAGTTGAGAGATCTTGGCACTTCGGTGCCAGAGATGAGCTCATTCCAGCTGCTAAGGATCCAAAGAGCAACATTTTGGAGCTGGCCCAGAAAACACATCAAAGGATTGGATTGTTTCTTCCTAGAAACCAAAGTGTGTGGTGCGTTTTTTTTGGGGGGGGGGAGACTTCCTGCTGCGAGGCTCTCTTCTTTTTCATGCCCAGCTGACATTTTTATGAATAAGAGCGAAGATTTCAGAAGGTCGTAAACTTTTCTTGGCGTTCCTTCACAAGCGAAGGAACTTCCCCCACTGAATTCTGGGGGAACTGTTAAAATCTCACCTCTTGGACTTGATACACATTCTTAGAAGTCCGATAATGTTTGTGACTTGCCACCTCGCTGGGTCTGGAGTGCTTTCCGATGTCGCTCCAAAGACCAGGAAGCATCTCGCGTCAAAACGGTTGTTCGCTTAAAACCACAACCACAATCGGTCGTACAGATTCATACGCTGTCTGGATTTAGGGGAGGGGAGGGGAAGCCGCTGCCACCCACTCACTGCAGAGCCCAAGTCAAATTTTATTGACAGAATCTCTTCCAAGTGTTTCATTGATTCTCCAGACAAGTATGAGGGCCCCAAGCGGTTTCCAGATGTTGACATCAGTGTCTGCCTAATGCCATTTTAGCACGTGGGTTCCTTCCTTCCTTCCTTTCCCCTTTTTCCTTCCTTCCTCCTTCCTTCCATCCTCCTTTCTTCCTTTCCACTTTGTCCCTTTTTAATTCCTTCCTTCCTTCCTCTCTCCTTCCTTTCCACTTTTCCTTCCTTTTTCCTTCCTCCTTCCTTCCTCCTTTCTTCCTTTCCCTTTGTCCCTTTTTATTTCCTTCCTCTTTCCTTCCTTTCTCTATCCCTTTTTCCTTCCTTCCTCCTTCTTCCTTCCTCCTTTCTTCCTTTCCCTTTGTCCCTTTTTATTTCCTTCCTTCCTCTTTCCTTCCTTTCTCCTTTATCCCTTTTTCCTTCCTTCCTCCTTCCTTCCATCCTCCTTTCTTCCTTTCCCCTTTGTCCCTTTTTATTTCCTTCCTTCCTTCCTCTCTCCTTCCTTTCCACTTTTCCTTCCTTCCTCCTTCCTTCCATCCTCCTTTCTTCCTTTCCCTTTGTCCCTTTTTATTTCCTTCCTTCCTCTTTCCTTCTTTCTCCTTTATCCCTTTTTCCTTCCTTCCTCCTTCCTTCCATCCTCCTTTCTTCCTTTCCCCTTTGTCCCTTTTTATTTCCTTCCTTCCTTCCTTCCTCTCTCCTTCCTTTCCACTTTTCCTTCCTTTTTCCTTCCTCCTTCCTTCCTCCTTCCTTCCTTTCCCTTTGTTCCTTTTTATTTCCTTCCTCTTTCCTTCTTTCTCCTTTATCCCTTTTTCCTTCCTTCCTCCTTCCTTCCATCCTCCTTTCTTCCTTTCCCTTTGTCCCTTTTTATTTCCTTCCTCCTACCTTCCATCCTTTCTTCCTTTCCCCTTTGTCTCTTTTTCTTTCCTTCCTTCCTTCCTTTCATTTGTTCATTCATTCTTTTCCTATTGGCTATCAAGGGGGCCCTTAACAAGGACTGGGACAGTGACCATAGCAAGATTCCCAACCAACCCAAGCCACAGTTCCCACTCTGGTTCCATCCTGTTCACCTCCTGTAGCTTTTCTTATTTCATTTAATATCTGCAAAGGTTGGGCATCACTCCGCTCGTTCTTCTTGACCAGAAAGTTGTCAACACCAGGATGTTTCTGGCAATTATCATGGCAAGAGATGCAACAGCTCCATTTTTTTTTGCAGTTGCTGCATTGAGTGAAATGCCAGCTATATGATCTTCATCTCCTTCTCTTTTCCTTCTCCTCTCCTCCTCCTCTTCTCCTCCTCTCCTTCTTCTCCTCCTCCTCTTTTCCTCCCCCTCCTCCTCCTCCTCCTCCTCTCTCCTCTCTCCTTCTACTCTTCTCTCCTTCTCCTTCTCCTCTTTTCCTTCTCCTCCTCTTCTCCTCCTCCTCTCTCCTCCTCCTCATTCTCCTTTCCTCCTCCTCCTCCTTCTCCTCCTCCTCTCCTCCTCCTCCTCCTCTCCTCCTCCTCCTCCTCCTCCTCCTCCTCCTCCTCCTCCTCCAGAGGTCGAGTGCCTAGATATTTCTTTCAACATCAATCATTCATCACAGCCTCAAATTAGATTACAGGAATAGAAAGAGGCATAAGTAACAACGCTTGGATCCCGGAAGGGATCCTCCAACATTCTCTTCTACTTCTAATTTGTGTTGAACTTCCAGGTGTTTCTCACAGGGCATCCCTGTAGAAACTTCCAGGTGATCATCGCTTACACAATGCTGCAGATGGTGAGGGACCAGATCCTCAAAGAAGACCTGGAAGCAGATGACATTTTAATGGTAAGTCAGATCAATTGGAGAGGGAAACACTCAAGCATGGGGTGAAGGAAGCCTGGGTCAGAACAGGTACTTGGATAAAATTAGTCATGACTGTCGCCATCAACACCATTCCTGCCCATCAGTGATCTATCAATCTACAATGAATTTGAACCCTGTTGTTCTACAGTGAGAGGGAGCTGACGTTGTCCCATGTCTGTTGTCCCCAGCTGTGCCACAGCATTGTCGACCTGGATGCTGATGACTTGATCGCCAGAGCCTGCAACATATACGAACTCTTCCTGAAACATGAAGACAAGGTAGAGAATTCCATCACTGTCCCATGTAGAAGGGATGGAGAGGGAACGATCCTTATGACTCGGCAGGCGAGAAGACGATTCTCACCCTGACCCTTAGCCACATGCACACTGTTGTGGCCCAGCCGGCTCCGGATGAGCTGCTGATGGACTCCTCTAGTGAGGAGTCCTATGAGTCTGCTCTAGAGGAGGAGGCCGAGAGTGAGAGAGCAGAAGAGCCCGGCTGGACATCAGGAGGCACCTGGGGCTTGGAGTAGTGGTGAGGATCAAACCCAGTTTGTCCCTGATGTCAGGCTAAGAAGAGTCGAGAGAAGGCAGCGTCAGTTACAAGAGAGACGAACCCGGAGGAGGTAATCAGTCTCAGATGCCTAATTGACTGGCCCCTCCCAAGAGGCTTTAAAAGAAAGCCTCTGTCAAGGGAAAGGTTGCAGGGAACAACACATAATTTGCAGAATCAGATCTTTCGTGTCTCAAGTCGTGGTGTATATTCTTTCGTCAAGAAGCGTCAAGGTCAGTTCGGGCGAGCAGCCAAGAAGCAGTCAGTTTTGGTTATTCGTCTTGTTAAGGAGGGAGTCAGAACACACACCGGGCATTAGATTCCAGACCCAATGAACCCAGGTCATCTTCAATTTACAACCACAACTGGGCCCCAACATTTATGCCGATAAGTGAGTTTCGCCCCATTTTTACGGCTTTTCTGGCCGCAGTTTTTAATATTTCCTAGAATATTTCGTTCTTCCAGGAAAGGGGTATGTCCTAACTTCCCACACTTGGGAGAAGAGAACACAATCCTTCCAGCGACTTATGGATGTTCTACCAAAAGGTCCCCTGATCATCCTAATCCCGGTGACTCTTTTTTCCTTCCCTCCTCTCTCCACGCAAGGTGATTTATTTTTTTCTCCTCCTCTTCTTCCTTCTCAGGTTCCAGAAGATCTCAAGGAATTTTTCAGCCAGCCGGAGCGATAAAGAAGCCGGGCTATAAATCAAGAGGCTGCTACAGCCAAAGCAGCCGCGAGCAGTTAAAGAATAGATAGAATTGGAAGGTAGAAGCATCGTAAATACTGCTCACCCAAGACGGGGTTCACCCAATTAGATTATCTGAGGTTAGGGCAAAGGCCTTCTCCGTCCTGCAAACTACCCATAAAAAGGTGTTCAAAATTTGATGGAGCAACTTCACGGTTTCTGTTGGTGTGGGCCAGGGGTGGGTTCCGGCTTCTGCTTTGCCCAGGGAGACGCTACGCTCCCATCTGCAATAGTAAAAAAATATATGTTTCTGTGCATGCGTAGAAGCAAAAAACCAAGAAGGCAGCATCTGTGGAACCAGTCCGAACCAGTAAGAACCCACATTTGGTGTAGACCTGCAAAGCAGATGTTGATGGACAGGGGACCTAACAATTGGCAGAAAACATTCCATTAGGTCAGGGGTCGGCAACCTTAAACACTCAAAGAGCCACAAAGATCCTAACCGGAAGTCCCCTGTTCAATTCTAGAGCCGACCGAAAGTCCGGTTCCCGCACCATAGAGTCTCCTCCTAATGCAGCATCCTTTTTCCTTTGTTGATGAGAAGACCAGCCCCCACACCATAGAGTCTCCTCCTAGTGCAGCATCCTTTTTCCTTTGCTGATCAGAAGTCTGGTTCCCCCCACCATAGAGTTTCCTCCTAATGTGGCGTCCTTTTTCCTTTGCTGATCAGAAGACCAGCCCCCACACCATAGAGTTTCCTCCTAGTGTGGCGTCCTTTTTCCTTTGCTGATCGGAAGTCCGTTCCCCCCACCATAGAGCCTCCTCCTAGTACGGTGTCCTTTTTCCTCTACCTGTCCTAACCAACAGCCCTATCAATTTTGAAGCCAACCGGAAAACCCGCCTCTTGCACGAGAGTCTCCTCCTGGCGCGCTATACCTCCCCGCCCCAGCTGAAAGCTGCTTTCAAAATTGTGGCACCGACTGGAGACAGAGAGCCGCAGCAGAGGGATGAAAGAGCCACATGCGGCTCCAGACCCACATGCAGCTCCAGAGAACCAGGTTGCTGACCTCTGCATTAGGTGAAACCATAATGGACAGCGGGTGATGATACATATGGGAAGCAAGAATTAGCGTTTCTTTGTTCCTTTTTGGAAATCAAGGGCTTTTGGGGGGGGTTATTAACCTATTTCAAAGCACCTGTGGCCACCTGTGTGACTCAACACAAATAAGAAACAGACTTTTGATCAAGAATTGGAGTCACCCCTTCTAAAGATGCAATTTGCTGTAGCCCTGGTTTGTGTGTTGTGGAGGCGGGTGTGTGTGTGTGGAGAGAACCACACACAGTGGCTGCGTTTATATTTCCCCAGAAATCTTAATCCTGCCAATCACACTGCGGCTTTAGTGTGGGACATAAATTTCCTCGTTTAACAGTGGGTTAATTGGGCGAACGCTGTGAGTGGTTGGGATAAAGCTGCAGGAAACCAAACAACCACAAAAATCTCATTGTTTTTTTTGGTGAGCAAAGCCTGGTTCCCCTTTCCCAGGAAGGCCCAGTGCCAACTGACTTCACAACGTGTCCCTTCAAACCATCCTAAACTTTCACTGCGAAGGCCACTGGCACAGTGCTGGGATTTGAATAATTTAACCACCGGTTCTCTGATCCTGATGATTTCTTCCAACAACCAGTTCCCCAAACTGCTCAGAAACTTAACAACCGGTTCTCCCGAAGTGGTGCGAACTGGCTGAATCCCACCACTGCACTGGTATCTATTTTACTTGTGAGGAAACCACATGCACGCACACCATGGAAGACTTTCTCCTCCAGTCAGAATAACAGAGTTGGAGAGGACCTTGGAGGTCTTCTAGTCCAACCTCCAGCTCAAGCAGGGAACCCTTTTCAGACAAATGGCTGTCCAATCTCTTCTTAAAAACCTTCAGAGTGGGAGCACGTTGCCCCACTGATTAACCATCTGCTTTGACGCCCTGGTTCCCAATGGGCCATGGCCCGTTAGAGGCCTGTGGCCCAAAGATCCAGGACCCATGACCTAGATAGACCCAATTCCCGCGACCATTTGTTGTGATCCACCAGCTGCCAGCAGATCTGGGAGCAGATTCAGTCAGTGAGAAGGTTGGGGAGGAACATAGACCAGTCCTGAAATCTGGGGAAGACTGTGATGAATGCCCTGCATCAGAGGTAGAGAGGTGGCCAGGGCTGTCTGACAGTTATCAGCTGCCTTCGGAGTCGGACATCAGTGGGGCAGAAGGACAGCTGGAGCCTGTTCCCAATGTGCACATGCACAGAGCTGCCAGGAGAAGGGAACAGCTAAGGAACAAGGGCTGACTCAGGAGTGAAAGCACAGGTGGACGGTGAATGGCCCCTCCCAAAGGAAATAAACGAGGAGCGAAAGGGGAGTGGAGTTTGCAGGAGACAATTAGTTCAATTCATTAGGCTGAAGATCTAGTCCTGACTTCATGCCAACTAACTGCTTCTACAGCATGGCGTTTGGAAGATATCGGCCTGGCAGCTCTCCAAGCCTGATCAAGGTCTTGTAGTTGTGAAATCTTTTGAAAGACTGTTGGCTGTCACTTTGCTGGAGAGGAATTCCCTTGAACCTAAATAAAAGGGGTTTAGCTTTGTGTTTTTGGGAAGTCTAGGTCAGAATACCCTCCTATGTTTTAGCCTCCAGTCTCCTAATCATCTTTCTTGCTCTTTTATGAACACTTTCCAGAGTTTCAACAGCCCAGGGTGGCGGGTAGAGATGAGGGAGATGGAGGGAGGGGAAAACCATAATTAAAATGATTTTCAACACCAAAAGAGGAATCCTACATCCTAATCCAAGCTTCTACATGAAAGGCTGCCACTGTGAACAAACCGCGCCAGCTTTGCCACTGCCTATTAGGAGAAGCGTTCATTTCGTCTTGATTCTATGCACAGGGGACTTCCCAAAGGAATCTAACAAACTGGCACAGAATTTTAATTGCTGGACTTCCTCACTGGATGGCCGGTTTCTTGAACATCGCCTTATCGTTCTGAAACTGCAGTTAGAAGATGTGGAAGGAAATGCCCTTCAAAAGAATCTCTCCGCCCTTCGTAGCTAATTTTTCTGTCTCAGTAGACCCCCGCAGCCTTGTTGTGTGACCTTCAGGACCACAATTCAGAGATATCTCCTCCATAAAGTTTGGAGCAATCTTCTCTGGACTTATAAGGCGCTTGGCCTTATTTTCGGGGAGGTCTTATTATTTTTGAGGTGCAGGAGGCGACGAGCAGGGTCACCTCTTGGTGTCTGCTGTGTTGCAATATTTTTGGAGAGGGCTTATTTTCAGGGGAGGTCTTATCATTTTTGGCTGTTGAGCCCACATCTTGCCTAATTTTAAACTGAATTACGGTAAGAGAGGATAATGGGTTCCCTCTTTCTTTCAACTCTGATATTGCACTCACAAAAAGTTCTCTTTTTTTAAAGGTTTCAAATTAACTACATTTCCTCATAACAACAGAATTGGGGAATATGTTCCCTCACTCTCTCCTCTCTCTCTCTCCCTTCTCTCTCTCTCCCCTTCTCTCCTTCTTTCTCTCTCTTCCCCTCTCTCTCATCCTCTCTCTCTCTCTCTTCTCTCTCTCCCTCCCTCTCTTTCCTTCATTATCCATACAAAATATAAAACCAAGAACAAAATATGCATTAATCACATTCAGGGGGATTTATGGAACTTAATAAAATGTACATCATCACAGTTTGTGACAAATAAATAACACTTCATAAAACTGCCACTTGAGGAATTAATCAGCATTGCAAGAATCAGCTCTCCCCTTTAAGCAGAAATGCTTAGGAAGAAGATGGAAGGGGATCTTGGGAAGGGTCTGCAAGGCCAGGAAAGGCACTGATGCACACGTTAGAAAAGGGGGGAAACATTACATTTTTGCCATGCTGTGCATGCGCAGAACCGAAAATCAAGATGGCGCAGAGGACGATAGAACCAGTTCAGGGGCGTGGCAGGTCGAGGTACTACCTACTCGGCTGAACTGGGCTGAACCGCTAGGAACCCACTTCTGTTCTAGCCAATGTTTTGTATGCTCTGGTTAGCAGTACGATATTACCAGAGAAGAAGCTACGCAAGAGATCTATCTTGCAAGATAGATATTACAAGATGTCTACCTGCCTTTAGTAGAGATAAACCTCATATGCACCTCACTGAGATCCCGGAGCCCAGATGAGATGCAAATGGAAAACCCATTTAAGATGCAGGCAATTAATAAGCTAAGTCGATAGAAAGAGGTTGGACTCAAAAGCTGTCTCTAAAGTCCTTCGGAGTTTTGTTCTGGATTTTATTTTTTTTAAAGAACTTTTGCTATTATCTGTTGATTTATGTTGTGTTTTTAAAAGGGATTTTTGCTGACAAATTATTTTAATTTGCTGTTCAGTGGCTTTAAGAGTTTTCTCTTTTAATGGATGTGGGTTTTTAAATGTATTTGCATAACCGTCTGAGTACTCAAACAAGTGGAAGCAGCAGATTGATCTTTTGGAAAACATTATTTAAGCAAAAACAAAAAAAAAGCAGGGGGGAAAATAACGTTGGCGCCCAGAGAGTTCTGCCAAATTTCCTGTCTCTTTGGAAGTGGGATTCACACCGTCCATTCTTCCATCCTTCCCCAGCCTGCCCTCCTTGCTATAACCCAAGTGGACTGCAGTAGAGTTGAGAAATAAAGGCATTAAGAGTTTGTGGCAGATGACTAGGCTGAGCTTGAGGGAGGGGTCAAACATATCATAAGTCGCAAGTCCCTGCATATCCACAAGAGATCTAAAACCGGCCCACCTTGAAATGCCTTTCTTATGTCATTTCGCTTGACTGTTAGTTGGTCATATTCTTGTAGAGAGCTTAAGAGTGTAATAAATCTTTATTTGGACTGCCTGAATCTCCCCAGTGCTTGACATATCTTTCTCTATCTCTCTCTCATCTATCTCCCATCCATCCATCCATCCATCCATCCATCTATTGTGGAAGATGACCAGGCTGAACATGAGGGAGGGGCAGTGGTGGGATTCAGCCGGTTCACACCTATTCAGAAGAACCGGTTGTTAACTTTCTAAGCAGTTCGGAGACTTGGTTGTTGGAAGAAATCTCATTTTGGTTTTTCCCACTTTACGGGGCTAATCCTGTAAGGAAGGCAGGAAGGGAACATTCTGGTGTTGTTTCTAGCCTCATCTTGATTGCCCTGCTTACAGAAACTGCCTCTCCTGTTAACCCTGATTCCATTGTCACAGCTAAGGCAAAGCGCCCATCGATGGAAGTGACATTGAGTTGGCCACACCCACCCAATCACATGACCACCGAGCCATACCTACCCAGCTGGTCATTAGCGCAGAGAACCGGTTGTTAAATTATTTGAATCCCACCACTGGGGCAGGGTCAAATGTGTCATAATCCCTGCACACCCACAAGAAATCTAAATCCAGCCCATCTTGAATGCCTTTCTAATCTCCCACTCATTTCCCTTGCAATAAATCTTTATGCTCATTTGAACTGCCCGAATCTCCTGTTTTCCCCGGCTCTTGACCCGATTAGTGCAAACTGGCAGGTCATTCACTTAGGGCGTTAAGAGTCCTGATGCCCAAACTCAAAAAAAATGCAGAAGAAAAACTGGATCCTTGGAGATCCTAAGGGAAAGGAAGATAGACGTTCAACGAAGTGGCGTGAAGCTTCGAGCGATTAGGAATGAAACCAAGGAATGACTATTCCACAGGAAATGGAAGGTCGTTGATATTTTTTTGTTGATATCTTTTTCAACTGGATTTCCCTGGCAAGGCCTTCTACTCATCGGACCAAGACATCCATCATCATAAGTGGTGTCCTTGTAAACCTCTTGGAGAATTTATTTATTTTCCCTAGAGAAATCTGGCTGATTTCCTCGAATTGCTCCATCCCTGAAAAGGAGAGATCCTTTGCAAATGGCTCCAGCACCAACTTCTTCTTTTTTTTAAATGAATTTTATTATAAACTAGTAACAGAAAAATAAACCAGAAATAGGACATTGACAAGACAAAACTACATAGATATAACTGGGAGTGACTCACCCCCTATATGTATACAATACAATACAATACAATAGCAGAGTTGGAAGGGACCTTGTAGGTCTTCTAGTCCAACCCCCTGCGTGGACAGGAACCTTATACCATTTCAGACAAATGGCTATCTAACATCTTCTTAAAGACTTCCAGGGTTGGGGCATTCACAACTTCTGGAGGCAAGCTGTTCCAGAGGTTAATTGTTCTAACTGTCAGGAAATTTCTCCTTAATTCTAAGTTGCTTCTCTCCTTGATTAGTTTCCACCCATTGCTTCTTGTCCTGCCCCCAGGTGCCCTGGAGAATAGCTTGACTCCCTCTTCTTTGTGGCACCCTCTGAGATATCGGAACACTGCTATCATGTCTCCCCTGGTCCTTCTCTTCATCAAACTAGACATACCCAGCTCCTGCAACCGTTCTTCATATGTTTTAGTCTCCAGTCCCCTAATCATCTTGGTTGCTCTTCTCTGCACTCTTTCCAGAGTCTCCATGTCTTTTCTACATCGTGGCAACCAAAACTGTATGCAGTATTCCAAGTGTGGCCTTACCAAGGCACTATACAGTGGCATTAACACTTCACGTGATCTAGATTCTATCCCTCTGTTTATGCAGCCTAGAACTGTGTTGGCTTTTTTGGCATCTGCTGCACACTGCTGGCTCATATTTAAATGGTTGTCCACTAGGATTCCAAGATCCCTCTCACAGTTGCTACTATTGAGCAAAGTACCACCTATACTGTACCTGTGCATTTTGTTTTTCTTGCCTAAATGTAGAACCTTACAGTTACCAGGTAACATCATATATCATCTTACTACATTTCCAGTTATTCTAGTTATTTCCATTTCGCTATATCTTACATTTAATTCTTTATAATTGTGACTGCTCCATATATTTATTTCATTTACTATTGACATACCTACATTGTGTATTTTTCCCCTATCGCTCATCCCGTCATCTTTTTACCTCTATCCATTCGTACCATTTCCCCCCCAACTTTGATAAAATATTGTTTCCTGTCTGTCTTTAAGGATATATGTTAGTCTGTCGCATTCAGCGCACCAACTTCTGACGGTGGGGAATGCATTGCAAAAATTGGAACGGGGGTACGGCATGAACTGCCTCCAATCTAAAAAAAATTCCAATTAGCCTGGGAAATTGAGTTGGCTTGATTTTCTAAATTGATTGGAGGAGGGAGGGGAGGGGGGGAAGGAGGTTTCTAATTCAAAAATAATAATAATAATGTGGAAACGCGGCTCTTTTCAAAGTGCATCACGTAATGCTAAGTTGGCACTTTCCTGCTTTCCATATGAACCGTTACTTGGATGGTGCAGGAATCCGATTTAGAAACTCCATCAATTTTCTCCACTATCTCTGCATGGCTCGATAAGCAGGTGTGCACAGGGCTTAATGTTACAGAACTAACTTTTGAGTTGGCCCCTTATTCCAGCTCTCCGAGTTACAGAAGTAAATATAGTGTAAAGGCCCATATTATTTCATCAATACAATACAATAGCAGAGTTGGAAGGGACCTTGTAGGTCTTCTAGTCCAACCCCCTGCATGGGCAGGAATCTTATACCATTTCAGACAAATGGCTGTCTAACATCTTTTTAAAGACTTCCAGGGTTGGGGCATTCACAACTGCTGGAGGCAAGCTGTTCCAGAGGTTAATTGTTCTTACTGTTAGGAAATTTCTCCTTAGTTCTAAGTTGCTTCTCTCCTTGGTTAGTTTCCACCCATTGCTCCTTGTCCTGCCCCCAGGTGTCTTGGAGAAAAGTTTGACTCCCTCTTCTTTGTGGCACCCTCTGAGATATCGGAACACTGCTATCATGTCTCCCCTGCTCCTTCTCTTCATCAAACTAGACATACCCAGTTCCTGCAGCCGTTCTTCATATGTCTTAGTCTCCAGTCCTCTAATCATCTTGGTTGCTCTTCTTTGCACTCTTTCCAGAGTCTCCACGTCTTTTCTACATCGTGGCGACCAAAACTGTATGCAGTATTCCAAGTGTGGCCTTACCAAGGCACTATACAGTGGCATTAACACTTCACGCGATCTAGATTCTATCCCTCTGTTGATGCAGCCTAGAACTGTGTTGGCTTTTTTGGCAGCTGCTGCACACTGCTGGCTCATATTTAAATGGTTGTCCACTAGGATTCCGAGATCCCTCTCACAGTTGCTACTATTGAGCAAGGTACCACCTATACTGTACTTGTGCATTTGGTTTTTCTTGCCTATATGTAGGACCTTACTTTTTTCACAATTGAATTTCATTTTATTAGACAGTGCCCAATGTTCAAGTTTGTCTAGATCCTTCTGTATCTTAAGCCTATCTTCTGGAGTGTTGGCTATTCCTGCCAGCTTGGTGTCGTCTGCGAATTTGATGAGTTCCCCATTTATCCCCTCATCCAAATCGTTGATGAAGATGTTAAAGAGTACTGGGCCTAAAACAGAGCCTTGGGGGACTCCACTGCATACTTCCTTCCATGTAGATGCAGTTCCATTGAGGACTACACGTTGAGTGCGGTTGGTCAGCCAGTTACGAATCCATTTGGTGGTGGTGCTGTCTAACCCACAATTTTCTACTTTATCTAATAGTAGGTTATGGTCTACTTTATCAAATGCCTTACTGAAGTCCAGGTAAATTATATCAACAGCATTCCTCTGGTCCACTGATTTTGTTACTTTGTCAAAGAATGCAATTAGATTCGTCTGGCATGATCTGTTTTTGACAAACCCATGTTGGCTTTTGGCTATTACTTTGTTTGCTTCTAGGTGTTCACTTATTTGTTGTTTAATTATCTTTTCCAGAATCTTTCCTGGTATTGAGGTCAGGCTGATGGGTCTATAGTTTCCTGGATCTGTTTTTTTTCCTTTTTTGAAGATGGGAACCACATCTGCTCTTTTCCAGTCTTCTGGCAGTTCCCCGGTGCTCCAGGATCTCTGAAAGATATAGTTCAGTGGTTCTGAGATCTCGTCTGCCAGTTCCTTCAGAACCCTGGGGTGTAATCCATCCGGTCCTGGTGATTTGAACTCGTCCAGGGCAGACAGGTGCTCACTTACCATTTTCTTCTCTATTTCAACTTGTGTTCCTAATCTGATATTTGTGGTGCTGTTTTTGATTGATTGGACTGTTTTATCCCTTTGTGTAAAGACAGATGCAAAGAAAGAGTTAAATAGTTCTGCTTTCTCCCTGTTGCTTATCATCTTCTTGCCATTTTCTCCCAGCAGTGGACCAATTGTTTCCTTAACTTTTTTCTTATTTTTAACATGTTGGAAGAAGCTTTTTTTGTTATTTTTTACTTTTTTGGCAAGCCTTTCTTCATTGTGAGCCTTAGCTTTCCTCACTTCATCTTTACAGGCTCGGGCTATTTGCTGATATTTTGCCTTGGTTATGTCCCCCTTTTTCCACTTTTTATATTTATCCTTTTTGTCTTTCAATTTGTCAGAGAGTTCTTTATGCAGCCATGCTGGTTTCTTTTGGGAACTGTTATTTTTCTTCTTCATTGGTATTGCGCTGGACTGGGCTTTTATAATCTCATTTTTCAAAATTTCCCAAGCTTCTTGAGTTGTTTTCCCCTTGAGGATTCTCATCCATGGAATCCTTCCCAAGCTCTCTCTGAGTTTGTTGAAATTAGCTCTCTTGAAGTCTAAGACTCTAGTTTGACTTTGTTCAACTACTTTTGTTTGCATAATGTTGAATTCCAGTATTTCATGATCGCTTGCCCCCAAAGTTCCTGTAGCTTCTACACCTTCTATCATTTCCTCTCTGTTAGTGAGAATTAAGTCCAATATTGCTGATCCCCTTGTTCCCTTCTCTACCTTTTGGGAAACAAAGTTGTCTGCTAGGTTTGTTAGGAACCTGTTGGATCTTCCACTTGGTGCAGAGTTTGTTTCCCAATTGATGTCAGGGTAGTTAAAATCTCCCATTACTATTGCAGTGTGCTTCCTACATACCTTAGTTAGCTGGTTAGCAAAAAGTACATCTACTTCCTCTGCTTGGTTGGGTGGCCTGTAGTATAGACCTATGACAATATCATTCCCCCCCCAACCTTTAATATTGACCCAAATACATTCAAGATAGTTCTCATCATTGTTGTGCTCTATTTCTGTAGAGATGTAATTATTTCTTATATATAGTGCAACTCCACCTCCTCTTTTATTTGGTCTATTTCTTTTAAATAATTTAAATCCTTCTAGCTGTATGTTCCATTTGTGGGTTTCATCCCACCAAGTTTCTGTAATGGCAACAATATCGTATCTGCCCTCATTTACTTGAATTTCTAATTCACCCTGTTTATTCCTCATACTCTGTGCATTGGTGTATAGACATTTGAGTCCATTTTGATTGACCCTGTGTTTTCTGTCTACGAAACCTGTGTTATGCCTGACTATGGTTCTCTTTGCCCCTATTTCTTTGCCACTTGTATGGTTCATGTACATGGTATGGCACCCACTGTTAATTGTTTGGTTTTGCTTGACAGCAGTGTTGATAATATTACCTGCACAATTATCTATGTTACACGCACTGATAACCCTATGAATTTTAGTTTGCTGGGGACAGAAATATTCTTTATCTATTGATTCTCTGTCCCCACTATTCAGTTTAAATGTTTAGCCAGGAAATCTGTGAATTTAGTGCCAAGTAACTCAGTCCCTTTCTTGGATGGGTGCAAACCATCTCTTTTGTACAGTTTATCATTGGACCAGCTGCAGGCATCATGACTAATAAGACCAAAGCCTTCCTTTTTACACCACTCCTTTAGCCACACATTAAACTCTGCTATGCGCTGGCCCTTTCCTTTTTGTTCCTTGTATACTGGTATAACCTCTGAGAAGATAAGCCTACAACCTGTACTACTAAGTTCGTACCCCAAACTCTGGAAATCATTCTGCACAGAAGCTACATCTTTTTGGGACAGATCATTTGTGCCAAGATGTATAATAGCATCAACTTCACAGTCCTTACTTGCATTCGTGACTATCTTAAGAATACGCCTCTTGTCTCTGCTGGCTGTAGCACCCGGTAAACATCTGACATCTTTCAAAACCTCCATATCCTTACCTAAGTTTACATCTCTTACGATTGAGTCACCAATCAGGAGGTGACTTCTCTTTTTGGGTACCTTGCTCTTGTTGTGTGACTGATGCATGATCCCTGGTTCACACTTTTGCATTTCTGAAGTAGGTTCTTCACTTTGGACCACAATCCGCTGCTTATTTGAGTCGTCATTATTACCTTGACCTGTCACTTTAGTGTCCCCATTAAGATCAGCAAGGGCGCTATATCTGTTATGCTGGGACACAGCGAAAGTTTTGTGTTTGTGGGTCACAGCTCTCACCCTGCCAGATCCCACAGTTGTCCAGGCTGCTCTTCTTCTGTGGGATCTTTGCGGTAGGGGAGGCTGGTAGTGTGGCATCTCCACAGGGTGGAGTGGCCGAATTGGACACTTAATTTCTGCCTGGAGATCACAAATTACAGATTCAAGATATGTTATGTGTCTATGTAATCTATTAATTTGTCTGCAAGGGGGACAGTATCCAAATTTGAAAAGAGTACTGCGGAAGACAGGTGCAAAACAGTTATTACATTGAACTAAGCCAGTCATTTTGAAATAAAATACAATCACAGTCTTAAGCGCACAAATCTAGAATGTATTATTTCTTTTACCTTTCTCTTTCCCCCCTCCACACAGCCAGAAACTCCTCCCTTTAGCCACAAGTAGTTCAAAATGGGGAAGTCTTTACCTTTCTTCCCCCCTGCACACAGCCAGAAACTCCTCCCTTTAGCCTCAAGTGGTTCAAAATGGGGAAATCTTTACCTTCCTTCCCCCCTGCACACAGCCAGAAACTCCTCCCTTTAGCCTCAAGTGGTTCAAAATGGGGAAATCTTTACCTTTCTTTCCCCCTGCACACAGCCAGAAATCAGCTCCAGGAAAAGTTCAAATGAAACAGCCACTACTTACTGCTCCTTTTTGTGTCTTTAAATCCCCCCTCCAAAAGAGCCTCCAATCAGTTCCAGGAAAGTTCAAATGAAACAGCCACTACTTACTGTTCCTTTTTGTGTCTTTAAATCCCCCCTCCAAAAGAGCCTCCAATCAGTTCCAGGAAAGTTCAAATGAAACAGCCACTACTTACTGTTCCTTTTTGTGTCTTTAAATCCCCCCTCCAAAAGAGCCTCCAATCAGCTCCAGGAAAAGTTCAAATGAAACAGCCACTACTTACTGTTCCTTTTTGTGTCTTTAAATCCCCCCTCCAAAAGAGCCTCCAATCAGCTCCAGGAAAGTTCAAATGAAACAGCCACTACTTACTGCTCCTTTTTGTGTCTTTAAATCCCCCCTCCAAAAGAGCCTCCAATCAGTTCCAGGAAAGTTCAAAAAAAAAAAATTTTTGTACAGTCGTGGTGGTGGTGATTAGAAACAGTGGCAATAGTGTTGTGTTGTGTTGTGTTGTGGCCCACCAGTGGAGCTGGCAGAAGATTCAGACAGTGAGGAGGGTTGGGGAGGATCCTGGGCAGTGGTGGGTTTCTGCAGGTTCGCACCTAGTCGCGAGAGCCGGTTGGTGAAATTTAGAGAACCGGTGAGAGGGGGTTCCACCGGCGTACCTGGAAGTAAATCTGGCCCGCCGCTGCCAGTGACCCAACGGGAAGGAAAGGAAAGGAAGGAAGGAAAGAAAGAAAGAAAGAAAGAAAGAAAGAAAGAAAGAAAGAAAGAAAGAAAGAAAGAAAGAAAGAAAGAAAGAAAGAAAGAAAGAAAGAAAGAAAGAAAGAAAGAAAGAAAGAATTGATCATCACAATTGAGTCCAAAATTTTGGTTGCTAAGCAAGAGCGTTGTTAAATGAGTTTCACCACATTTTAAAAGGTGGCCACTCCCACCCGGTCACATGACTACCAAGCCACGGCCACAAAATAGGCCACACCTACAGAGTAGATTCTAAAAAATTTGAAACCCACCACTGATCCTGGGCCAGTCCTGGAGTCTGGGAAGGCTCTGAGGAGGGCTCTGTGTCGGAGGCAGAGAGGGGGCCAGGGCCGTCTGACAGTTATCAACTGCCTTCACAGTCAGACGTCAGTGAGGCAGACAAACAGCTGGAGCCTGTTCCCAGTGTGCGCATGCACCAGGCGAAGGGAACATAAGGGATTTAATATGTTTTTAAATTTTGTATTTTGTTATAATTGTTATGTTTTTAAATTTCCTGTGCGCCACCCTGGGTCCTTTTTGGAGAAGGTGCGGGGTATAAATTCGAATAAAATAAAAATAAATAAATAAAAACAGCTAAAGAACAAGGGTCAACTTGGGAGTAAGGGCACAGGTGGAGGATGAAGGGCCCCTCCCAGAGGAAATAAAAGAGGAGCGAAAGGGGAGTGGAGTTTGCAGGAGACCATGAGTTCGCTTTAATTAGTTCATGAATCTCCAAGACTCCTTGCCAAGTTTTGCAGAGATCGGCCTGGCAATGCAATGTGCCCCCACCCAGTGTGCATGCGTGCATGACAGGTGCTCTCCTCCATTTTTTACATGCTTTTTTCACCCTCCCCAGGCTCCAGAGGCTTTATAGGAGCCTGGGGAGGGCATTAACAGACCCTCCCTGCCTCCCAGAGGCCCTCCGGAGGCTTCAGGAGCTTCAGGAGGACTACAGATGACGCTAGGAGCAAACCGGAAGCTCCTATAAAGCCTGGGGAGGGCGAAAAATGGCTTGAAAAATGGCTAACTAAGCTGACAGGGCAACGCCTCGTGTGCTCTGCCAAGTGGCTCCACGTGCCACCTGTGGCACGTGTGCCATAGGTTCACCATCCCTGCCCTAAGAAAAGCTGAGTGCCACAGAATGGAGGCCTCTGAACTCTGGTGCAGGAGAAGACTCCAGTGCGTCCCAAATAAAGAAATAGCGAAGACTTTGGGAGTAAAGAGGAGCATTTCGGAAGATCACATAAAGCTATTCCGTAGCAAGATATTGGCTTCTTTCTTATCTCTAATTCCAAGCCGGCACTTGACATTTTGGTAGCGCAGGCATTGCAAAGTAAACGGGTCAACTTAAGTACTTACCTTTGCTCGGAGTCAAGGACACTCAGTGGATGAATTCCGTCTAGGAGTGTTAAGATCATTGGAGTTAATTACAGGCTCTTCTGGACTGGGCTGCACGTTCTGAATTGGATAATCGAGAAAGGAAAAACGATGCCTGATGCAGAATGACCTCAAGTGTGTATTGTGTGTGTGAGAGAGAGAGAGAGGGAGGGAGGGAGGGAGGAAAGGAGAGTGAAAGAGAGAGAGAGAGAGAGAGAGAGAGAGAGAGAGAGAGAGAGAGAGAGAGAGAGAGAGAGAGAAGGGAGGGAGGGAGGGAGGGAGGGAGGGAGGGAAAGAGAGAAAGAGAGAAAGAAAGAGAGAAAGAAAGAAAGAAAGAAAGAAAGAAAGAAAGAAAGAAAGAAAGAGGAGGGAGGGAGAGAGAGAAAAAGAGAAAGAGGGAGGAAGAAAGGGGGAGAGAGAGAGAAAGAAAGAGAAAGAGAGGGAGGGAGGGAGAAAGGGGGAGGGAGAGAGAAAGAAAGGGAGGGAGAAAGAGAAGGTGAAAGAGAGAGAGAAAAAGAGAGAAAGAGAGGGAGAAAGAGAGAAAGAGAGAAGGAGCGAAGGAGAGGGATGGAGTGAAAAAGAGAAAGAGAGAGAGAGAGGGAGAAAGAGAGAGAAAGAGAAGGAGCGAAGGAGAGGGATGGAGTGAAAAAGAGAAAGAGAGAGAGAAAGGGAGAAAGAGTGAAAAAGAGAGAGAGAAAGAGAGAGTGAGAGTGAAAGAGAGAATGAAAGAGAGAGCAAGAGCTGATCCCAATTGGAAGTTATCACTCAAATGGGTGGGAGGCCAAGTAATCCATCACAAAGAGACCCCCATCTATTATAGGCACAACATTACTTGATGTAAGTACGACTCATAATATATTGCCGAGCAATACCAAATGATGTATAAAGATTTGTTGCCGTTTGCTTACAGCATGGGTATAATTAATCCACTGTTCCGGCTTTCTTTCTTTCTTTCTTTTTTAATTCGATTCCTCTCCTTCTTGGAATCTGAGAATTCCCATGGAATTGCGGGGATTCCTCAAACCCAGAGCTGTGCTCTGTCTCCAAGGCAGGAATGTCCAAAAATAAATTTCTTTTTAGAAGGAGGAGGAGGAGGAGGAGGAGGAGGAGGAGAAGAAGAAGAAGAAGAAGAAGAAGAAGAAGAAGAAGAAGAAGAAGAAGAAGAAGAAGAAGAAGAAGAAGAAGAAGAAGAAGAAGAAGAAGAAGAAGAGAGGAGGAGGAGAAAATGAGGAGGAGGAGGAGGAGAGGAGGAGGAGGAGGAGGAGGAGGGGGGAGAAGAAAAGGAGGAGGAGAAAATGAGGAGGAGGAGGAGGAGGAGGAGGAGGAGGAGGAGGAGGAGGAGGAGGAGAAGAAGAAGAAGAAGAAGAAGAAGAAGAAGAAGAAGAAGAAGAAGAAGAAGAAGAAGAAGAAGAAGAAGAAGAAGAAGAAGAAGAAGAAGAAGAAGAAGAAGAAGAAGAAGAAGAAGAAGAAGAAGAAGAAGAAGACAAGTAGGACCAGGAATCTGCTTCGTGCTTTTTGGTGAAGCCTACAGTAGGTCAGAACAATAAATCAAGAATTGCCTGCATGATCGTGTGTGTGTGTGTGTGTGTGTGTACCTGCACACATGTTCAGAAAAAAAACCCTCTTAACAGATGACCACGGTGGAATTTCCAGCTCCATGGTTGCAAACTCAATGTGGCCGGTTCCTTTCGCAGGTAAACGCAAGATCGCTCTCCAACGAATCGGTGTCTATTAATTACCCTTCGTTCCCGTTGAGATTTCTTAATGAGATCATCCTGTTGGAGCATCCTTTTAGGAGGAGAGGCGGGAGGGGAAACCAAGCAGGGCTGTGTGTGGGGGGGTGGGGAGGGAGTGTTATTATTTTTAACTCAATCGCGAGGAAGAACGGAGGTGCCTCGTCTCTGCTCAAGCTGTTAAGCAAAACTGAGCAACCTGTAACAGCTTCAAGACGGCTGATAAATGAACAGGGGTGAGACTGAGCAGGAAGGAGGGGCAGCCCTTCCCCTCGGCTGAAATCTGAGCAATTGTCCGTTTAATTCTGCATTAAAACGTGCAGCGCTGCCAAAGACAGCTCCATCTTCTCCAAACTGTAAATCGGCCAACCCTGCTTGACATCTACCAGTGTTGAGACCCACCAGTGGTCAGCAGAGCTGGCAGCAAATTCGGACAGTGAGGAGGTTGGGGAGGAAGATGGGCCAGTCCTGGAGTCTGGGGAGGAGAGCTCTGTGTCGGAGGCAGAGACGGGGCCAGGGCCGTCTGACAGTTATCAGCTACCTTCAGGGTCAGACATCAGGGAGGCAGAGGAACAGCTGGAGCCTGTTCCCAGTTTGCACATGTGCAGAGTTGCCAGACGAAGGGAACAGCTAAAGAACAGGGGTCGACTTGGGAGGAAGGCCACAGGTGGACGATGAATGGCCCCTCCCAGAGGAAATAAAAGAAGAGCGAAAGGGGAGTGGAGTTTGCAGGAGACCATTAGTTCTCTTAATTGGTTCGTGACTCTCCGAGACTCCTTGCCAAGTTCTGCAGATATCGGCCTGGCAGCTCTCCAAGCCAGATAAGGTCTGTGACTATAAATCCTCCCTTGAAATAATTTTCTGGATGTGAATGAACAGAATTCACCATCAATTAATAAAAAGGGGATTTTGTTGGTACAAGGAGTTTGCTCACAGGAATCCTTGGTCAGAACACATCTCTGCTAAAGCTGTTAAGCAGAACCAAGCAACCTGTAACAGCTTCAAGACGGCTGATCAATGAACAGGTGAGAGAGTGAACAGGAAGGAGGGGACGTCGTTCCCCCTCGGCTGAAATGTGAACGTTGTCCTTTTAATTCTGCAGAAAAGTGCGCAGGGCTGCCAAACACAGCTCAATCTTTTCCAAACTGTCCGTCGGCCAACCCTGTTTGACATCTACCAGATGTGTAAGGATGCTGGCGTAAGGCTGGACAGTTGGCGTGATGGGCCTTTGGCAAGTTGAAGAAGGGTGGGCTTCAACTCCCAGAATTCTCCAGCCAGCCATTGGCACCGTTTAGGGATGATCAGAAAACAATTCCAGACCACCAAGTGTTGGCTGCACAGAACGGTGAATTTGGGAAATCGCTAGACAGACGGAAAATACAAATTGATCTGGATGGCAACCAAAATGTAGATTTGGATCAGAAGTAGGGAAACAGGATATTAGCAGCAAGGAGCCAATAAGGGGAAATAAGGAAATCTGCAAAGATCAGCTGATAGAATAGAATAGAATAGAATAGAATAGAATAGAATAGAATAGAATAGAATAGAATTCTTTATTGGCCAGTGCAGTGGTGGGTTTCTGCAGGCTCGCACCTACTTGCGAGAGCCGGTTGGTGAAATTTAGAGAACCGGTGAGAGGGGGTTCCACTGGTGTACCTGGAAGTAAATCTAGCCTGCCGCTGCCAGTGACCCAACAGGAAGGAAAGGAAAGGAAAGGAAAAGGAAAGGAAAGGAAAGGAAGAAGAGAGAGAGAGAGAGAGAGAGAGAGAGAGAGAGAGAGAGAGAGAGAGAGAGAGAGAGAGAGAGAGAGAGAGAGATAGAAAGAAAGAAAGAAAGAAAGAAAGAAAGAAAGAAAGAAAGAAAGAAAGAAAGAAAGAAAGAAAGAAAGAATTTATCATCACAATTGAGTCCAATATTTTGGTTGCTAAGCAAGAGCGTTGTTAAATGAGTTTCACCACATTTTAAAAGGTGGCCACTCCCACCCTGTCACATGACTGCCAAGCCACGCCCACAAAATAGGCCACACCTACAGAGTAGGTTCTAAAAAATTTGAAATCCACCACTGGCCCAGTGTGATTGGACACACAAGGAATTTGTCTTTGGTGCAGATGCTCTCAGTGTACATAAAAAGACAAGATACATTTGTCAAGAATCTTAAGACACACTTCATGATAGTCATAGGTTACTAAATCAAATCGTACTAGGAAACAAATAAAACAATATAAATTGAAAGATACAAGGAACATGGTTATAGTCATAAGTGGGGAGAGATATGTACTAGGAAGGAAGAGAAGAAGAATAGTAATACATTCTTGGTAAATTATTGACAGTGTTGTGGGAATTAGTTGTTAAGCAGCAGAGGGATGGCATTCGGGGAAAAATTGTCCTTGTGTCTAGTTGTTCTGGTGTGCTCTATAGCCTTGTTTTGAGGGTAGGAGTTGAAATAATTTATATCCAGGATGTTAAGGGTTTGTAGATATTTTCACAGCCCTCTTTTTGACTCGTGCAGTATACAGGTCCTCAGTGGAAGGCAGATTGGTATCCTGTTTCCCTGAAAATAAGACCTCCCCAGATAATAAGCTCAATCGGGCTTTTGAGCACATGCGCTAAAATAAGCCCTCCCCTGAAAACATTGCAACACAGCAGCAGCCATGAAGTGACCCTGCTCACCACCTCCTGCACCTCAAAAATAATAGGACCTCCCTGAAAATAAGGCCAAGTGCTTATTTTGGGGGTCAAAATAAAATAAGACCCTGTCTTATTTTCGGGAAAACATGGTAGCCAATTTCGTTGTAAACAAATACAATGACAATAAAGATTATACTTATTATACTTAGCCATTGTTTTTTCTGCAGTTCTAATTATCTATGGAAGTCTATGTTTGTCTTGGTTGGTTGCACAGCCAAACCAGCCCGTTATGGAGATGCAGATGCAGGGGTGAAATCCAGCAGGTTCTGCCAGGTTCTGGAGAACCAGTAGCAGAAATTTGGAGTAGTTTGGAGAACCGGCAAATGACACCTCTGGCTGGCCCCAGAGTGGGTTGGGAATGGAGATTTTGCATCCTTCCCCCTGCCACGCTCACCAAGCCACGCCCACCAAGCCACACCCACAGAACCAGTAGTGAAAAAAATTGAATTTCACCACTCAATCATTCCTCTGGGGATGGGTCTGATGGACCAACACACCACCCACGGGAAGAGAAGAAGAGAAAGAGGGGAAGTCCATTGTCTTGAGTCTTCTCATCTTAAGAGCCGCCGTGCCAAAACATCATTCTCGTTGCTACGGTGCTCAAACCTTTGAAGGTCTCCAAATGCAACACCTTGAAGTATAATCAAATTTAGAGCTCCCCCTCCTGTGCTTCTCCTCTTTTCATCTGCACCCCGCCTTCGGTTCCCGCGGAGAAGCATTTCTAACATATTCTGCTCCTGTAGATAAACCTTTGGCAAATACTAAAAATTGCTTGAGTGTCCCTGCTGGATGCTCAGGTGTTAAAAGCCTCACATGGGACCTTCTAACAAGCAGCAATCTTGGAGGAACACTGTCTCCTGCGGTTGTGCGTGCTCATTTGAAGGGGACCTTCTGGAGAGGGAGCAATGGTTGATTCAGCAGTCATGGAACCAATCCCAAGAAATGCTGCGAGAAAGCCGAAGAAGATACAGAGGAGATGTCATAGATCCAATGTTTATTCCAAGGCATAGAATCTTAGGATCGGAAGCACCTCAGAGATCTTCTAGTCCAACCTTCTGCTCAAGGCAGACCTTATACCATCCCAGACAAATGGTTGTCCAATGTTTTCTTGAAAACTTCCAGTGACTTCTGGACATTCATTGACCCACTCACTCATTCATCCATGCATCCATCTATGCATTCATCCATAGAATCCTAAGGCTGGAAGAGACCTTGGAGGTCTTCTAGCCCAACTTTCCACTCAAGGCAGGAGAACCTATACCATCCCAGATAAATGGATGTCCGATATTTTCTTGAAAACTTCCAGAGACTTCTGGACATTCATTCATTCACTCACCAATCCATCCATTCATAGAATCCTAGGACTGGAAGGGACCTTGGATGTCTTCTAGTCCAGCCTTCTGCTCAAGGAAGGAGATCTTACACCATCCTAGACAAATGAATGTCCAATGTTTTCTTGAAAACCTCCAGTGACTTCTGGATGTTCATTCATTCATTCACTCACTCACTCACTCACCCAACCAACCAACCAACCAACCAACCAACCAACCAACCAAC